>JAXAVZ010000334.1:0-600000 GCA_034621355.1 Mycalesis mineus | reverse complement strand
TTGTACTAGTATGTATTTGTATTTTTATAAACAAACTAAAACATTGTAATATATGTCTTATGTTATTGTTATACAGTCTAATTTGCAACGGTCTAATTCCTTGCAGTAAGTAATCAGCTTTGACTGACGCTTGCCATGGCAGCTTATTATGAAAATAGGACAACATAAATGGTGTGGAGTAGGTAGATTTGAATTTTTTGGCATCTTTAACCTATATATTATATTCACAGGAAACTTTAAATGTATCAATGACCTCTATATGCTGGGATTAATCTAGTACCACCTTTTTTGACGACCTCCGTGGCGCAGTGGTATGCGCGGTGGATCTATCAGACGGAGGACCGGGGTTCGATTCCTGGCGGGGCAGATTGAGATTTTTCTTAATTTGTCTTGGTCTGGCTGGTGGGAGGCTTTCGCCGTGGCTAGTTACCATCCTACCGACAAAGACGTACCGCCAAGGGATTTAGCGTTCCGGTACGATGTCGTGTAGAAACCGATAGGGGTGTGGATTTTCATCCTACTCCTAAGAAGTTAGCCCGTTTCCATCTTAGATTGCATCATCACCTAACATCAGGTGTGATAGCAGTCAAGGGCCAACTTGTAGGCATTAAAAAAAAATAGTACCAACAAATATATGTTTTTACTATAATGACATTCGGTCACTGCATTAAATAACTGTTCTAAATTGCATGTAGACAATTCTTATAGTTATCATAATAATCGAGTGTGAAGGACGGACCGACGGACGGACGGAAGGGTTCCATTTTACCATTATGGCAAAACTGCTTTGATTAATATTTATGACACACAAAATAAAAGTTTATTAAATAAAATTATTTTCAATTAAAAAATTAAGGAATTAAAAAATTCAAATATTAAACTACAAAATATCTCTATGCAGTCGTTGTTCTAAAACATTATTGACGTGTGTTCTCTCAGTAAGCTAATATGAGACTGAATGCGATTAGAATTATTTTTCGCGTTTTAGCTTTCTTTTGGTTCGGACACTTTTTAGCGATGACCCGAAGTCTATAGTATTAATATGCCCACAACACAAATTTTAGATTTGCACTAAGGAGTAAAATTTCAAAACTTTTTGAATCACATTATATTTTGTATTTATCCACAGACCCATTTTCATAAATATAACTTAAACAAGATTAAATTTAAAAAAACCCCGACAAAATTCTAATTCACCATTTTAACCACCGAACTTTTCATAGTGTATTCCAATCGTCAAGCCCTTTTTTATCTGCTACGCTTTTTGGCCCTTGACTGCTATCACACCTGATGTTAAGTGATGATGCAGTCTAAGATGGAAGCGGGCTAACTTGCTAGGAGCAGGATAAAATCCACACCCCTTTCGGTTTCTACACGACAACGTACCCGAACGCTAAATCGCTTAGCGGTACGTCTTTGTCGGTACCTTTCATTTGATACCCATATTGAGGCAGTTGCGAAAAAATATGTTATCCGCCATTTTGTAGTGGCAGCCATTTTAGTGTAGGATCAGACATCAGACATACCCAGCTCTTAGTTATACCGCCAGAAAACTGGCTTTCAGAAGACTGACTGACTACTATCATATTAAAAATGTTAATATAGATACTTACATATAGGGCAATGCGTTGTGTGCGGGAGCGAGAGAGGTGAAGTGGCGGTCGCACGCGTGCAAGGGAGACAGCTTGTACAGCGGCGACAGCACTATCACCTGTTGATATTAACAGAATTATATTAAAGCGAAAATCAATGTGGAAAGCATATCAACAAACAAATTATAAATGAGGGTAGAAAATGCAACACATTGTATTCCTAATAAATTTAAAATTATGTTTTTTTTTTTTATAAAATGTTATTTAAAAGACATTGACCTGCATTTTGAGTCTTATATATCTTGGAAAATATTCACTTAAATTACCTGCTATAAAGGGCAATAGTGATCTATATTGAATGCGCAAAGTATTTAAAATACTCAATTGGATAAGGATTAATACAGTATTGCTTAAAATCGCTTCTAAAATGAGCCATTTCTTTTGATTGTAAGAAAAATATAAAATGGTTTTTGTAGGTTATCCATAAGAGATAGACATATACTATCTCAGACTTTTTTGTTGGCCTTTTTAAGGTGTGCAATGCTGTAGTACATTACTTTGATATATCTCGTAGGGTTTAGCCAGCGTTTGCAATGTAAGCGCAAAAATGCGGTAATTTACGGCATCACATTAGAAACCTCTAAAATTTTCAGTGTTTCTCTACTATATTATACATGTATTACACACATAAACCTTCCTC
Source organism: Mycalesis mineus (assembly GCA_034621355.1). Classification (NCBI taxonomy): domain Eukaryota; kingdom Metazoa; phylum Arthropoda; class Insecta; order Lepidoptera; family Nymphalidae; genus Mycalesis; species Mycalesis mineus. The sequence continues at coordinate 597,708 of JAXAVZ010000334.1, read as the reverse complement.
TTGAATCACTCTATCTGATAAAAAAACCGCATGAAAATCGGTTGCGTAGTTTTAAAGATTTAAGCATTCATAGGGACAAACAGAAAAAAGCGACTTTGTTTTATACTATGTAATGATTAGTGATATATATATATATATATATTGTGAAATTTTGATGTTTTTTTTTTCTTATAATATTATACTTACAGAGACAGCTCTATGTGCGGCGGCTGTGGTCACCGCCAGGAGCCCTGCCGCCGCCAGCGCTCCGCCCCCCGACAAGGCGCCTAGGGCTCCAACCACCACCTGCGTACAACAGCATCATACATTCATAATCTAATAAATTAAAGCTAAACCCAGGCGTAAACAAACTGTCGATATTTGAAAGCGGACGAGTATTAGCTGGGTCCTTAATTCGCGTAAGCAAAGGAGAATGCCAGACAAGGTATAGGACTTTAACCCGCTAATAAAAACATATTGTACAACAATGTATTATGCATCATTTTATTGCATTTTTTTACTATTTAATATAGATCACATTTAAAAGCTCTAGAACTCGGAGTGTTCGACAAGGGCCTAACGTTGGTTATCGTCCATTTGCATATTGTTGTTCCCATAGATTAAAGACAACTAGATAGAGCCCATAGCGTGTCCACTCGTGAGACAGCAAATCAGCCTTATTGACATGACATGTCAACATTTAAAGTACATCATAAAACGTTAAGTTATAAAATATCGTAAAATACGAAATATTACTTTATATAAGATATTTTAGTAAACGCATAATACATGAAATTTGCTAAAAAATAACATATCTAAGCTTTAAATCATCAATCAATGAAGTTTATGCCTACTTACGTATGAAACGTAATTCCTTCGATTTTCTGTTCGCTGCGACTGTTGCACCGAAAATTTATTTATTTATTTATTTATTTATTTATTCCTATTAACTAAACCCGGAGAGACATTACAGTTTCCCAATTCGTCTCTCCAGATTACAAAAGAAAACAAAAACAACACAAATTTACATAACACACAGATATAAAAAAAAGAAACAATAAAAATAAAAATTACTGAAAAAAAAAAGAAAAATATATCAAATTAAAAAATCTCTATAACAAACAAATATCTAATTGTTTTGCTCTAGTAAACACTTGAGCCTTTTTACAAGTACCGGCGGTGAACAGTGGAAGAGGTCCAATTCTCCGTCATAGTCTGTGAAATCATTGAGCAGGCGCAGCGCATGAGCTAGCGGCGCATGCTGACTTGCTTTTGTTTTAGCATGCGTTATGACAAACAAATGACGGCGCCGTGCCGTTACATAATTGTCTGGCACATGTAAACCTACTGAATCCAGCAAAGTAGAGTTACATTTTTTGCCCTGAATTAAATGTAAAACATACTGTAACAATGCTACATTACGTCTCAACTCTAATTTCTCATATCCAGTCATGCCAAGCAGAAAGAGGCTTGGATATATAGTAGGGTACCCTACTGAGTACCCATACTGCTTTCTGTACAACCAACGAATAAACTTTTTTTGTATTTTTTCAATCATATTTACGTACTTTATTTCGAATGGATCCCATATTACAGCGTTACACTCCAGTTTACTTCGCACATATGCATTATACAAGAGCTTTATGACCTCAATAGATTTAATGTGCCGTGATTGTCGGAGGACAAATCCCAGGGTTCTATAGGCTTTTGTACAAACTTCTTTAACGTGATTACGAAAAGTCAGGTCTTCCGACATATTTGTCCCTAAGTCCCTAATCACAGTTACCCTTGACATAGCTATGTCACCAAGTTTGTAAGTAACTTTAATTGGTGCCACTTTGCGACTAAATGTAATCACTGCGCATTTATTAACATTGAAAAACAGTGTGTTATGATTACACCATTGCAACACATTATCAACGTCACCCTGAAGAAATTGGGCATCGGAAGCACATTGCACCTTTAAAAAGACTTTTAAATCGTCTGCGAAAAGCAAACACCTGGAATGGGTAATCACATTTGGTAGATCATTGATCATTATTAAAAACTCCAAAATATTACAACCCACCATAGCACGATAACGTTTAAATTGATATCGTAACCGCAAAGTTACATTATTTATCAGCAAATTTAATAAAAAGCTAATAATTGCTCAGATATGTCACTTGTCTGTTACAAACTCCACTCTTGACAAACAATAAAAACGAACACGCTGAAAGGGACAAAAAATAATCTTGTGTCACTTTCTAATAAAGGCCGAATGAAATAAGTCTGTCACGCTCTTGAACCTACAGCCGCGTTATGACTACATCTAGTAGTTTTTAATCTATGGTTGTTCCCTATAGTTGTCACACTGACATGAAAGTCGCAAAGCTTCACGAAATACATTTTTAACAGGCTTAACGCCTCTGGATACTAGCCTTTTAAAGCCCACATTTGATGAAAAAACAATAAAAACGATTTAAAACGAATTTTATTCCGAGGTCCAACAGTAAAAATGGCTTATTGTAAAACATTTATATAAATAATTGGATATTTTTAGTATATTTACAATTTGTGTTCTTTCTGGGCTAGGATCTGGCATTCTCCTTTGTTGTCGGTTATTAAAGGATGGTTCATTTTTTTTGGCACTTTGGAAACGTCAAATTTATTAGTATGTAGTAACTTTTTTTAACATTAGCTGCCGGGTCAGCACGGAACTGCTTAGCATTTCATCGTGCTGATTTCCTAGTTATTATAGCTTTCTCTCTTTCTTTTCCACCTCTTCTCTCTCCTCTCTTCTAACCATAATGGCTTGGAGCATCTTTGCCATTTTTCTAACATGCGTCTCACGAAGTTTTGGGCATCTACAATTTTCTTTGATCCCTGAGTACTGTTGTTAGCAGAAATGACCAGACCATATACAAACAGATACGCTCGTCCTTAGCCAAGAGGTACGTATTAAATACCCCGTATCTGCGCGCCTGTGTTACCCACCAGTCTACTTCCCAATACTCCCTTTTATGCCACGTTTTAAGATTGGGGATCAGCCTGTGTCTCCTGCAGTGCCATAACACTCTGGGCTGCCTGGGTACCAACACAGGACTCATTTTCTTATAAACAGTACCTCGTTTTGAGTCAGTTCGTCGCATACTTCCTGGGATGACTCCTTGTTTTCGAACACTATTGCACGGTATTTCACTAACTTCGCTATAAGGATCAGCCCCAATATAACCAGCTTCTATAGAAATCGTTCGGTATGCGCCGCAAATCCCTAAGGCAAGACTTCTTTAGTTTTGTAGTGAGTACATACCTCAGTGATTCTCAACCACTGTGCCGAGGCACTTTTGTGTGCCGCCAAATTTCAAAAGTGTGCCGCCAAATTTTGCAAATATATAATAATGTTAATATTATTAAATTATATCATTTAAAAAAAAAAAATATTTTTAACATGAATATATACATCCACAAAAAAATAAATTATTTTATTATTTGCTTTCCAAATTTGTGACTCACTTTGCGTCGCATTTTTCAGGAACACATTAGCGACGCAAAGCGGGGTCTTGGTGTATTTAAAATTTTTGTCATAAACTATTTATGCAGTGTGTTGTAGTAAGTAAATAATTTTTATCTTTTTCTTTGTGCCGCCAAATTTTGTAATCGTTAAATATGTGCCGCAACAAAAAAAAGGTTGAGAATTACAAGTAGCGGCACGAAACTCTAGCGCTGACCGTTATTGCGCAAAAGTAAAAATTTAGGTATCATGGGGGAGCTTGAGGAATGAAGGGCGGGCGTGCGTAGCGGCACAGGGCGCAGAAATGACCAGACCATATACAAACAGTACCTCATTTAGAGTCGCTCCCAGTCGCATTCCTTCCCCCGCGCACCGGAAATGACGCACCGATACGAACTTCCTCATTAGAGTCAGCTACAGTCTCGCGCAGTTGCACGCTATTATTGTGCAGAAATTTGTCACGTCTGGTTTGTTACCTAATATAATTTATATTTTGTTGTTTTGTCTTCCTGAATGTCTTGTTTTTGAATTTAAAGGGAATGATATTCGCTATAAGGACAGCCCCAATATACCGTTTCGATGGAAAGCGTGTTATGCCCAATTCCCTATAGATAAGACTTTTAGTCTTATATCTAAAACCTAAAAATTCACAACCACTGTGCCGCGGCACTTTTGTGTGCCGCCAAATTTTACTCCCCGAATATAAGATTTTTAAATTTTATTTATTCATTTAAGGTAAATATCTATACATATAATTATGTACTTAAAAGTAATACGAAATTTTATTATTTGCTTTGCAAATTAGAACTCACTAAACATTTTAACGTATATAAGCACAAACACGCAGCTTGTGTATTTAAAATGTTCACAAACATTTCATGTGTGTACACACACCGCATTGCAACGTACGCACACACAAATATAAAAATGTCATAAAATGATTTGGCTATTAATTAGGTAATTAGAGTATATATTGTATTGAGGCGTACGCGACAGTACCACGAGTGCACTGCATACCTTCTACCTTTCATACAGTGAAGAATTAAATGCTGAAAAGAATCACTAGTATACATACCTTGTTGACCCGTGGCATGAGCGCGCCGACGGCCGCACTGCTCACCACGGTGACTGACACGCCCGCGGTGGCCAGCCGAGACGCCATCGCGTGGCTCTGGGACGAACAAACACACACTAATTAGTGCACATTCATAAGTAACAAACAAGAAATACATTATGAAATTTATGCTCCTGGTTTCCCCCGCGTAGTTGTCGTTCCCGTGAGAATTTGGGGATAAAATATGGCCTATGTGTTATTCCGATATGAAAGCTATATTATTGTGAAATTTCATCAAAATCCGTTCAGTACTTTTTACGTGAAAGATAAACATATATCCATACAAACTTTCGCTTTTATAATATTAGTAAGGTTTTCATTTTATCGACCTCCACATCACATTGAATCTCGCTTAAAGTACTGGAACCGATCGCGGACTGGACGCTAAAGGTAAAAAACAATGTTTCGAACATATCGACGCGCTGGAGACACTCACCTCGGCGACCTCGGTGCCCTCGGCCAGCAGCAACCGGAAGCGCTTGGTGGTGGAGGCGCGCAGGAAGCGCTCCACGAGGTTCGAAGCACCATACGTCAGGATCAGCTCGTCGGCGTGCACGTGCTCCTTGGCTTGCGAGCATATCGACGTGCTGGAGACACTCACCTCGGCGACCTCGGTGCCCTCAGCCAGCAGCAACCGGAAGCGCTTGGTGGTGGAGGCGCGCAAGAAGCGCTCCACGAGGTTCGAAGCGCCGTACGTCAGGATCAGCTCGTCGGCGTGCACGTGCTCCTTGGCTTGCGAGCATATCGACGATGTGCTGGCATCCAGCTCCGCTCGAAGCTAAAATTGTCAAAAAATACAAAAAATTAACCAAATATCTTTTAAATTTTTCAAATATTATAGAAGTGGGTGCAAGAGGTATACCAGCAAAATCTCTCTACAACCTGCTCAAATATCTTGGCCTCTCTGCGCTGCTTAAACAGGTTCCTACCAGATTTGGTTGGGCAAGAAGAATAATTCGAGCAGAAAAGGCGTGCGACCGGTCACTAAGGGTACCCTTAAACCTACCCCCGTGTCACAAGTCTCGGGCTCTGTTCGGAGTTGTTCTCTCAGCCACGCGATGGACCCGGCACCCGCACGGTGAATCCATGGAATGCTGAGATATTCGTCTCTCCAGTTTTTACCACAGTAAATGTTCAAGGCAAAGATCTTCTTTGAGGTCAGAAATCTGGAGCTATCTGTATCCATAGTAGAACGGATTTTTTCAGGCTCGAGGATACTCTCCGACATATCGCATACCCGATGGATCATTCCATTGCTGTCTTTGTTCATCTACCGTCTGTGAATCAGGCTAGTTGTCCGAGATCGCGTCTCAGCAAGCGGGGAGTACGGCGTCCCCCAATCAGCTGGAGCGACGACATCCGGAAGGTGGATGGCTCCAATTGGATGCAAAAAACTAACAATAGAGTGGATTGTTGCTGCTTAAGGAGGCCTATGTATAGAGATGTACAAAATGGTTTCAAAAAGCATTTCGATACAAAATATTTTTCAGATTTACTACTTGACATTCAAAATACCAAATAGTTTTGCGTTTTATATTTCAAATGCAAAATAGGTAGTTTCAAAATGCTTTTTGTAAATACCTATTTTACAAAATACATCTGGAAGAGTATGACGGCGCATCGCTAATATGTCGTATTTAAACGGCTGCTGTGAGCCGTTTCCGATGATAACTTCTACTGATTGGTGACGGTTAATGTCAAATGTCATTGTCAGACGTTAGAATAAGAGTGACAGCTGTCATTCTAGCGAAGCGTCTGGGGTGGTGGTAGCACGGCGGCCATGTTGAAAGACACTTTTTGAACGAGAGCGAACCGTGCACCACGCGCTAGACGAATCGCTGATATTCTTCGTCATCTTAGTGTGAAATACAATTCATCTTAGTGAATTTGATTATTAATTGACTTAATCTAGAATATAGAACAGTTATTTTGTGAATCAAGCTTTGTTAACACAAATTATAGTGATTTTGATCAAAACTCGAGTGTTAATTAAAACTACGATCCTTTGCCCAAGTACCCACGTCTGACCAACTATGGCGGACTCTGATGAAGGCCCTCCTGCGCCGATAAGTATTTCAAATAAAATACAAAATATTTTGACTCAAAGGCATTTAAATGCAAAATACAAAATAGGTATTTTGCATTTTGTATTTGCATTTTAGTTAGAAGTATTTTAAATAAATCACATCTCTGTCTATGTCCAACAGTGAATGCATGGTGGCTTATGATGATGATGATGGTAGTGTACGGTGCGCGCGTACCTCTGCGATGTGGTCTCGTATGGGCTCCCGCAGGTCCTGTGCGGTGGGGCCCAGCGTGGCGCGTCTGCTCGGCGTGGCCAGCACCAGCCGCTGCAGGGACTCGCCCGCGCCCTCCACACTCTGCATTGCAAACATCATTTCATTATCAGCTTATTCTACCGCCTATTACTAACCCTTGTAGAAAAAAGCAATGAAGCTCAGACCTGCCACGCTGCTACAATAAGGTTTTGCGAGGTCCACCAACCATGTTCAGCCGTGAGCTTCTGGTCGTGTAGATTAGGCGCTAGGTATATGTAGAACAAAAACTGGCCACTGGTTTATAAATTGTATTTACAAAGAAACTAGTAACTAATGATATTATGTACAAGTAGTATGTATTGTGTGAAAAATTGCGTGGCGAATGCCACTCCTGCGCCGCCGCGCCGCTCGTCCCCGCTCGGTCCGTCCGCAGACCCCGCGCGTCTCCTCCCGTGCGTAAGAGATGTGATGTAGGTACGAACAAACCAGCGTTCAATCAATCAATCAATCAAATCCTTTAGGTATTTGCTGAATACATACTGTAATAATTAATAACAATAGTACAATGTATTGGTCCATATCTGGCATGCAAAAATAATAGAAATAAAGTTATATAAAGAGGTTTGTAGCAGTGTAGTGGGTCTATGGTATGGCCACGCTGAAAAGGATGATGATGGCAGCATTCACCTGGTTGGCGTGCGCCCGCTGCTCGTCGCGCACGGCGCGCAGCACGCGGCGCACCATGTTGTGCGCGGACAGCTCGGCGGGCAGCGCGCGCGCCAGCCGCCGCCCCGCCTCGCGCAGCGTGCTGATCAGCGCCCTGCGTCACATACTATATCACAGCCCATCCTTAACAAGGGTTAACTTGACCAATGATGGCAGGTTTTATTATAAATTACTATTTTCCTCTAATGTGAAATGAGGTACAAACTTAATTATTTTTATATATTATCATCCCATTTAAATGTTGAATGCAGTGAACTAATAACTTTCAATTGTTTTTCTTACGGAAAATTTGTCTTTTGTCAATTTAGTCCTACGTTTCTAAGTTTGACCAGAGGTTTCGATTTTTGACTGGTTCCGATTTTTCGAGTTACCAGAACGCATATTTTAGTTAAGTCCCAGGACGAACTAGTCGCGTCACTTCCTAAAGACGAGGGTGCCAGAAAACTTGACTCTAGGCTTCAATTTTACAAACAATTTATGGCAGGGGCTCAGGTAAATAGAACTGAGTTGGGTGCAAGACAAGAAGGAAGACCAAGACATAATAAAATTTTTTCTTAAACAAGATGAGGACGACAACTACAAAGTGCATGTGCAGTGCCATGAACTTATAAAAGCAAAATGAGTGGTTGAACTTAGGTGAGTTCTGCATCCCTCTAGCTCTGAAGTGGCGCGCCTTGCTGTACGATTGGTCTCCTGCTGGTCAATTATATTCTTATTGCAGCAATTTTTGTACTTATTACTTAACATTAGAGTGTCAATTAAAAACTGGACAAGTACCCATACATGGTCAATTATACACACATTGACTTTACATCTAGTTTCAGAGACTGCAGTTACTGAGACAGCGGTCTTGGAGATGGCAGTTTTATTCAAATTAAATCTTTTCGCACTGGGTGTGTCATGTGGCAGAACTGGTCAACGTTTAATACACATCCAACCTTTATACACTGGCATTTGGCTTTGGCTAGTAAAAATATCAGCTGTTTGTGAGACCTCGTGATCGAAGCCATATAGGTTACCCACTAGATGAACGAGGCATTCAGCATCTGTTAGTTAAATACTATAAGAAAAGGTAAAATAAATCACTTGTAGTAACTTACAGTGCATTGGTGTTCTGAGCGTCACTGATGATTTGTTCTAGAAGGTCCACCGTTGCTATTGCAATGTTTTTTGAACCATGGAGCTTCCTACAAATATACATATTTTAATATTAATTGTTTCTTTTCGCTATTTGTTTTAATTTCCGGTCAGTATTTTCATCCCACTTGCTTCAAATTTATGTTCACTGCTCGACTACTATGTGAATATACAGTAGAACCTGTTTAAGACGATAACGCTTAATACGATTTCTCACATAATACGCCACTTTACACCAGTCCCTGCAAGTTGAAACATATCTATACTAATATTATAAAGAGGTAAAGTTCTGTCGGGCCTAATCTTCGGAACTACTGATCCGATTTTAAAAATTCTTTCACCAGTAGAATGCTACGTTATCGGTGAGTGTCATAGGATATATTTCATATTTGTATTGTATATATTACCCAAGTTATCAGAGTTTTTGTCGCGCGAGTCGGACTTTGAAATTTATTTAATTTAGCTTGTCATAAATATATATTCTTAATGTAAATGTACTGTAATATCATACAATGTTTTACAAAAATGTAGATCTTTAGTACACGGGACGGGACGGAGGATATTGCTTCACGGGAAACTATAAAAAAATTAAATTGAAAGGGGTAGCGGGAAAAGAGCAAACTTTATATGAAAGTCTGTCTTTAAAATTAAAAGGGTACCTAAGAGGTTTTCACGCGGACGAAGTCGCGGGCGACTGCTAGTTTCCATATATTTTATAATGCTTAATTCGATTCGTCATCCTGTTTAATACACCCGAGCCCAAGCCCAGAGGACTAACCTTCGATTGAAGAATATAGAGTATCCGGTGATACTGTAGTGTTTTCCTAGATATTCTTCAATTGATGACAATGTAGCACCGTTCGAAATTCAATCAATTGAAGATCTTATTGAGAATGTAAACAACACACAAAATGAGGCCCTAAGTCATAATGATGAAGACGAAGATGAACACCCAGCATTATCAGCTGTTAATGATTTATGATGCTATATAGCTTATTTGGATCAAAGTGAACATGCACTGCAAAAGTTGAATTATGTTGAAAAGCTTTTAATTGGTAATGCATCAAAATTTTTCTGTCAAACCAAAAGAAATTATTATTTTAAGTAATGTAATTCTTATTACACTACATATATAATATAATTTAATACATAATAATATGTATTATGTTTTATTTTCCCTATAATAATATGTTTTCTCGCTTAAGACACATTTTTAGTAGGGTCCCTGATAGATGTGTGCTAAATGCGTACTTCGTTGTATTCGTTACAGTGATTACAGGTACTCTGAAGTACTGATTACAAATACTGGCTCCAAAGTACTCATGAGTACTTTTGATTTTGGAATGGAATTGTAACCTTAGAGTTGTATTATGACGACAACAGATAAGTACTCAAAGTATTATGAATACTAAGCGAAGAATGACAGCAGAGCTCCGTTCCGAGGGACTTCTTTCGTGGCGCGATCTCTATATTTACTCCGTATTACTGAGTACCGAAGTCACTAGTCACTGTCGTATTGTTGAATTAAATACTACATAGGTATTAAGAAACGACATGAGTACTTGTCATCAGTACTTAAAGATTTATGTAACGGTTACAGGTCCTCTCATAAAGTAACGGGTACAAAGTAATGAGGACAGTACTTTGGACACACCTCTAGTCCCTGAGAAATAGTCTTAAGCAGGTTTAAATTTAATATCAATGTACAGTATTCACCTCTCTAAATCTTAGAAGTATAGATTGAATGACATTCCAATCATTTATATCTTTTTTTCACAACTAAAAATACTAACTGTATAGTTAATAATGAGGCAGTTGTTGGTCTGTGCTATTGGTGAACAATATATACCTACATCATTGGAAGGCAGGAAATTAAGTCCATTCCTTGCAACAGGCTTTGAAAATAGATTGATGATAAGGCTAGATGGTTAAGTTCTGAGATATTGGCTTCTGAAATGAAATAGTCTCGGATACATGGTTAATTAAGGGTGACTTCTTTTTCTAGGCAGAGATAAAGTTTTTTTTTTTGCCCTTTTACTTGTTTTTCATTTTTGCAAATTGCATCATCTAACCAAGACAGATTTAGTGAATTAAATCCTAATAATTTCAACCGTATACCATTACATTAAGGACTTTTTTATACATCGTAGATAAGATACGTACTACAAGATACGTACCCACTTCTTACTGTAGACACGAATTTTACTATCCCGTCCATAATTTTCTCGTCCAGCTCTTTCAATTTGCTTTCTAGAGGTGCCATTGTATTTGTATATTTAATTTATTTTTATTTATATTTAAGGTATAAAGACAAAATTGGAATATTTAACATAACCTACAAACGTGTATTTGTTTTGACTTTTTGACAACTGACATATGTTTTTTTTATATATTTAACGGCCTGGAATCAAGTCAGTTTCTTAACCACAGATCTAGTATAAATTGACTAGACATTTTCAAGGGCAGAATAAATAATCATCTTAAGGCCGGTAACGCATCAGTGGCTCCTCTGGTGTCACAGTTGTTCATGGGCGGCGGTAATCACTTAACATCAGGTGATCCGCTTGCTTGCTATTGTAATTTTTGCCCGTAAATTTTTAGCAAAGCATCTTAATCCAGAGTTGACAAATCCGTGTTATACCCCTGTGCCTCGGAGAACACGATAAGCCAATAGCCATCCTTCCCGGTCAATATCATTCACATGTGATAATGATTTTTACAACAGTAAAAACTCGTTACTCAAAGCCCACCAACTCGCACTAGACCAACGTGATGGATCTAAGCTTCATATTCCGTATCTAATAAAGCTAAGCATTTAAAAGACTAATAATAATGACTAATGGCCTTTTATGCACCCGGTGCGAGTTATATACTTGCGCCCCTAAAATAATGACGTGTTCCTGGTTTGGTCAATTTGCGAACCTCCAAGGTCTGCGCCCTGTGCCTGGGCACCACAGAAACTGCCCTATTTAGCCTCCACCTTATGTGCGTTAATTTCAAGGATAATACTTGAGGTATAAGAGACTGCTTATATAATGTATCCCAATTGGACTAAAAACATTTAATAAATAAAAAGAAAGTACATATAAAGATCTTTTATTTTAAACTACAATAAAGTAAAGTAAATAGTGTTAATAATTATTTATAAAATTTAAACTATTCAAGGAGTTTTACATAGCCTACTTAACTCTATGATAGGGTGTTGTAAAAAACTTACAAATATGTACATCAATTAGAAATAACGCAAGTACTACCTACAATGATATAATGAATATGATTTGCGTTTGAATATTCAGGATATTCAAACTCAAATCAAAAAAATTGGTTGTCTGTAAAGTCGGTTTACTACGTAATACATTTTAGAAAATACTGATGAATGGTAGCATTTAATTGGTTATTAAAATTTTTAATTTAAGTATATTTTTATAAATATTAATTTAAATTAAATAATAATTGATTTTGGTTTTATAAATTTATATTTTAAATAATAAATATATTAATTAAAATTAATAATTTAACAATAAACACTGACGAAGCAAAAGTCGATTGTTCTTCTTTGTCGCTCGGCCACCTCTGATGCACTTCAAGCCTTACATAATAAAAGTTAACGAAGATGACGTCATGTTTTTTCGTGCGTGCAGCCGGCAAAAAGTACGTCTTGAGAGAACTTATTTTTTATTATTTACACATATTTCTAGTACAAACTGTAAATGTAAGGTGACTCGAAGCATACTTAATTTTTATTTTTGTTACTCAACGTAAACATATTTCATTATGAATCTGGCCTGAAACGTATGTGATATACAAAATTGTACATCTCGTTTTGACGATTATGGTTAATATGACTTTGTAATAAAATTAAAAAAAATGTACGAGATACCTTATATATACTAAATGTATTTGTATTTTATAACAAACAAATAATATGTAAATATTGTAATAATTATTTATTATAATATTTAGCTTTACTGACGGCCATAGCAGCCTTTTTTACTCTGTGAAATAGGAATAATTGTGGAGTAGTACTGATTTTTAATCAAATATAATTACAACATCAAATTTAAAATGTAGCTATTAAATGGGATAATATAAAAATTTTTCTTACTTAAATAATGTTCATGAACTCTCTTAGAAAATAACGAATGTGAAGGACAAAAGTTATGATTAATATTCATGACATAAAAGACAGAAGTTTATTAATTATTATTTTCAATTCAAAAATTAAGGAATTAAAAAATTCAAATATTAAACAGCAAAATGCCTATATGCAGTCGTTTTTCTAAAACATTCTGTTGCTCACGGTAGTAATAAAAGCTTAATCGATAAAAATATTGAATTTTTATTTATAGGTATGTAGGAAAAGGACAGATAGATACTTTTAGTTCATTTTGGTTGCTTATGAAATTTGTTTCCAACCTAAATTTTAATAAAATAGCGTGTTTTTAGACCAAATAATACTTTAAAATCATCAATATATGTTTACTTAATGAAAATATAATACACCGTCTTCTTTTCTCACCTTACTCGGGTAGTTCTTACAAGTTTTTTATAACACATTACGGCATTATTGACGTGTTTTGTCAGTTAGCTAATATGAGACTGAATGCGATTAGAAACCTTTTTCGCGTTTTAGCTCTCTTTTCGTTCACTTTTTAGCGCTGATCCAAAGTCCATAGTATTAATATATCAATGTATGCAATTTAAATTACATAAGTAAAAGAAAAATTTATGCACCGCATTTTTTACCGGAATTTCATTTAAAAGAAAATGGGTAAAGGAAAGGCTACCAACACCATATAATTATATATATCTATAAATAATAAATCTGAGACTGATAACAAAAAATCATTTCATTTAACTCTTAAAATAAGTAACAGTAAATAGTAAAATCAAATAAATTACACAATAACTTTGACAATACAATAAAAAATATAGATAGACAATACAATAAAAGAATACAATAAAAATATTTTTTAACAAAAAATAGAACCGTCTCAAAACGCACTAAAAAGTAAATAATAACTGTATCATTTAGTTACTTTAATTTACTTAAGCATATCTAGGAGTCGGTGCCAGCCAATGTTTCTACTTTAAGAACATTACCTAGAACCTGCTTTACTACGTTAAATAAATGTTCCTTAAACCTACCTTGTTACAATTAGAATCAGTTTACAAAAGAAAATCAACAACTGTACTTTTTGTGGTTATGTCTAAGGCATTCGATTTAGTTCATCATAGAAAAACTATTAAATAAACTAGAATTTCATGGATCAATAATATTAGCAAGGTGTAGAAAGCAAAAACCGTTATACAGAAACGAATGGGAGAAATCGTAAAAACATGAATCTGGATTTATACATAATGAGTATGGTGTCCCTCAGGGTGGCATATTGCGACACAAGCTGTTTCTATTTTACATTAATGACCTTTTTTAACACATTGGATAAATCATAAATATAAATTAACCCCTGTGGGCCTGACATTCAAACCTTCTTTGAGGCCCGCGGCTACCCGGGTAGCGACGGAGCTATAATGACAGCTGTCATTATTAAACTAATAGATAATATTGGATAAATGATAATGTATGTAACTCAATCGTTAATAGGTAGTGCTTGAGTGACAACGTAAATAATAATCAGTGACCAGTTTGTGTGACTACTCATTCAATAACCTGGCTCTAGCAGAGCACATTGCCTCCGATACCCTTTAACCTCCAAAGTAATCTCTAAAATTCTATAAAAACGAAATTATTATTACTATTATACATTAAGTAACAATAATAATAGATTAGTTCAAGTAATTGATTTAATTTATAATTCTTCTTGATTATATTTTATACATATAAAAAAAAGTTCATTTAATCAACATTTTTATGTAAAACTAATTGTTTAGTAAAAACTTTGAACAACTCTATGTTTGAGCACATACAACTACACAGTCTTGTCTGGTCACTCCAAGTGTTTTTGTAAAGCGTAAATTTAGATGTTCGCTCAAAAATTAAACGATAAATCTAACACCTTAAATGATCAATTTTCTGGGAAATGGCTCCAACGATATTTAAGGAATCTTGTATGCAGGGGGTTTCAGGGGTAAGGGGTAATCAATCTACCTAGGTTCTATTTTTAGAAAACGTAATAAAATATAAGAGTACATTTCTATTATATCCCAATTACTCTTGAGGCTTAATCTCAACATGGCCTCTCATATGCCTCAATAAATTACTTTTCCGTGCACATTTATAACTGCACGTCTCACAAGAATACGGCTTCTCGCCAGTGTGCGTTCTATTGTGCTTCAACAAGTCATTCTTCTGTGCGCACCTATAGTCGCAAATATCACAACAGTAAGGCTTTTCACCGGTATGGATCCTCAAGTGAATTAATAAGTGTGATTTATCTGCAGTTACGTAGTTGCACATCTCACAGGAATGCGGCTTTTCGATAGTATGGGTTCTCTTATGCCTTTTCATATCGTTTTCTTTTGCGCATTTATAATTGCATATCTGGCACGCGTACGGTTTTTCAATATGGGTTCGCATGTGTATTAAGTAGCTACCTTTTTGTGCAGCTTTGTAATGGCATAAGTGACACGCAAACGGCTTTTCTTCACTGTGAGTCAGTTTGTGTTTATTCAAATCTCCCTTTCTAGCACATTTGTAGTCGCATTCTCCACATGAATAAGGTTTTTCACCAGTATGTGTTCTCGTGTGCATAATCAAATGTGCCTTTTGCACAAATTTATAATTGCACACATCGCAAGTATAAGGCTTTTCGCCTGTGTGGACGCACATGTGGTTTAACAGCCCACCTCTTTGCGCAGCTTTGTAATCACATAAATGACACGCGTAAGGCTTTTCTCCAGTGTGGGTCCTCTTATGCTTTTTCAAATCACCTTTCCTTGCACATTTATAGTCACATTCTTCACAAGAATAAGGTTTTTCGCCTGTGTGGGTCCTTTTATGCATAATTAAATGGGTCCTTTTCAAGAATTTATAATTGCATACTTTGCACACGTATGGTTTTTCGCCAGTGTGGGTGCTTATGTGATTTATTAAGCTGCCCTGATGAGCTGCTTTGTAAGGGCATAGGTCACATGAGTAAGGCTTTTCTCCTGTGTGGGTTCGCCTGTGGCTGGCTAGATTACTTTTCCGCGCACATTTGTAACTGCACATATCGCAAGAAAACGGCTTGTCATCGTCTGTCTGGGTCCTCTTGCGTGGATTTTCGTCTGAGGTATTGCTTCGAGATGATTGTTGGTCTTCGACAATGGGAATTTCAACTATTGGTTCGCTTTTCACTGCAACAAAATATTCTTTTTATAATTTACTCTGACAATGGTAGTCTTAAATTAAATATTATTGATATGTAACAATCATATAAAGCACGAGCGAGTGCCAGCGACTTCGTCTGCGTGAAATTAATAAGACCAAAATAAAAATAGCCCAAGATACTCCTCATAACTTATCATATTGTATTAGCCCCCTTTGCCCCCATTTTTTTCACATTTTCCTCCGCCTGCAGCGTGATGTTATATAGCCTAAAGCCTTCTTCGATAAACGAACTATAACACAAAAATAATTTTTCAATTAGAACCAGTAGTTTCCAAGATTAGCACGTTCAAACAAATGAACAAACTCAACAGCTTTATTTTAAACAATCAAAGATATATAGAACGAGCGGCAGGAATTGGTACAAATGATCTGACTGTATAGTCATACATATACATGTATCACTGTTGGAGTATGTATGGAGTTTTTGGAACGTACCTCTTCGCCATTGGCAGAGCAACAGACGAGAAGTGTTTCTTCTGCAACGAAGTCGATACCCCACGGCATGCGCTCTTTGAATGTCCAGGTTGCACAGACCTCAGAGCAGCTGCCGTGGGAACGGACGACGCGGTGAACGCCAGTAATGTTATCGCTCGCATGCTGTCGGGCGAGGATAAATGGCAGAGATACGCCCACATGGTCCGAGCGATAATGATTAGAAGGGAAAAAAAGGAGAGAGACCAAAAAAGATTACAAGAGGGGTCAGCATGAAGTAATGCAAAGCGGTTCCATGCTGGCCAAGGAGTAGGGGGGGTTATTTTAGTCCGTGCAAGTCGGACATACCCTGCCTGACGGCAGAAGTCCGTAGGGATTTTTCCTCCCCAGTATAAAAAAAAAAAATATATGTATCACTGACCCCTTAGCTTTTTTTTTGACGATTTTTTTTGATGACATTCGGGTGACCCGGATGACTATGTCCGACTTCACCAGTATCCTCGGTGCCCTACGGACTAAAACCTCCTACATTCGCCGACTGTAGTAGTAGTAGTGTGTACTGACCCCTTACCTAAAACTGAGTATCTCGCCAGGGGAGTGTCATCATCATCATTCAGATCCTGACCTCTTGACCTAGTGTCGCACTCTGACTTGTCCTCCACACACAGCCCCCAGCTGCAGCCAGCAGCGGCGCGAGGCTCACGTGCAGTATCCTGCCAGACATACAACAAGGTGAAACTAACACTACAGGGCCAGGCCTCCTTTCTTGTAAGAGAAGGGATATAGAGCGTAGACCCACCACCCTGCTCCAATGCGGGTTGGTGGCTTAGGGTGATTGTTTGTTTAGTAACGATTCCTATCAGATTTTGATGGCAGTGACCGGGACTGATAGCTTATCCATACCGATACCATCTCCTTACTTTCTTTCTTTTCGAAGAAAAACAAAGTTGGGATCTTAGGTCAGGTCGTGAAATACTAATAACAAAATAATTTTGAGTTTAAATTATTTTAGGAAAAAGAAAACTTTCTTCTAACAAATTTTCTGTCAGTTTTAAGCCCAGAGTTCGATGGTGGTGTTACACCCTCGTACTTGAGTGCACATTAATCCCTCGGTTCTGATGACTATCATCACCATCTTATAGTGGTCGTTAATGAATTAAAAATTATCACGCTAAACCCGCTAACCCGCATTGGAGCAGCATAGTGGATCTACCAGCATATCCCGTCTTCTACAAGAAGAGAGGCCTGGTCTTGTAGTCGTTAATACACTGATTCATTCATTGGCCCGTCTTACCTCATGCATGCTCATGTGTTCATTGTAGTCGCTCTCACGCAGGAAGTCCTCATAACATATCCTACATTCAAAGGTAACACTTTCAATCTTTATCTTGGTCTCTGTTTCGTGAATATCGTCTGCAGATGCAGAGTCAGAAGCTTCTTCTGTTTCTTCAATTTCTTCATTCTTCACCACAGCTGTTGCAACATCTCCCGCTGCAGATTCCTCTGCTGCTGTCTGTTCCTCTTCATCAGTGTGATCTATGTACAAGTCACAGTGGTCAGCTCCTAATGTTCTCTGTGTTAAATTACACTGCAGATGTTTTGTAATGGAAGTCATCAATTCCTTATGTTGTATAGTAATCTGAAAGCAAATATGTTTTTTTCATTTTTTTTAAAAAAAGATTTTTAAAAATTAAAAAATAACTGAGTCACAATCATCATCATCATCAGCCTATTAACGGCCCACTACAGGGCCAGGCCTCCCTCCTTACAGGAGAGGGGATATGGAGAGTACACCCACCACGCTGCTCCAATGCGGGTTGGCGGGCTTAGGGTGATAATGTTTCATTTATTAACGATCACTATCGGATGTTGATGATATTGACCGGGATCGACGGCTTAACGTGCTCTCCGAGGCACGGGGGTGTAACATAAGCTCAGGATTATTCCATGATCCGAACCAGGGATCGAACCCAGGACCTCGTGATCGAAGCCACATAGGCTAACCACTAGACCAACGAGGCAGTCCAATGAGCTGCTTTAATTTACTAAAGTACATCTATGAAAGTTTATTTAACAAAGTAGCAAAGCACTTCCAGGTAACGTCGTAAAGTGGAAACCTTGGCTGGCACCGACTTCGTTAGGCACAGATTTAAGTAATTTAAGGCAATTAAATGACGCAATTATTTATCACTTTTTAGTGAGTTTTGAAGTCAGTACAATTATGTTATAAAATTTTTGTTTAGGGCGAGGCGACCAAGGCGAATCACCCTGGACCAAAACCAGGGCATTCTCATTAAAAGCCAGGTCAAAGGTACGCTATACCAACGTATTTGTATGTAAGGTTTAATGAGATATGCAAGGATCGTGGCAAGTGGAAGGATGTGGTCTCTGCTTACCGCTATAGGGACGAGGCGTGGTGGTATGTATGTATGTGTTGGAAGAGGGTCAGACATAGTTAGTAAAATAATAGGGTAAGCCTTTGTATTTAGAGTAATTATAACTAAACCACAAATAGATAAGTGAAAGAATAATTAACAGCAACTTAATTAACAGTGAATTATTACTGGCAAATTATGGTATTACAATGGTACGTAACGTCTTGTGTTAATTAATGCAACCCCAAAACACTGCGCCTCAAGCTGAGAATAATAATAAATTCATTTGCACAATCCGAGTTGTCTAGGTTAAGCTATTAGCAAAGTACAACGTGTGCACCGCGCCAAGCAAAAGCCAAGGCTGCCCACCAGTTGTAGACCCGCTCCTTTTATACAAGTTAGAATAACTCAAGTAGTGGGGTGAGTGGGGGTATCGAACGATGCGCCACCACAAGAAAGTGTGGCTGGTGCACATGCAGTTCACAGAATTCTTCCTAGTCGCGTACGGTGACGCAGGCGCAGTCATATGTATATATTAAGTAAAAACTCACTAATCCATGTTTTTCAAGTAATTCCAATATCAGTGAATGAGCTCTCCAGCTCAACTCTCTAAATCTCCTGAAGTTAATCAATCTCTGAGCACACAGCACGCAGAGTGTTGGCCTTAAGTTACCTCGGTGACACAACTGAAACAACTGTACAAAAGTAGCAAACTTAACACAGATTTGATGAAAGAAGAGTCGGCAAGAAACTTATTTTAAATAAATTTAAATCATTTTTACAATATTAACCATATTTTTTTTTATCGACTACAAGTTGGCCCTTAACAGATATCACAACTGATGTTAAGTGATGATGCAGACTAGGAAGGAAACAGACTAACCTATTAGAAGTAGGATGAAATTCGCACCCCTTTTGGTTTCTACACGACATCGTACCGGAACGCTAAATCGCTTGGCGGTGCGTCTTGGTCGGCAGGGTGGTAAATATCTACGGCGAAAGCCTCCCACCAGGCAGTCGTCATAAAATTACAGTTACAGTTTTTACGGCCTCCGTGGCGCAGTGGTATGCGCGGTGGACTTATAAAACGGAGGCCCTGAGTTCGATTCCCAGAGGGGCAGATTGAGATTTTTCTTAATTTGTCTTGGTCTGGCTGGTGGGAGGCTTTCGCCGTAGATATTTACCATCCTGCCGACCAAGACGCCCCGCCAAGCAATTTAGCGTTCCGGTACGATGTCGTGTAGAAACCCAATGGGTGTGGATTTCATCCTACTCCTCACAAGTTAGCCCGCTTCCATCTTAGATTGCATCATCATTTAACATCAGGTGTGATAGCAGTCAAGGGCCAAGTTGTAGTCAATAAAAAAAATGTAACAAAACTGTATTGTTACATAAGATTATCAATTCTACTTCTTGTGTGAAGTTAAAAGTCGATCCAATTGCCTCTCAACATCTTTGTCATTTAAAAATTCATCAATAGTATAATAACCTTGACTCAATGAGTTTTAATACATAGGTTACACCTATGCATTGATCAAGAACTGAATTGGGCATCTTGTTGTAGAAGAGATTTAATTATCAACTTACGTGAAGTCCAGTTAACTGTTCGTACATCTCCTCCAACTTGTGTTTGCTCATCAGAAGCAGCTTGCTGTCAGTGTCCAGGCACATCATGCACATCTGTAAATGTACCACTAGTTACTTCTACATTACTGCATGTTAAGGAACGAGTTCTTAGTTGACGACAGCTGACGACGCGTCGTTTATAAAACACTTTAAATAATAAATAAATATTATAGGACAATTAGACACATAGCTATATAGCTCCAAAGTAAGCGTAGGTAGCTTTTGTTATGGTGCTATGATAACTGATCAATATTTTATATATATTATCCACTAGCAGTCGCCCGCGACTTCGTCCGCGTGAAAACCTCTCAGGTACCCTTCTAATTTTAAAGACAGACTTTCATACAAAATGTGTGAAAGTCACATATAAAGTGAGCTCATTCCCCGCTCCTCTTCTCAATTTAATTTTTTTATAGTTTTTCGTGAAGCAATATCCTCCGTCCCATCCTGTGTACTAAAGGTCTTCATTTTTGTTAAACATTGTATGACACTTCAGTACATTAACATTAACAATATATATTTATGGCAAGCTGATAGGTATAAATTGATATTATATTGTGAAATATATTATAGTATATTTCACTCTTGAGTCTAGCCTTCAGAATAAACAAAAATCATTTTACAGTCCGACACGCAGATAGAGATTAGACCGTTTTAAACAAACGAACAAACTCTTCCGTGTACTAAATAGATATTTGAACAAAGATCAAATTCTTAATTCATCATCGTATATATAACATAGATCTAAACTCCCCTCCCGCACGCGCACCCCCGCCTTGGTGACGTGGTGGATTTTTTTCCAAAATAAAATTTAGCCTATGTTACTCGTAGATAATGTAGCTTTCGAATGGTGAAAGAATTCTTAAAAACGGTCCAGTAGTTTTTGAGCCTATTCATTACAACCAAACAAACAAAGTTTTCCTCTTTATAATATTAGTGTAGATAAATAGCTATAATATATAGATATACACCCAGACACTGAAAACATGCTCCATGCTCATCACACAAACATTATCCAGATGTGGGAATCGAACCCACAGCCTAGGACGCAGAAGCAGGGTCACTACCCACTGCGCCACTAGGCCGTCAAAGGCTTTAGGAGTAGAATTTCAAAACTCTTTGAAACACATTATACTTTGAATTTTATCACTACTTTTTATACTAACTTTCAAAAACATACCTCAAAAAATTAAGAAATTTTCATATAAACTCTGAACCCCTATGTAACCTGATAGGGATGAAATTTTAACCACTTCTATTTTCATTTTCACGACAGAAATTATCCTATAAAATTGTGCCAAGATTCATTTGAATTTATTCAATAGTTTTGGCGTGATTCGCTGGCGACAAAATATGGACAGATAGAGAGAAAATTAATTTTTGGGTTAAGCAGCAATTATACAGTGCCCTCCAGAAATAATAAAATTTTTTAAATAAAAATAGAACCGACTCAAAACGCACTAAAAAGTAAAAAATAACTGTGTCATTTAGTTGCTTTAATTTACTTAAGCATATCTATGAAGTTGGTGCCAGCCAAGTTTAAGGAACATTTATTTTACGTAGTAAAGCAGTTTGTGGGTTCTAGGTAACATCCTTAAAGTAGAAACCTTGGCTGGCACCGACTCCTAGATATTCTTAAGTAAATTAATGCGACTAAATGACACAGTTATTTTTTACTTTTTAGTGCGTTTTGAGTCGGTTCTATTTTTATTTAAAAATTTTTATTTCTCAATTTTTAGTGATTTATCGCCACGTAACGTACTCGTACTATACTGTCATAGAATATTATACGGCACTAGTAGCCAAAAAGATACCGATAATATGAAGAGTTCCTTCAATTTCCCCAGGATATCATCATCCGATCCTAACATGATGACAATGGGACCACCTTGGAAGTATGCCCTTTCTAATAAAAAAAGAATTATCAAAATTAGACAACTCTGTAAAAAGTTATGTGTGGTCATACATAAAAAAAAAAAAAAAATAAATATATGTGTCGAATTGAGAACCTCCTCAGTTTTATTTCGTCGGTTAAAAATATCTTCAATGTACAGAATTGGTCCCGTTACAGTTTTGTATAAGTATAGATAGATGTTTCAGCCCCTTTCTCCTTAACCCCTGTGGGCCTGACATTCAAACCTTCTTTGAGGCCCGCGGCTACCCGGGTAGCGACGGAGCTATAATAACAGTAGTCATTATTTGCCTGACGGTTGCCAGGGGACCCCTCGGGGCTGTGAAACTTTAAGTAACCACAAACAAAAACATCAAAATAAACTGACCTGCAGTGTTGAAGGTATAGCATCAGATCGTATCTGCCTTACACAGCCCTCTGCTTTAACAAAGTCTTCATCTAGAAAATGCTGTGAGCAGACCACAGCATGGTTGGGCAGGGCTTGGTCTAGTATGCCGAGGGCTTTGAGCCAAGCAGTGCGGAGATTATCTTCACTTGGTAACCTGGAAAGCAATATTTATGATATACCCAACCTATGTATACAATATATCCTCAATATTATAATTTTGGTTTATGCAGTGATCTATTAATCAAAAAAAATTAAAAAACTTCCAAGTGCACTAAAATTAAAAAAAAATTGGTTGTCTGTAAAGTCGGTTTACTGACGATAGTTAAACGTGACAACGTCTTAAGAAAATACTGATGGAATGGTAGCATTTAATTGGTTATTAAAATTTTTAATTTGAGTATATTTTTATAAATATTGATTTAAATTAATAAAATAATTGATTTTGATTTTAAAATTTAAAATATATAATAAATATATTAATTTTTAATTTAAAATTAATATATTTAATAATTATATTTAATAGACAGATGTCGAATGCTGCCAAACGCAAAGGCCGATTGTGCTTCTTTGTCGCTCGTTCTGCACTCTTGCTTGCACTTCAAGCCTTACATGGAACGCCTCAAAGCGAGGTAACGCATGAGTCATGTGTTTTCACATCAATAATTGTATTGTTTAGTTATTTTATTTAAGCAAGTATGATGATTTGAAACAGAAGTGGGTGCAAGAGATATGCCAGTGAAATCACTCTACAACCTGCTCAACCTTGGCCTGACTAGGACTGCAGTAAGCTCCATTCTAGAATATGTGTGCAAAGCTGCTCTAACAGGATCCTACCAGATTTGGGCAGGGAGAATAATTGGGGCAGAGAAAGAGAGCCTTAACCAAAGGGTATCCTTAAGCCTACAACCGTGCCGCAAGTCTCAGGCACTGTTCTGTATTTCTGCAGGAATCCATAGTGTTCCTGATGGAACTAAAGGACATAGGTAAAAAATGTACGGAAGTCTGCCCCAGAGATGCCCAGAGATGATATATATGTCATTAAATAGTACAGATCTTTTATTTAAATAGTAATAGTTACTATTTTAAAGTTATAAAGGTTGATAAGAGTTGACTTTTCATACTATGACGACGGTCACATGATTCAGAACACAAAAATTCGATATGAATTCTTATATTTTTGACATATTTTAAAGTGATTGCTATGAAACATGGGTAATTATTTAAAATTCATTGTGTATTTAAATAAAATAGTTTAATATGGTGCAAATTTTGGTAATGTCCTTTGTACCTACAAGGCTATAAATCATGGAATTTTGAAATACAAGACCGTGATTGATTGTGTTATTGCTTGTAATGATGAAGTGACAATGAATGTAGTACAATAATTAAATTTTGACCAGGCAGTTCTTGACACTTGACACACTCATACTATACTTAAAGTACC
Organism: Mycalesis mineus; assembly: GCA_034621355.1. Taxonomy (NCBI): domain Eukaryota; kingdom Metazoa; phylum Arthropoda; class Insecta; order Lepidoptera; family Nymphalidae; genus Mycalesis; species Mycalesis mineus. Next base: position 573,473 of record JAXAVZ010000334.1, on the reverse strand, counting down.
TGTTGAAAGGTATAAACTATTGTCATGTGGTACATCTTCGCTATGCCATTTAGAAGAGGCCAGTATTGCAGTGTAAACACATAGAATGTGTGTCGTTGAACATTGTGAACCATCTCTAGCAACAGATAAGTTTATCAGATAAAAGTTTACTACTCACTCATGAAAGGTAATTCCTGTTCTCTCAGATGTTGACACATTCTTTGTAGTATTTACACACAAGGGCACGCAGCACTGCATGTTTGCTGTATTTTATGCGCATCAAGAAGAGAGATTGCCTCAAATTGCTCTTTGGCGTTCTGTAGTTACTCTATCTCTAAGACTGCATCAACTAAGATCAAAGATTACATGTATATACAATGGTTTTTGTAACATTGCATTTTAGGTGGTAAAATAGCACTGTTTTAGTGTAATTTATACTAATACTATAAAACTGTACAATTTGTTTGAACGCGCTAATCTCAGGACCTACTGGTTCAAAGAATAAACCTACTGGTTAAAAGATAAGCACTGTATTAATAACTTCTAACAGAATACAGTTATATGTGCTATGTAAAATAAGATCTTATTAAACAGTTCAAAAATTTTTATTATATTTTTTAAATATTGTATACTAATGAAGATAATTAATGCTGCAGTAAGTAAACTTAAAATTATAAGCGTTCCCGAGCCCAAGGGTAACCCGACAGGAGTCCCATGGGCCACGACAAACTCAATGGGGTAACGGGATTAATTGATTAATTTTTCTCGGTGAAACTTGTAGGTTATTACCTTTTAGACTTTCTATAATTTACTTTTTAAGGTTTTCGCATTTTAAGTAGAAAAGATATTTCAAGCTCGGCTCGTAATCATTTAAATTAAAGAAAAGAGACTCACAAACCGTAACCATAAAAGGGTTATAGAATATAGATATTTTTATTTGTCACTGATGACTGACACAGAACAGAAATATAGAACCCACTGCCAAGTGCCACTTTACTTTCTGTCACTGTCACTCAGTGCTGCCAACTGTACATGTCAAAAATTTGCTTACATACGCTCGAAATCACACTAGACGTCGTCAGTAGAACATAAATATCAAAAGACGCTAGAAGACGCTAAATGATTCTAGTCAAGGTGCTGACGGGACAAACAAAGAAGAATGCCACTATGAACGAGTGAGATGTAGATACCTGAAACCCTCAAAGAATGACAGAGCACGATGAAAGATTTTAAATTCAAGGGCTATAAAGGCACCATTAGGTGACGCTTGCCTGTGGTTCTGCCATAAAAGACTTTATTCCATTCCGACCGATAATGAAAAAAAGTTGACATCGGTCGACACTACAGAGCATTTTTTGATTTTGTTTTGTTTTTATTGTTATCTGAGATGTTTGTTTACGCGAATGTGTGATTTTTATAAAGATTAAAATGGAAACACTTGAAGAAAAATTAAAGCAAATACATTTATCACAAAATATGGATTTTAATATACAACATAATGTGGTAGTAACACATATAAATGACCCGCACGACTTCTACGTACGCTTAGTTAAGTACTCACCGGTTATTCGAGAAATTGAAAAACTAAACGTTTTCGTTAGACCTGAAACTGTAAAATTGGATCAAATTATTATTTTTACTGTGAGCAAGGGATTAAAATACGCTCGAGGACGGATATTGAGCGTTTCAGACAGTGGTAACACATTCGATATTTTTACTTTAGATTACGGCTTCATTGAAAAAAATGTGCATATAGATCATATTTGGGCGTGCCGTGGACAACTATTGTCTACCCCTCCTCTGGCACTGAACTGTGCGCTATGTTTTTGTGCAAGGAGAGAGGACACGTGGACACAAGCTATAGAAGTTTTTAAATCTGAGGCAGAAGGGTATGTAGGTAAGATGTTCATAGAAGGCCAGAGCTCCAAGCAGCTCATAGTTAGCCTATTTGTTAAAGGCCCTACTGATGTCTCAGGCCACTTGGCTTTATTAGATTTAACTTTATTATGTGGGCTGCAGGATGCTCCGGGCTTGGAGAAGAATAATGCTGTGGAGACAAAACTAAAACCGGCCTACAAATTTAAGAATTTAAAAGTTAATGTTCCCATACATGTAAGGGTGTTGTCGGGAAAGACTCTTGAAGAATTTTACGTAGCCGAAGTGTATGACCACAGAGAATATTTGGATACCCGGGAAAATATTACAATGTTTTCAAAAAGGGAACCGTTTGCTCAAGACGATGGCGAAATAAGTAGTGGTGATGTTGTCACTGTCAGGCAATTTTTGACCGGATATGCAAGAGGAATAGTCAAAGAAGTGTTAGATTCTAAAAGAGTCCTGATACATTTGGTTGATGAGGGAAAAACTGAAGTGGTTCCCGTTGGAATCTTGAAGAGAATGCCTGCACAGTGTATGAAAATGCCGGTTGTTGCTATGCATTGTTTGAGTCGCACAAAGGTAACAAAGGATCTACGCCTTGTGCTTCATCCCGGAAATGATTTTATTATTGTAATAAAAGAACTTGGACATGGATTTGACACTCCACATATTGTTGAAATAAAATAATAATTCCAATTTTAATTTAATTAGTTTTATTTGTTAACTTTTCTAATTGTAAATTTGCCACAGTGGACTTAAAAAATTACTATTCTGATGACAAAGATCTGGGGTTCAATTCTTGGCTGGTATTTTTAATGTTTTTTCTTTTTTTTTAAGGTTAATAGGTTTGCGCTTGACTATAATCACGCCAGATGGAAAGCAGTGATGAGGTCTACGTTGGAATGCGCTTACCTAGAAGATGCCTATTGACTCTTGCCTTGAAGATGGTCACGTTGTAGGTGTTAGGAAACACTGACGCTGGGAGGGCATTCCACACTTTTGCAGTGCGTATTAAGAATGTGGATGCAAAATGTTCAGTACGAGTTGCTTGGACATTCACCACGTATGGGGGGCCAGTGTTAACGTCGTCTAGCGGCCAGTGTTCACTTAGTCTAGATGTTCTGTAGTAGAAAGGGACTATAAGGGTTGTACTAAGTACATCGATGATGATGGAGGCATCAGCTGTGGCTAGTTACCACCTTTAAGGATTTCTTTATTTTTTGGGTACTTTAATAATTATTATTGTAAATGAGTTAGTTGATCAAAAAATCTAAGAAATTAAGATCTCTTTGACTCATTTCTTGTCGGGTTTCAGCTTTCTTTTTTAAGTTAAGTAATAGTAATATAAATTTCCACTATTATTTCCAATTTCCATCGTGCCTTCTCCATCTATAGCTGATATAAGCTGTGTCAATTTGACAAGAATGAAATGATTGTAATTCTTCTTTATCGTCGTCACTCTTGACAGAGCGGTCTTGGTCGTCACATCAGGAATGGTGGCAAGCTTCACGAGCCGTCGCCATTGCTCTCGTACTGCTGCAATTTTTGTGCATTCGTGGACACCTCGATTTAGGGCATTCTTCATTTGGTCGATCCAGCGCATTGTAATTTGACATTTTTTTTTATCGACTATAAGTTGGCCCTTGACTGCTATCACACCTGATATTAAGTGATGATGTAGTCTAAGATGGAAGCAGGCTAACTTGTTAGGAGTGGGACGAAAATCCACACCCCTTTCGGTTTCTACACGACATCGTACCGGAACGCTAAATTGCTTGGCGATACGTCTTTGTCGGTAGGGTGGTAACTAGCCACGGCGTAAGCCTCCCACCAGCCAGACCAAGACGAATTAAGAAACATCTCAATCTGCCCCACCGGGAATCGAACCCAGGATCTCCGTCTTATAAATCCACCGCGCTTACCACTGCGCCACGGAGGTCGTGTAAATATATTTTATATATTTATATATATACCGGAACGCTAAATCGCCGTACGTCTTTGTCGGTAGGGTGGTAAAAAGCCACGGCTGAAACTTTTCACTAGTCAGACCTGGACCAATTGAAAATATTTGAGAATACTTTTAACAATTTTTGAATGTTACAAGTTATTAAAACAAACAGCTGAAATTCACGTCACTGTTGTCGGACTATGCCCGAGAAGTTGCGAAACCATACGAGGTCCTTATATATTTCTAGAGGGGACGTCTGTCAAGGCCAGACGGGTGGTCAGTCCTCATTAGAACCATTCCACCCAATTCCCGTGATTGAGACACAGGTTCACTGGTGTCCCGACAGTGCCCCCCCCCCTCAAGCCTACCTGTAGCCTTCGTGAACCTAACAATTCCCCCTATGGTGAGGTTTGTCAGGTCTGCTTCACTAACTCTATCCTTACCTAGTATCTCCCATCTTACCAGCGCGTACATGGGACACTCAGCTAAGAAGTGATAACTGGTCTCCTCTTCGCCACACTCTGCACACGAAGGATTATCCTTTATTCCCATTATCTTGAGATGCCTATTGAGCAGACAGTGCCCAGTTGTCATGCCTACTACTAGTGCTATGTTGGTTCTGCTTTGTGACAGTAGATGCGTCGGTCGTCAGTCTTCTTCTTGTCGTATGCCGTACGAGTCGAGGTCCTTAATCATAAGCTTGCTTGTTTCTGTAACGCGGCGTGAAGCAAACTGTTACATGTGTTAGCGCTTGACTGCAATTCTTCCTGATGGTTAGATGCAGTGTGTGGTGGAACATACTTGCCTAGAACCTAGAAGATGCCTATTGGCACTTGCCTTTTTTCCACTTATGGGTTTTCTTTTTAACCGACTTCAAAAAAAGGAGGTTATCAATTCGACCCGCATGTATGTAATATTTCCAGAACTGCCCAGTTTTCGCATATGTTAGTCTAGTCTATATCAGCGTCTGAATGAATGTGCTAAATTTCAAAAATGTATGTATGTACTTATGTTTGTGTAGGCATATCTCTGAAACTACTGGTCAGATTTAAGCAATTCTTTTTTCGTTGTACTAGGTATTGTTTAACTTAGGGTACACTACAAGATTTATCAAAATCAGTTTAGTAGTTTTTGAGATAGGGAATTTTTACGTTTGTGTTTGCATATCTCCGGAATTGCAAGTCCAATTTAAGTAGTTCTTTTGTTTTGTACTAGATATTATTCAACTTGGAAAATACTGCAAGTTTCACCAAAATCGGTTCAGTAGTTTTTGAGATAGGGATTTTTTTATGCATGACCACGCATAACTTTTCGCATAGTAGTCCGACTTTGAAAATTCTTTTTTTATTAGAAAGGGTACACTTCCAAAATTGTCCCGTAGTTTTACGTATGTTCGTTGTAACTAAAAAGTATGAAAAAAAAATTTAACCGACTTCAAAACGCACTGAAAAGTAAAAAAAAAATAAGTGCGTCATTTAGTTACTTTAATGGTGCCATCTGTAAGCTTTCTACTTTAAAGACGATACCCAATTCACACAAAGTGCTTTGCTGCTTTGTTGAATAAACTTTCCTTAAACTTGGATGGCACCGAGTTTATATATATGGATAAGTAAATCAAAGTAAGTAAATGACGCATTTACTTTTTACTTTCCAGTGCTTTTTGAAGTCGGTTTAATATTTTATTAAAATTTTTTTTGAGAAAGAATACAATTGGGAACTTAAGCTAACTTATCCTAATAACTATACAAATCATGCCCACGTGGAATGGTGGCAAGAATACTGGCTGCATTTCTACGAAGATACCCACATTGAAGATGGTAGGGTAACGTTATTTGGAAAAGCATTCCATATCTTAGCAGTACGGTATATTACTTGAAGGTTTCTTAATTATTTAAATTAGGTTTATGGTATAAAAAATTTTGTTTACTTTTCTATGAATGGTGAAAATCGCATGGATATACGTTCAGTAGTCTTTGAGTTTATCTCGAACAGATAGACAAGGTGGGGAACAGACAGACAAGGTGGGGAACAGACAGACAAGGTGGGGAACAGACAGACAAGGTGGGGAACAGACAGACAAGACTTTTTTTTTATAAGTACAAGACGCCCGCGACTTCGTCTGCATGCAATTAGTTTTTGTAGTAGGTACATATTAATTTCTTTCGATCTGTTTATTACTTCATAATATATTTACTTGATCTACCTGAAAACTGCATGAAAATCGGTCTAAGATTTTGCTTAAACAATCGAATACTTAATCTAGTTTCAAAAATAAAACTTGAACCACATAAGTTCATTCACTAATAGGGCTAACGCGAAAACACGGGCGGGTGCGGGCGCGTGCGCACGCGTCGGACGACCGCCGCGGGCCACGAATCCACGCTGCTAGTATAATTTTGATCTCGAGCGTGTACAGTTGTGTGGAGTAGATTACCATGGCTTATTTACTAATTATTATTTGGCAAAAAAGGTCAACGGAAAGAACGTCGACTGCATAACCCGTTCTTGGCAAACAGGTTGCTCAGCGGAGAATTCGTAACCAAACTCTTCACCTCAATTATTACGCGCTCTGTATCGATGTTCACGATTGTACGTAGCCTCCGACGCGTGTAACCGTGGCATCTAGCGGCGCTCGACTTATTTGTAGAAACAAACCCGCTCGCGTGTGCCCGCGCTCCGTCGCACGCGCCTGCGCTGTCTATACTATTTTTCATTATACACACGCGAACGTGCGCCCGCGTGAGTTTTAGCTTTGGCCCTTAGGTACAATAACCGTAGGTAGCCAGGAACTGCAAAAGCGAGGAACTTTTAGCCAGTCAGCAAACTAGATTTAGATCAGATACTACTTTATACTATAGTCAATATTAATAAAAAAATTTAACAAAAAATAGAACCGACTCAAATCGCACTAAAAAGTAAAAAATAACTGTGTCATTTAGTTGCTTTAATTTACAGCATATCTATGAAGTCGGTACTATACCTACTGTTTTAGTATATTATACGGCACTTGTAGCCAAAAAGCTACCAATATATACTATACTATACTTACACAAAAATCGAAATCGCTGCAAGTGTGCCTCCAAAATTTGACGAGTTTCTTCAATTTCCCCAGGATATCATCATCAGACCCTAACATGATGACAATGGGACCACCTTGGACGTACGCCCTTTCTAATAAAAAAAGAATTATCAAAATCGGACAACTGTGTAAAAAGTTATGCGTGGTCATACATAAAAAAAAAATATACGTGTCGAATTGAGAACCTCCTCAGTTTTTTTTTGTCGGTTAAAAAAAAGGAAACAATAAACTTACTATTATACACACGTCTGTCACGTTGGTCTATCTAGTGGTTAGCTAATAAGGCTTCAATTACGAGGTACTGCGTCAGGAAATATTCGGACTTTTCATTCTTCTATGAAATTTTCAATAATAAGCTCGGAGTCAGAAACTTGGTGGTGTTACACCCCCGTGCCTCGGAGAGCATGTTAAGCTCGATCCAAACATTATCACCCTAAATGGCGGTGGGTCTACATTCCGCGTGCACTTGTAGTGGGTCGTTAATAGATTGATAATAATTAAACACAACAACAGTTCCATAATTAGATTTATTTTAAAATTTCTCATTTTCACCTTCTTGACCTTTGTTACGATACAGAGGTGCATTACATATAGTTCACATGAAAGGCACTACCGTTAATTGACGCGTGCCGTTAATAAAGGAGAATGCCAGACAATGTATAGAACTTTAATCCACTAATATAAACATATTGTACAACAATGTATTATGCATCATTTTATTGCATTTTTTTTACTATTTAATATAAATTTTATTTAAAAGCTCTAGAACTCGGAGTATTCGACACGAGCCTAACGTTGGTTATCGTCCATTTGCGTATTGTTGTTCCGTATAGTTGTCACACTGACATGACAGTCGCAAAGCTTCATTAAATACATTTTTAAACAGGCTTAACGACTCTGGATATTAGTCTTTTAGAGCCTACTTTTGATGAAAATACAATAAAAACGATTTAAATGGCTAGAACCCAGTGCAACAATAAAGATTTTAAAATGCGTAAAGAGTGTAAACTAAAAGGAAATAGATTAATTACTTTTTTTAACATAATTTTATTCCGATGTCCAACAGTAAAAATGGCTTATTGTAAAACATTTATATAATAATAGGATATTTTTAGTTTATATACAATTTGTGGTCTTTCTGGGTTAGGATCAGGCATTCTCCTTTGCAAAAACTTCCTATACCTGGCTAAACTATTTTGTCACAACTACTATTGATATTTAGTGGAGTGTGGATCCTCATATGCCTGTATAAGTTACTTGTTTCTGCACATTTGTAACTGCATATGTCACAAGAGTACGGCTTCTCACCAGTATGGGTTCTTTTATGCTTCGCTAAATCACTTTTTTGCAAAGTTTTATAATTGCATATCGCACAGGAATAAGGCTTATCACCGTGGGTGCTGTTGTGCTTGATTAAATCACTCTTTTGTGCACATCTAAAGTCGCATATGTCACAAGAGTACGGTTTTTCACCAGAGTGGATTCTCTTATGCTTCTTTAAATTTTCATTTCGTGCATACTTACAATTGCATATATCACAAGAATAAGGCTTCTCACCTGTGTGGATTCTTTTATGCTGTATCAAATCCGTTTTTCGTGCACATTTATGGTTGCATATCTCACAAGAATAAGGCTTATCACCGTGGGTGCTGTTGTGCTTGATTAAATCACTCTTTTGTGCACATCTAAAGTCGCATATGTCACAAGAGTACGGTTTTTCACCAGAGTGGATTCTCTTATGCTTCTTTAAATTTTCATTTCGTGCATACTTACAATTGCATATATCACAAGAATAAGGCTTCTCACCTGTGTGGATTCTTTTATGCTGTATCAAATCCGTTTTTCGTGCACACTTATGGTTGCATATCTCACAAGAATAAGGCTTTTCGCCAGTGTGGGTTTTTCTGTGCATATTTAAATGAGATTTTTGTAAAAACTTATGATTGCATATCTCACAGCAAAAAGGTTTTTCACCAGTATGGGTTTTCATGTGAATTAACAAACTACGACTCTGTGCAGCTTTGTAAGGGCACAAGTCGCACGAATAAGGCTTCTCACCAGTGTGGATTCTTTTATGTTTGATTAAAATATGTTTAAATGAACATTTAAATTTGCATTTGTCACAAGAGTAAGGTCTCTCACCAGTGTGGATTCTTAGGTGACATAATAAATGTGACTTATCTGCACTCTTATAGTTGCATAGGTCACAAGAATAAGGCTTTTCGCCAGTATGGATGCTCATGTGATTTATCAAACTACCTTTATGTGCAGATTTATAATGGCACAAGTCACAAGTGTAAGGCTTCTCCCCAGTGTGGATTCTCCTGTGGCTGGTCAACTGACTCTTTCGCGCACACGCGTAGTCGCACATCTCACAAGAGTAAGGCTTCTCATCAGAGTGCTTTATCATGTGACTTATTAAATACGTTTGTTTGGCAGTTTTAAAATTGCATATCTCGCAAGTATACGGCTTTCCACTAGTGCGGGTTCTCTTCCTACACTTTGAAGCTGTGTGTGGTTTGATCCCGCGCTGAAATAATTTGTTACCCAGTTTGCCAATGCTAGGTTCAAGGATTTGTTCACTTTTCTGGATCGTACCTGCTTCTACAGTTGCCCGCTCTTTGTTGTCCTTGTTCGCCGCAAGTCTCGCGGACAGGGGGTCTGAAACAAAACATTCTTCTACAATTTACTCCGACTTACCTTTGCGTCAGCTTTACTTGCACTATCTGTGCGCGTGAGTTTGCGCAGTTTTTACCAATACTACTGAACATCAACAATCATTCAGCCTCTGACTTCCCATCCTGTGAAACATTACAGCAACGAGTTCACTTGTGCCTTACCTAAAGCCTGAGCGATTGCAGCCGGGGAAGAGTCATCATTTAGCCCCTGACTTCCCATCCTGTGAAACATTACAGCAACAAGTTCACTTGTGCCTTACCTAAAGCCTGAGCGGTTGCAGCCGGGGAAGAGTCATCATTCAGCCTCTGACTTCCCATCCTGTGAAACATTACAGCAACAAGTTCACTTGTGCCTTATCTAAAGCCTGAGCGGTTGCAGCCGGGGAAGAGTCATCATTTAGCCTCTGACTTCCCATCCTGTGAAACATTACAGCAACAAGTTCACTTGTGCCTTACCTAAAGCCTGAGCGGTTGCAGCCGGGGAAGAGTCATCATTCAGCCTCTGACTTCCCATCCTGTGAAACATTACAGCAACAAGTTCACTTGTGCCTTACCTAAAGCCTGAGCGGTTGCAGCCGGGGAAGAGTCATCATTCAGCCTCTGACTTCCCATCCTGTGAAACATTACAGCAACAAGTTCACTTGTGCCTTACCTAAAGCCTGAGCGGTTGCAGCCGGGGAAGAGTCATCATTCAGCCTCTGACTTCCCATCCTGTGAAACATTACAGCAACAAGTTCACTTGTGCCTTACCTAAAGCCTGACCGGTTGCAGCCGGGGAAGAGTCATCATTCAGCCTCTGACTTCCCATCCTGTGAAACATTACAGCAACAAGTTCACTTGTGCCTTACCTAAAGCCTGAGCGGTTGCAGCCGGGGAAGAGTCATCATTCAGCCTCTGACTTCCCATCCTGTGAAACATTACAGCAACAAGTTCACTTGTGCCTTACCTAAAGCCTGAGCGGTTGCAGCCGGGGAAGAGTCATCATTCAGCCTCTGACTTCCCATCCTGTGAAACATTACAGCAACAAGTTCACTTGTGCCTTACCTAAAGCCTGAGCGGTTGCAGCCGGGGAAGAGTCATCATTCAGCCTCTGACTTCCCATCCTGTGAAACATTACAGCAACAAGTTCACTTGTGCCTTACCTAAAGCCTGAGCGGTTGCAGCCGGGGAAGAGTCATCATTCAGCCTCTGACTTCCCATCCTGTGAAACATTACAGCAACAAGTTCACTTGTGCCTTACCTAAAGCCTGACCGGTTGCAGCCGGGGAAGAGTCATCATTCAGCCTCTGACTTCCCATCCTGTGAAACATTACAGCAACATGTGAAGTTGATGGAAAACACAAGATAAGTCTCAAAAACCCAATGTTCTGAATAATAGGATCATTTGTAGTGCAGAAGTTTTTATAACAACTATTTATCCTTGTTTATTGTAGTTATTAATTAATAACGCCTGCGCTCTTATTTTTTAATAAGCTGTACTGTTTACCGAGCACATTAATAACACAAGCAGTGTTATGACACTCGTGTTGTTGTATACTCACTTGTTGTCCGGCACGAGCGAGTCCCAGCTGCAGCTCGCAGCTGCACCACATGCAGCGTCGCCGCCAGCGTTCTGCAAATGCGAAACTCATTCACAACATGTCTGTCCATCCACAGAGGAAAGTGTGACGAGAAGTGCCCAAGACAACCGTCTCACCTGATGCCTGCTCATATGTTCATTGTAGTTGTCGTCTGCTATGTCCTCATAACAAACCGTACATTGAAAATTAACACTTTCAACCTTTATGAAACTCTCTGTTTTGACCACATGTTGTGCAGCTGCAGCGCAGGAAGCTGCTGGTATAGGTTCCTCCAACTTTATGCTCAAGTCAGAGTATTCATCACCAGGCACACAGTTGTTGATATTGTCTAAGGCATTGTCATCTTCAGACATTAATTCCATTTTATTAGTACTCAACATAGAGTCAGATATATCTTCATTCTTCACCACAACTGTTACATCTTCTACGGCAGCTTCCTCTGCTCCTGTCTGTTGCTCTTCCTCAGTGTGACCTATGTATGAGTCCCAGCAGTCAGCTCCTGATTTTGTTTTTGTTAAGTTGCACTTGAGATGTTTTGTTGTGATATTCACCAATTTCTTATGTAGTATAGTAATCTGAAACATTAACAAATATCCCTATCACATCTGAATCTATAAAATGACCAAATTTTAAAACTTCTGGACATCTTTCCAGCAGTAATTTGTTATTGTCAAATACTCACTAATCCATCTTTTTCAAGTAATTCCATCAGAAGCGAATAGGCTCTCAAACCCAACTCTCTAAATCTCCTGAAGTTAATCAATCTCTGAGCACACAGCACGCAGAGTGTTGGCCTCAGGTTTGTTCCATGACACAACTGAAAAAACTGCACAGAAATAGTAAAGGTTTAGTAAAAAAAAACTTTAGGTAGAACTTGGGGATTGGTCCAAAAAAGGCCACAACAAATTTAGCCAGGTCAACTCACAGATAATCCAGTCAACTGTTGGTATATCTCCTCCAACTTGTGTTTGCTCATCAGCAGCAGCTTGCTGTCAGTGTCCAGGCACATCATGCACATCTGTAAATGTACCATTAGTTACTTCTACTTTACTGATTGCAAGTCTGTAATCTATATATATAAATTCTTTTTCCTGATTGATCTGTGTACTCAGAGCCTTAACTTCTGGCTGTAGAAAAGTCGTAGCCACGCCAGTAGCCAGATTTAATGATCTGGTTAAATTGAGTTGGCCACATCATGAAACGCGGCCATTTCATGAAAATCTCGAGCATTACATGAAATGAGCAAATCTACGATGTGGCTACGACAGAGGTTCATTGCCACTAGTTCGATTTAATGGAACTAGTGGAAATGAACCACGACAGAAACATGAAATTTGGACGTAGGCTTCCGATAAGAATGTATTTGTAGAAATTCCACTTCTAAGTTCGTCAAACAAAGGTGCTAACTTAGTATGAGAATTCATTTTTCCTTGGTGTAATTGGTTTCAAATTTTGCAAAGACACAATTTCATTTAATTTAGTACAGTCAATTGTCATCAGCGATTTCAATTTATTTTCAGAAAGGGCAAAAGAGTTGGAAAACATTTTTTCAAAATTCTGTTGAATATTAATACTTCATCAAATTTTTTTTTAGCTTTATAATGAATATTTATTTACAGTTAAATAAATAAAAAATTAAATGCTTAAACACTACAATAACCTAATCTACCTTCATCAAAGGCCATAGGTAAAAAATGTATGGAAGTGTGCCCCAGAAATGCCCAGAGATGATATATATGTCATTAAATAGTACAGATCTTCTATTTAAATAGTAATAAAGTTATTTGTATATAGCTATACGCAATCGCTGATAAAAGTTATGAAGGTTGATAAAAGTTGACTTTTCATACTACGACGACGGTCACGTGATTCAGAACACAAAAAAACTATTAAAATTGTTATATTTTTGATATATTTTCAAGTGATTGCTATGAAAAATGGGTAGTTGTTTAATATTCATTGTGTATTTAAATAAAATAGTTAAACATGAGCATATGTTTGGACAGCCTGGGGCAAATTATGGCAATGTCCTTTGATAGTGTCATGTCATGTCAAATTTATGTTTTTATTCATCATATGTCATGTTTTATTAACATAAAGTAGATGTCACATGTGGTGAAGAACGGTTCAACATTGTCTACATGTGCGGTGAGCAGCCATCTGATATGAAGATGATGATCCGAACGAACTGAAATCTCTTTATGAGAATTCTAGTGCTTGTGTCAGAATAAAATGGACCTACACTGAATGCTTCCTAGTGAAGGTCTGTATTCACAACTGTCATGATAGAGTACTTCAAATCATACGTGAAGCTATAAGCCTTCAGTAGCTAGAGCTCAAAAAGGATTGACTACGAATATAAGACAAATTAACCTCGCAAAAGCTGTCTCAAGCACAAAATCCATAAGCAAGTCGTACTCAATCTTAAACACTGATTGGACTATATTAAAGGACACATATGAAAAACACAATAAAATTCCAGAAGATTTAGCTAATTCGATATCTAGACCAATAACAAATTAAATGTAAAGTACTTGTTGAGGTTATTGTGCCATGGGAAACAAATATCCCTAAAGACCTTAAATTAAAGTACACTAGTTTACTTTAACAATCACAATTTTTTTTTTTTGCGATTACAAGTCGACCATACCCTTGACTGCTATCACACCTAATGTTAATTGATGATGCAATCTAAGATGGAAGCGGGCCAACTTGTTAGGAGTAGGATGAAAATCCACACACCTTTCGGTTTCTACACGACATTGTACCAGAATGCTAAATCGCTTGGCAGTCTTTGTCGGTAGGGTGGTAATTAGCCACGGCTAAAGATGCCACCCACCAGACCAAGACAAATTAAGAAAAATATCAATATAAGCATTAGAACAAACTGACCTGCAGTGTTGAAGGTAAAGCATCAGAACGAATCTGTTTTACACAACCCTCTGCTTTATAAAAGTCTTCATCTAAAAAATGTTGTGAGCAGACCACAGCAGGGTCGGGCAGAGGTTGGTCTAGTGTGCCAAGGGCTTTGAGCCAAGCAGCACGGAGTTTATCTTCACTGGGTAACCTGGAAAACAATATTCATGATATAACACTACCATAGCATATGCTATCCACTTCAACAAGGATCTGATCATAGTCAAAAATAGTACAGCATTATAGAGAATGAAATTATAAAGAAAAGTTGGTTGGTTGATTCCAGTCAAGTCCACTAAATACTAGTGATATAGTCCATATATTGTATTAAATATTGTTACGACGTAGGGATCGAGGATTGTAAGAACAACCACACAACAGGGAGAATTAGACATTTATTAAACAATAAATAGATAGTTATGCAAGATTCGATACATCACACTGCCACGCCGTCGTTTTACGCTTCTAAGCCTGAAGGAACCCATCACGGCAGTGACAATGATCTGTCTCGGGACCTCACGGTCACACACCCCAACCACACTACAGATCCATCATCCTTACACGCACACTCTCAGGGAACATCTCCCTACATTCCTTCAACCGTCTTGAATCAACAGCAACTTGCTTTGAACTTTCTGAATCTTGTCTTCATTCTTCACATAAAATCATTTGAACTGTTCCACTCTTTTAACTTTTTTAAAATTGCATTTACTTTTAATCCAAATGAGGTTTCCAATCATAAACTCTTTTACTTTGTAATTCCTCCGAGGGGTCATCCGTAACAATATTTTATAATTAATTAAACAAGTATTTAACTTTATTGCTTTTAAATAAATTCCTCTTTGACGCATTCTATAAATTAGTAATTATAAATCTTGTTTAGAGGCTTTAGACTACTACATAAATAGATTATGCGGTACAAAGAAGTTCACAGTGACTACTTTATGCCCGTACAAGTCAACATGTTGCTATTTAGGTTCAAACTAGATGTGTTATGCCAACTACTACTCTCAAATGCCAGAAGAAAGTCTGGACGTATAAAAAGAGTTGTGATGTTGATTGTTTATTGGTCTCTGTGGCTTAACTTATCTAAAGTAACTAATTGTACTCACTCATGAAAGGTAATTCCTGTTCTCTCAGAAGTTGACACATTGTCTGTAGTATTTGCACAAAAAGGCACACAGCACTGCATGTTTGGTGTACTTTGTGTGTGTTTAGAATGGAGATCGCCTCAAACAATTCTGTTTCAGCTTCACTGTAATCTTCTTCTTCCTCTAAAGTGGTAGCAGCTTAGATAAAATTGCATTCATGTATTAACAACAGCATTCAATATTT
The DNA here is from genome assembly GCA_034621355.1 of Mycalesis mineus. NCBI lineage: Eukaryota > Metazoa > Arthropoda > Insecta > Lepidoptera > Nymphalidae > Mycalesis > Mycalesis mineus. The sequence goes on along the minus strand of JAXAVZ010000334.1, from coordinate 558,080 downwards.
GACTTGTAAAAATCACCATCATTAAATAAATCCGTGCAACTAATCTTTGAATTGAGACAAGTAAACTGTCCAACGATGTATGAGTTCCCATTTAATTAATAGCCTCACAAAGTGCCATGTCAAATATCCAGGTCTATGAGACAAAAGCATGAAAACTAAAAGAGAAGAATATTATTTTAAGCTTTTGACTAGCTATTGAGCAAAAACTAAGCTATCGATCAATAACTATTGACTGCAAAATCTTGAAGCTAACCTGGGTTTACTGTTTTAAGACTCAGTGATAACTGTTACCTTTTCCGCTTTCTGTAATGTATTTTATAATGATTAATTAACTGCTTACATTTAATATGGACACTCATTCAATCAGCTAATCATCTTTAATAATAATTTCAATTAACTATAAGTCTCTACCAAATGGGCAAAGAGCAAAGACGTAGGTAAACGTAAATAATAATAAATATTGACTTGTCACTTGACGGAGTTATAAGAAGAGTCTTTCAATGTCACTGTCAAAGAATACCCTCTTTGGTCACAGAGCTAGTAGCCTATAGAGATGCTAATAAGAGACTCTCAGCAAGGGACTGCAACAAAGTAATCAGATGTGTGTGCATAAGAAACTGGCCATCTTGAATCATTTAAATTACGTACTTAATTTTGATGGTTAATACCACAAGGTTATGGTTTCAAAATTCGACAATGTACCATGTATATAACTGCAAGAAAACTTAATATTGCACAACACAGATATCACTTTAAATCAAGAATGTTACAAAGTATGATAGACTAATTGGTGAGTTTTTTGTCAAAGAAAACTTATTTTTATTTATTTATTTTAAAAACTTTATTGCAAATTATAAAGATAAACATAGCAGAAGAAACAGAGTTACATTAACTGGCAAAAGGCGGCCTTATCACTAAGAGCGATCTCTTCCAGGCATAAAGGTATAATTCTTGTAATATAGTAAATAACCACTCACACAAGGCTGATATGGTTGAATCATATTGAACGAATGAAATGTAGATACACAAAACCCTTAAAGAGTGACAGAGCACGATGCAAGAATTTTACTGTTTTATATTTAGACTAGCAGTCGCCCGCGACTTCGTCCGCGTGAAAACCTCTTAGGTACCCTTCTAATTTTAAAGACAGACTTTCATACAAAATGTGTAAAGGCACATATAGTGTGCTCATTCCCCGCTCTCCCTCTCAATTTAATTTTTTTATAGTTTCCCGTTAAGCAATATTCTCCGTCCCGTCCCGTGTACTAAAGGTCTACATTTTTGTTAAACATTGTATGACATTTCAGTACATTAACATTAAAAATATATATTTATGGCAAGCTGATGGGTATAAATATAAGTATAATAGTATATTTCACTCTTGAGTCTAGCCTTCAGAATAAACAAAAATAATTTTACAATCTGACACGCAGATAGAGATTAGCCCGTTTAAACAAACGAACAAACTCTTCCGTGTACCAAATAGATATTTGAACAAAGATCGAATTCTTAATTCATCATCGTATATATAACATAGATCTAAACTCCCCTCCCGCACGCGCGCCCCCGCCTTGATGACGCTCACTTCGCAACGCAGAAATAGTAATATTTTAATTTCGCCATAACTTCAAAACCAAAAGTCCAATTTTAATCTTTTAAATACCAAATATTATCTACATAAACTGTACTTAGTGATGAAATAATTTATTTTGATAAGAATTAATAGCATGAGTAAAATAAATGCGTTTAAATGTAGTCCAAAAAAAAATTAAGATTTTTAAATAAAAAAATGGTTGTTGTGCCTCACTCGACATAGATAGGTATAGTGTGTCGCGGACTTTTTTGTAGATATTTATAAGATCTCCAATTAATTAGAACATTTTATGGTTCTATCTTTTATAGTTTAGGCAGCGTACGCAAAATAAGTAACTTTTCTGGTTGATTTTTTACACCTTGTGTCCGAAAGACCCAAATATTTTACGGAACTCTATTTTTTTCCAAAATAAAATTTAGCCTATGTTACTCGTGGATAATGTAGCTTTCGAATGGTGAAAGAATTTTTAAAAACGGTCCAGTAGTTTTTGAGCCTATTCATTACAAACAAACAAACAAACAAACAAACAAACAAACAAAGTTTTCCTCTTTATAATATTAGTATAGATTTAAATGAAAATCATATTTAGGGTATAAGTATTTATACTTGACAAGGGTCAAGTATAAATACTTATAATCTATTGGCAAACACAGCACCATAAATACTCATACATACATAATAGAATACCTCCCCTTTGATTAGAAAACAGCTTCAAGCACAATATTCTAGAGACTAGGTACTGGATTTATTATTATTTGTCTCATTACAAAAAAACCCTTTTATCTGACATAGGCAAATGTTTTGAACCAGTGTGTACCATCTGCGACATTTTTTTGTCATGCTCTACAATTATTTCTAGATAACACATCTGCAAAATACACATATTTGCATAATATATTAATCTATACATTAGTAACCTTAACCTTTTTAGTCTGGGCGATCCAAACTTTCTTATTTGCTTGCTCTATTATGAATGAGATACAATATGTTTATGACCTGTTTGAACCATATATATGAGGCGTATAGTTTCAGAACCTATCAAGTCCAGAAATGTTTATTGTCAAAAATGGTGGCTCTCTATTGGCTAGTCGACTTACGTTTAGGGGGACAGCTAGGGGCTCGGAAAGAAATGCAACGATACGTAGTAATTATTTAATTAATAATTAATTACAATATAATTAAACTACATGACTAAAGATCAACGATTGATCTTCTACATACTAAAGATCACGATTGATCTTCTACATCCTAGCTAAGCCTAAGGTGACTACGGATCGGCGATCGATCAAGAAGTGATTCTCGTAGGCTCCTAACTTTAGAGGTAGAAGCGGTTCACGTGAGACTTCCATGTAGATTTTGCTGTGTCAGCAACTGGTTCAGTGTGCAGGTTTTTAGGCCATCGCTTACACGGCAGCGTCCTTGACTTGGCTGCACGTAACAGTTGGAACTCAGTATTGTTTGAATTGAAATGTAAAGGACTTTGCGTTATTTCATACTTACATTTAAAGAGGATGTTTATATTGGACATAGTTGTTTTTGGTAAGAAATGATAAATCAAAACTGTGTAGAAATCAGAGATTTTCTAGAGATATAAAAATGTTACTACATGTAAAAATGAACTTGGTGGTTTTTGAAACTATACTCTTCATATATTTATGAAACTTCTAAGTACCAAAATAAATAGCGAGCAGTCTCAGTTTGACCATAATTTAGTTAAGCTTCGTTCATAGACACAAGCTACAAATTCTAAATTACTACAATAATCTGGCTGAAACGCACATCATACTAGCCCTTTATTTCAAGTACCTAATATATTTTTATTTTTAGAATCAAATGGACAAGTGCTGGAGCACTACTAACTTTCTCTTTTAATTTGGCAAAAACTTGTTCATGTAAAGTTCACAGAAACTCAACATCTTTCATTAATTCTGCACATCTCAGGAACTTGACATAGTTAAATGACCCAAAAATGTTCAATAATTCATATTATAATTTATATAATTATTTGGAGATTTAAATTTTGGTAACAAATTTACTCTTGATTTATCGACAGCCATTTTCGTTAAATATTTGTCCAACATATTTTAACTATCTCATTTCACGTCTGACTTGCCTTTTCTTTGTTTATGATACTGGTAGAATCTTTCTGGCAAAATTAGATGCAATTGTAATAAAAACATTAAAGTGTTGGTTAAAACTGGCACTTTCGGCTGATCCTTCAACTTTATTCAGGGATCACAACAGCTTTGGGCTAAAATTAAATAAACCATCGGAACTCTACAAAGACCTTAGAGGTGCCAAAACGCATATCCTATATAAGTCCCAGGACGAATTGGTTGCGTCACTGCCAAAAGATTAAGAATGCCAAGGTGTGCTTAAGATTGAGCATGGCTTGTGTATTTTGTATTTAAGCCAGCTTATACGAAGTTAAAGTACGCGTCCATACCCACACATATTTGTGTTGCAATCAAAGAGCTCGCGACAGCATCAAGTTAGTAATACAACTAGTTACTGCTGCGCGGTCGCTCTATAGTTGTGCCTTAGTTATTCATATCAATAAGGTCTCAGGTGTGAGTTTTCAAATGTTTAACTAAATTACTTTTTCGTGAACATTTATGATTACATATCTCACAAGTATAGGGCTTCTCACTAGTATGGATTCTCATATGACTTAATAAATTACCTTTTCTTGAAAATTTATGATTGCATACCTCACATGTATAAGGCTTCTCACCAGTGTGGACTGTCATATGATACGATAAATTACCTTTTTGTGAAAATTTACAATTGCATATTTTACAAGTATAAGGCTTCTCACCACTGTGGGTTTTCATATGCTGTAACAAATATCTTTGTACTGCACATTTATAATCGCATATCTCACAAGTGTACGGCTTCTCGCCAGTGTGGACTGTCATATGATTTAATAAATAACCTTTTCGCGAAAATTTACAATTGCACACCTCACAAGTATAAGGCTTCTCCCCAGTGTGGGTTTTCGTATGTCGTAACAAATTACCTTTTACTGCACATTTATAATTACATATCTCACAAGTATAAGTTTTCTCACCAGTGTGGGTTTTTTTATGTTTTAACAAATTAGTTTTTAGTGCGCATTTAAAATTGCATATCTCGCAAGTGTAAGGCTTCTCACCAGTGTGGGTTATTTTATGTCGTAACAAATTACTTCTTACTGCAGATTTATAATTACACATCTCACAAGTATAGGTCTTTTTACCAGTATTTATATCTGTGTGTGGTTTGGTGTAACTCTCAAGTGAATGGTTGTCCAGTTCGCCAATGTTGGCTTCAAGGATTTTTTCGCTTTTCTGGATCACACCTGCTTCTTCAGGTGCCTGCACTTTATTTTCGTTGTGTGCCGCAAGTCTCGCGGATAGGGGAACTGAAATAAAACAAGATTCTTAAAATTTACACCGACAAACCTTTCCGACGGCTACTCCTACGTGAACGTCACTCTCGCGATCTATCCAGCATTTTAGACCAGGGTAGATGCCTTTAAAAATAATAAAAAGTGGAAATAAATATAAAAGAAGAAGAATGTTATAACAATGAAAGGAACAATAATTTACGGGAAATCTGAGGTCAGGAAGAGATAGGGGGTGAGGTTTTAGAGTTAAAAACGGTTTTTCTCGATTTCCGGCAAAACAAGTCCTATGGAAAAAAGTTTAATAGCGAAGTTGTAGGTAATAAAAAATCACAAACATTTGTATTTTTTATTTTTTTCACAACAACCCAATATTTATGTGAAAATACAAAAAACAAGTTTTGGGTTTTTTATTTTTATCTTTTATAAATATTATTTTTTCACGAAGACATCTACAATATATTGAAAAAGTTGTAGAATCTTCTTTAGCTTAGATGCCTATTTCTTACTATTATATAAAATTTAATAAAAAAAAAGTTTCTTTAAGCGAGTTGTGACATTTTACTTTAAAAAAAACTTTTGGAATCTGCATAGCAAGGTAAACACAGTCTTTATTTTATTCTGTATCAATCAACTTAAACATAACTCTTTACTAAGACTGTTTAAAAAGAAAGCTTTTTAACAATGCAAACAAATGTTTTTAGCACAGTGAAAAGCCTACCTAAACCCTGAGCGAAGAAGAAACCCTTTGCAGACGAGGGTAGGTCATCATTCAGCCTCTGGCTTCCTGCCCTGTGTAATATAGCAGCAGAATGTGAGTTCGCTTAACACCAAGTGAATATATTTTAGGTTATAGTACAAAATGTGGTCAGATCTTTTTATTTTTGAAATAAAATGATAACAATACAACTGCTTCTCTACTTCAGAATGAAGCAAAAGGAGCTTTGAGCTTTACGGAGCTTGTCTACTTCAGAACACATTGTCTCAGACTCAGCTTGTCTTGTGCACAAGCAGTGTTGTATACTGACTTGTTGTCCAGCACGAGTGAGTCCCAGCTGCAGCTCGCAGCTGCACCACATGCAGCGTCGCCACCAGCGTTCTGCAAATACAAAACTCATTCACAACATGTCTGTCCATCCACAGAGGAAAGTGTGACGACAAGTGACCAAGACAACCGTCTCACCTGGAGATGCATGCTCATATGTTCATTGTAGTTGTCGTCTGCTATGTCCTCATAACAAACCGTACATTGAAAGTTAACACTTTCAACCTTTATGAAATTCTCTGTTTTGACCACATGTTGTGCAGCTGCAGCGCAGGAAGCTGCTGGTATAGGTTCCTCCAACTTTATGCTCAAGTCGGAGTATTCATCACCAGGCACACAGTTGTTGATATTGTCTAAGGCATTGTCATCTTCAGAAATTAATTCCCTTTTAGTAGTACTCAACATAGAGTCAGATATATCTTCAGTCTTCACCACAACTGTTACATCACCTACGGCAGCTTCCTCGGCTGCTGTCTTTTCATCAGTGTGATGTATGTATGAGTCCCAGCAGTCAGTTCCTAATGTTGTTGTTGTTAAATTGAACTTGAGATGTTTTATTCTGCATTTCATCAATTCCTTATGCTGCACAGTAATCTAAAACAATAAGTAATAATAATGCGTCGGGCACGTCTTAACATCCTTGTTCAATTTTACATTTTACTGCTTCCTGATGGTACAAATTTGGTGTAAAATATCGATCGAAGCAGTCAAATTTACTAAGTTAATACCAAAAAACAGTAATTATAAGTTGAACGGAGTTTACAGTTTGTTTTTCGTTTTCTCTACTCGACACATCTCTTCCGAGCACATCTTAGGCCTAAAGTAAACTATTATTACAAAACACTCACTAATCCATATCGTTCAAGTAGCTCCGTCATCAGTGAATGAACTCTCCAAGTCAACTCTCTAAATCTCCTGAAGTTAATCAATCTCTGAGCACACAGCACGCAGAGTGTTGGCCTCAGGTTTGCTCCACGACACAATTGAAACAACTGCACAGAAATAGCAAAGCTTCAGTTGACAAACTGGATAGATCTTTGGCTATTAAATAAATTATAATAAGTAAATTATATGGCATAGACGTCATCAGTTTGCTTTAGAGCACACATGCCAGACCCTGAAAAACCCTGGGAAATTCATAGCCTGATCCAGGATTCCAAACCAAGACCTTGTGATTTAAAGCCCTATGTGCTAACAAATAGATAATGAGGCAGTTTTAATTCATAGTAGAAACAATTAAATTGTTAACTCACAGATAATCCAGTTAACTGTTCATATGTCTCCTCCAACTTGTGTTTGCTCATCAGAAGCAGCTTGCTGTCAGTGTCCAAGCACATCATGCACATCTGTAAATGTACCACTAGTTACTTCTCCATTACTAATTGTATATTAGAAATGCTGCTATAGGTACATCTTTCTATTAAAATAATAGGGGTTAAAGAATGATATTGCCGTTTTATTGTAATGGGTACTTCGAATTGACATAGAACCTTCATGGTTTAAGATTTTAAAGTGAAACTTTTTCCATTCGGTACCTGTGTAGTTCTTCTTTTAAAAAATGTGCAACATTCGATTATCAACTTTCAGTTATTTTTTTTATTCAGCTTAGACAATAAAGATGGATACTTCGAAAATTCGTGTGATTTTTTAAATACGAGTTCCGACGCGGAACTAACGCGGCAGAAACATTTCGCATTATTAATGTTGCGTTTGGAGAGGGGACTGCTAATGAACGCACTGTGCGATTTTGGTTTGAACGCTTTCGTGATGGAAACTTCGATTTGAAGAACGAACTACGTAAAAGACCGCCCACACAGGTGAATAACAATGATTTGAAAGAGATGGTGGAAGCCGATCCGAGGCAAACTACCCAGGAATTAGCGGCATGGTTTAACGTTACTCTACCAACAATATTGACTCATTTGCGTCAAATCAATAAATTAAAAAAATATGAAAAAAGGGGGGCCTCATGATTTGATTGATCTGCAGAAAGAAACGCGTGTTGAACTTGCGTTGCCTTGTTGATCGATACAGAAATGTGACATGTGATGAAAAATGGATTCTTTACGATAATCGTAAGCGGAAAATGCAATGGCTGACCCCAGGTCAAACGCCGCAACAGTGTCCTAAAGCAAAGCTTACCAATAAAAAGGTAATGGTAACTGTTAGTTGGTCTCAGCGTGGTGTTATTCACTATAGCTTTGCCGATCTGGTCAGGCAATAACGGCAGATGTCTACTGCGCCGAACTCCGAACAATGATAGTGAAACTAGCAGTGAAACAGCTCCGACTTATGAATCGATCTTCACCATTATTGCTCCATGATAACGCGAGATCTCATACAGCACGAGAAACCGTTTTAACTCTACAGGAACTGCAATTAGAAACCATTCGTCACCCTCCATATTCGCCAGACCTTGCTCCAACGGACTATCATTTTTTCGTGATTTGAAAAATTTTCTATGTGATAAAAAGTTTTCTTCTCAGGAGGCAATGCAAAATGCTTTCACATAGTTTGTTGAATCTAGATTACTAGAGTTCTATCGCAAAGGCATAAATGAGCTTCCTATTAGATGGCAGCAATGTATAGATAATAATGGTAATTATTTTGATTAAATAAATATGTTAAATTTAAAAAAAAACGAATTTTTATTTTTCAGTACAAATCGGCAATTTCATACTTTAACGCCTGATACTAAATATTTTATTTTAATAAAAACTTTACAATAAACTAACCTGCAGTGTTGAAGGGATAGCATCAGAGCGAATTTGCCTTACACAGCCCTCTGCTTTAACAAAGTCTTCATCTAGAAAATGCTTTGAGCAGATAACAGCAGGTTTGGACAGGTTGTGGTCTTGTTTACCGAGTGCTTTGAGCCAAGCACCACGGAGACTTTCTTTAATAGGTAACCTGAACATCAATATACACAACCATAGCATATCAAAGGATCTGATAACCTACAGCACAGGACCAGCTTATAATGAAATACACATAGATTTAAAAATTTCATTCATTGAGAACAACTAACTAATAAAAATTTTTAATTAAAAATAGAACTGACTCAAAACGCACTAAAAAGTAAAAAATAACTGTCATTTCTATTTTTATTCTGAGTCGGTTCTATTATTATTTAAAATTTTTTATTTCTTACTTTTTAGTGATTTATCGCCACATAACGTACTCATACTATACTGTCATAGTATATTATATGGCACTTGTAGCCAAAAAGAGATACCGAGACAAAAACCGAAATTGCTGTAAGCATGCCTTCAAAATTTGAAGAGTTCCTTCAATTTCCCCGGGATATTATCATCAGATCCTAATATTGTGACAATGGGACTACCTCAGAAGTATGCCCTTTCCAATTCCAGTTAAAATAATAGGGGTTAAATAATAATAAAAAAAGAAATAAAAAAAGAATTATCAAAATCGGACAACTCTGTAAAAAGTTATGCATGGTCATACATAAAAAAAAAAGTATACATGTCGAATTGAGAACCTCCTCCGTTTTTTTTTCACTGGTTAAAAATGGCTGATTTATATACAGTAAAGAAAGGTTAAGAAGTATATGAACAATAATCTTGTCCAACTCCTAGACCTCTCAAAGCAATAGGCTTTAAACTATCTGTAGTACAAAAGGCTCTCAGCAAGGCCATTGGCCTGTGAATTTCAATGTTGCTGCTCAGACCAAACTAGATATTTAGTGACTAGTACTTAGGTTAGTTACTTCTGAGAAGCCAAAAAATCCTGATAAAATGGCATAAAGAGTTGTGAAGTTGGTTGCATATTGGTGGCTGTGGCTTAACTTATCAACACTAAATAATTGTACTCACTCATGAAAGGTAATTCCTGTTCTCCCAGATGTCGATGCATTATCTGTAGTATTTACACAAAAAGGCACACAGCACTGCATGTTTGCTGTATTTTGTGTGTGTTTAGAATGGAGATAGCCTCAAAAAATTCTGTCTAGCTTCACTGTAGTCTTCTCGACCTCTAGCGGGCAGCAGCTAAGATAAAATGGCATTTATGTATTAACAAAAACATTCATGCTGAGTTTTGGTTTTCACGAGATCTCCTTCTTGAAGTAACAGCTCTGCATGTCTACATGCAGTCCCTGATCACTGATAGTTTTCAATATATTGTGATTGTCATTAACATTATTATGACCCAACATGAAGATGTGTGAGGTAAAACCTTAATGTGGGAATCCTCTTCCTCTGTCTCTCATCTTCAATGTTATGTCAAAATATCAATTTTATCATCTTCAATGCGAGTATGCCTTCTTGTGTGTTCACTACATACGATCAGACATGTCAAGCGCAATCCTATCCATTATAAAGAAGGAGATTTTGAAACTCAGCCTCAAGATGCTGTTATTAAGAGGGTTGGCGAGATTAAGGTGGCCATATTTGACTTTGTAAAACGCACTATCGTTTAACTAATCCGTGCAACTAATCTTTGAATTAAGACAAGCCAACTGTCCAACGATGTATGAGTTCCTCATTTCATTCATCGTCTGACAGAGTACCATGTCAAAAATCCAGGCTTAAATAAATCGTAGGCTGAGACACAAAATGCATAAAAACTACAAGAAGAGCTGAATATTATATATAAACTTTTGACTAGCTGTTAAGGAAAAACTTTAAGCTATCGATCAATAACTGTTGACTGCAAAATCTCGAAGCTAACCTGGGTTAATTTTGTAAGACTCAGTGATAATTGTTATCTTTTCCGCTTTCTGTAATGTATTTCTGTTTAATTAACTGTTTATATTTCATACAGACACTTAGTCACTCAGCTTTAAAATTAACTGTAAAAATTGGAATAGTAAAGTGCAAACCTCTGTCAAACAAAGTTATAAACTATAAACACAGAGTACTTTTAATATATAGGCATAGAGAGCTATCTCTCTACCTAGGACTGGGAACTGCTCAGTAACGCCAACTGCATTTGTCGAACGGAACTAGAGCGCATACTGGGGTACCTATACGTACATATACTTAGTATATATTGCAAATTTCGTACGTTGAAATGGAAATGGCGGGAAATACGAATATGCATTCAGATTAATTCAATCTGAATACATATTTTTAAATAAAAGAAATGTCTTTGGTTTATCTTTATTTAAAAAAAAATTGAATTAACGTTTAAATTAATCACATATCATATAATTTAGATTAACAAGTATATGCCATATTAATTTTCTATTTAAAAACCTACTGTGACAAAATGTGTGGATGTAATAAACATATAATAATTTCAAAATGTAGCTTATTTTTCTATTTTCATGTAGAAATGATCTTGTTAGAAAAATCATTTTAATCCAGCTGTACTAACATACCTGTACTGTGCCAATAATTTTGTTTTTTAAACCTCAATCTTAAAGCTTATTGGTCATATTGTCACGAGCGATCTAGGAAATGACGAGGATATTGTGCGAGAATATTATTCTATATAATAATACCTTTAGGATGCTATTGAGGCTGTCGTGGTGCTCGACAATGGTCGCAGTGACGCGACACACCAACGACTTTTTTGCAATCATGCGTAAAAATATGGTTTCTCTTCTAGTAATTACGTACTAGCAGCAATGGCATCCTAACGGTAATTGGCGCCAAGCCCGACTGCCCCATACTAGGCCACTGTGTGGCGGTTGCTATTTAAGCATAAAATATGTATTTAACTAACGATACTAACTGTAAGGAAAATTTATTACAAACTTACAAACAATCTGGATGGATATGTCTGAAATAAATGTTTATTATTATAAAAGCGCTTCGACCACGATAGATTTATACGTGACGGCGCTACCCGAAGAAAATTTAAAATACATGTTACATCTCTTGTTTTCAATTCCTGTATTAATTTATTGTATGTTCCTTTTGTAGATCAATCTACTTTCCACTCTTTGACCCCAAGTTTTCTTTTAACCTTTTTTTTTCTATTTCAATAATAAAGCAACCACAACTAAAGCAGCTTATCATGACCGCTACATGTTCTCAATGATGAATAAATTATTATTATATTTAATATCTAGTCCCACGGAGTCCCAAGAGTACACAGGCTACGATTTCTCTATATCAGAGCTATAGGGCAAAAACCTCTTTCATGTTCTCTACATGCACGTATAGACTAATATCCAAATTGTTTAGATCTACTTAGTTGTTGTGGACGAAGCGCATAAGGATATTTGGGTTTATAAGACCAAGGTAACGATAACTAAATTTTCAAACCCATCAAGCCATTTCGAAAATACAAAATAAGTAAAAAAGATATTTACAAACATAAGATACGGGCAAAAAATCATAACCATAACTTACTGAGACAGTCACATAAAAAATGAAACCTTTTTTTTCAAAATATTATACTATACATTGGATTATGTTACCACACAGTACTCACATTGTAACTGTGTTTAATTTACTTTGAATATTTATGTTCGATGTGAATATATAACTAAATATATTATTGATGATGTTGCTGTTATGTGACTGTTGCTGTTATTAATAAAGAGCAAAAACGGTAAAAAATCACGTTTGTTGTATGGATTTAAATATTTTATGGCTTGTAGTATTTGTTGATCTAGCGACAAACGAAATACGTTGCGGACGGAATCGTGAGTGTTTACGAGATGTAAAGTAAGCCAATACTATTTCTTTTTCATTTTCAAAGACTTTTGATAATAATTTTTGGCCATTATCTGGTATTTGTCACTTAAGTCATCAACATCCTTTTTTCCACACAGAATCTTATTAATTATTTTACAATAATTGTAAATAAAAAAGCGACAAACTGCATTAATTAAATATTTGATCACCTTATCCTTATGGCTAGGGCATGATATGTTTTTTAAGTCTACCAATATGTATATAACTGTTATTAAATATTGTTTTATATTTTTCATTTCTAAGTTTGTTTGTAATACAGCCATTGCTACATCTTGAATATTCGAGATTATGCCTATAATTTGCTCACTCGGACTGCAAAGCCAACGACGATTGGCATATTCCCTATATGTTATATATTCACATGGCTCTCTCGCAACTAATATTCTTTTGCATGTTTCGCAAGATTTATAAATTGCTTTTGTTTTTTTTATGAAATAGCCACTGATATATTGCAGCGGAGCCCATATTTTTGGATCTCTTCTTTTTGCGTCAATTGGCTCTAGACTAATACTTAAAATATCTTCTAATACATAGCTCGAATCGTCGTCAGCTTTGCAGTCATCATCTAATTCAAACAATGTTATCAGAGCTTCTCCTAAATCATGCTCACAATTTCTTCCCGGAGTGTGGACACTAGAAAGGCTATGATGTTCAATGTTGCGAATGCGGATTCAAACCGCTCAGGTGTCGGGTTAGTGTTGCGGCATCCGTGAGCCTGAATAGCACCAAAAAAGTTTTCAATGGGGTCTTGATTAAAATGCCGCATCCACACTGAAGTAATGCCGTAATCCTTTTCCAACATTTTTAATAAAACCTCAATACCTTCTAGTGTCCACAACCAACTATTTATAGTAGGCAAAATGTGTATGACACTGGCTGCTTATAATTTGTATGCAGCCCTCTAATCATAAAAACTTGGGCATGATTTGCATAAATAGGGTTTATTTCTTCTCCGTTATTTACAAAGCCCGTAATGTTGTCTTTTTTTTCATTATATGTCACATTAATTTTCAGAGACATTTCATCATATATTAAAATACACAATTTTTCTGTTGATTTCATTTCCGATGCTTTCCTCTTTAACTGCATAAAAATCTTTTTGTTTATACCAGGCTTTATGTTGGCTCTAGATAATAGTTTTTTCAAAGTTTGAGGTGATGGCAGAGACAAAAATTTTCTTATAAATCTATATGCCTTAGGGCTTTGTTTAAAAATGGAAAGTGATAGTATTTTTTCTTCGAGATTGAAACATATTCCCTTTGCCTTTTTTCTGTGTTCACGAAACTGGAGCATAAACAATATCTTTGCAGATGCTGGCAAACTCTCCATTACTTTAAGGAACTCTGAATTTGTACATAAGTTTTTTGCCAGTTTAATTTGTTCCCCCTGGTATGCAAGCTTGTTTTTGCACTTCCTAAGTTTCTTTTGTTCTGATATTAATTTGTTATATAATTGCTGTTCTGATTTAGTCATCTTCATACGCCGTGTTGTCATTTTCAAATTGACTTTTCTTCTCTTCGTATTTACTAAACATAAGATAGAAACATATTATTAAAAATTTAACGGAAACCAAAAGTTTATTGCAATCCATACTTGTTAAGTCAAAATAACTTCCACCTGTTAAGCTATACTTTAAAATTATAATTGTTTGGAATGTATAAACTCAAAGACTTAACAAATGTGAAATATCTTTCTTTATACATTGGAAGGTATAAAATATTACCATTAATTAAAAATTATTGATATATATATATATATATAACATTCCCGTAGAATAAAAAGTGAACATTTATATCCATTCTAAGTCAGCCAAATCAGGTTAATAGTTGCACTGTATAGGAATAACAAACAAACACACCTACATATACACATGAACTTTCGCTTTTATAATTACTGTGACACTAATAGTGCCATTGGTTTCACCATCATTGTTCCAGTCCCCATGGGAATATCAGGAAAAAGTAAGTTTAAATCCAAGGTTTAATATATTTCCATTCTAAAATTCAACTAAAAGAGTTTAATTGCTGGAGCATAAATGAGTAAAAAAACATAACACTAATTTTCTTATATTGGCCTTATACAATTTCAGCAGCATATTTCATGGGAAAACCGGAAAAAACAGTAGCCAATGTTTTAATCCAGAGTATAATCTTTCTTCCTAATTAATTGGTCGCCAGCATTAGCCCAGCTTTGAGGATATGCTATGATGAGTAGAGGAAAATATTTAAAACTTACCTTTCTGTTGAATTTTATTAATAATGTTCTCAACGTCTGGGCGTGATTTGTGGTCCAGTGCATTAGAGCTGGAAGAGCTTGGGCCTGAAACATTTTTTTATCAATATTAATAAATTGTATTAATTTTAGAGTATTACGTAAAACGTAATAGTCATTAATAATAGCACATTATATTGGCAATACTTCTTTAAGTTGGGGCTTACGCATACATTGAAATTTTTGTGTATGTATATGTAAATCTTTGTATTTTTAAATTTTATTACTATGTGATACAAGACTGGGATTGGGCTACTGACTTCCAGCTTATTTGGGCTAATTGAAACGAACTCAGGGAACTGGATGAGAATTTTGTTCCAAGATTTCACCTAAACATACTGTATATTACATACGTACAATACAAGTTAAATAAAATTTTGTAATCATTAATGGGGCTTTCAGCAGAGGTCCTTACCAATGTTTTCTTTTCCTTGGCTCAAAACATCACATTGTATTGGCCTTTGTTGCACTGACTCAATTAATATTTCATTTGATGCAGCAAAATTACTTATAGGCAAATTATGTACTTGTTGTAAAGGCCTCTGCACTGTTGAACCTGCAAGTCAAAAGCAATAGACTTAAAAAAATAAAAAATTTATTATCAGCCTATAATGGGCCCTACAGAGCAAGGCCTCCCTCCTTGTAAGAGAGAGGATATGGAGTGTAGACCCATTATGTTGCTCCAATGGGCTCTGGGCTTTGTGTTCGGATGATAATATTTATTTCATTAATAATCACTATCAGATGTTGATGATATAGACCAGATCAAATGGCTCAACATGCTCTTCATGGCATGGAGGTATAACACCATCAACTTCCCAACTCTAGGCTTTAATTTTGTACCAAAAATTTCTTATAAAAAAAGTGAAACTCAGAACTATTCCACAACATGACCATGATTGAAGTCACATATGCTGACCACTGGACCACGGAGGCAGTCAAATATAAATGAAATATAAATGTCAATATTCATATATTATTTTTATGTCTATGAAAAAATTAAAAAACTTACATGGCATGTTAATAGTTGGCACAGCTATGTTACTGAGTCTATTATTTCGGCAATGATGCTTTGTTTCAAAGTGGATGCGACAGACTCTTCGATTCTTATATATGAATTCATTGCTTAAATTCCAGGCATCTCCACCGATACGGTTAAGCCATTCCATAAAGCGATCCAAATGTTTTGAAGGATTTGGAAATTGATGCAGGACATTTTCTGTACCTGAAATGTATATATAGTGAAAATATAAGTGAAATGCTTATAACATAGTCTTTGCAATGATCTGCACTTTACTTTCTATCTGTAATTTCAGTCAAAGTATAGTAATTATAATAAGCTAATTCATAAGGGCTCTCATGCCAAAGTAGTGGCCGTAGGCTATAATAATGATATAATAAAAAGTGCTTTTGCCACCATAAACATTTCTGCGCTAATAGAGCCGTCAGGAATAAGTTGGAATGATGGCAAAAGAGCTGATAGTTATAAGGATAAGTTAGCTTAAATTCTTTAATGCATAAGTGATTTTAGTCTGTTGTTTTGGACTTTTATATCTAATAAAAGAGCTTATTGTTTAATGAATATGAGAATAGTATATTACATTAAAGTGTATGCCTGCTCAGTACACAGTAATTGATAAAGTAGTAAAAAATTGTTCTCTATGCAGAAATTATACCTTTGTTTTGGTATGTTACTAAGTTGGTAAGGAACAGTTACCAAGTAATCTATCAACACACAGTCAAAATCACTGACTTTATATAACATAGACATACATCTGCTAAAAAACTATTTTCATAAGTGTAGTGTATGAAAAGTGGTAACAAACCGCAGGCCTCATAAAGTGTATAATGTAGAACAGTGCTTATAGAGATCATTAAAACTAGATTTATTCAAAAGGCATAAAGGTTACGAATGTTTTTAAATAATTCAATTCTTTTCAATATAAGTAATTATACCGTACCTGGGCAGCCTGGAATACAGCACTTCCTGTAAGACATGTTCACTACACTATTAAACATTAAATTACAAAGTTCAACTAAACTGGAGTCTTATCTCAAAACAGTGGAGTTTCTGTCTCAATCTCTTCGCACCAACACAACCGTGAATTCACTAATTTGGAGGAGAATACTCAACTCAACAAACGTAGCGTAATATCACTTGCACTAGCACAATTAGAAAATTAAAGACACCAGAAAAACAACACAACTAGCAGAGACCAGCAGCGTTATTTTTCTGAAAATTCAAAAATTTAAAATGGCATATTTACATTGCCTTGACATTTGGTCATGCCACCGCCATCTGTATATGTCTAATAGTACTAAATGTAAGTCCCAATTTATTTGTTCTAAGATTGTCGACCCTGACTATAAATTCATTCTATTTCTAATATTGAATTTTGATAAATTATAAATAATGACGGCGGCATAGATAAGAGTAATATTACAGAAATTCTGTCAATGTCACTGTCAAAGAATATGCTCTTTGGTCACAGAGTATTATCCCATAGAGATGCAACTAGGGTCTCAGCAAAGAACTGCAACAAAGTAATCAGACTAAATAGTGTGCATAAGATACTGACCATCTTGAATCATTTAATTTTGATGGTTAATACAATATTAATTTATTGTATTAACCATCAAAATTAATTAATGTAAGGTTACGTTTTCGTAACATGTCTATAGCTACAAGAAATACTTTAAATAATTGCTTAATATCGTACAACACAGATTTCACTTTCTTTTTTTTGAATTTCACTACAATATCAAGAATTCTACAAAGTTGGTACACCTAAAATACGGTAATGTATAAATCACAATGCAAAGAGCAATAGGTACAATTATACATAAAATATAAATCGTTATACGCATGCTCCGTGGTTGGATGGACTTCACTCTTTAACCTTTAGAATTTTAAACGATGTTTCAGTAACGGGTCAGTAGTTCATTCTCAATTGTGTAAGTTTCTTCTTATTAACCCCTTGTCAAGATCTTCTATGCCTGTGACTGACTGGTTTTGTTGTCTCTTTACCAGATGTCTTTATCAGAAATTCCGAACACTTTTTTTTCATAGCTGTCGCCCTTTTATTCTACGAGTTTGTTATTTTATTTCAAAAAAACAATTGTAAACTTTAAATAGGTACCATTCTGCTTACGGCTCTGTTTAAAACAGATTGCAGTCGAATCATTTTCTTAAAATTATGTAATCCCAGACAGACAAAATATAAATAAGACGCAAAATAATTTTCGTACACAACTGTTATGGCGTCAAAGTGTTGCCATGGTTCGCGGGCTTCTGTCACTAACACCCAAAAACGTGTTAGGTAATAAAATGTTAAAAAAATAAAACAAATGTTTGTTTTACGAAATAAAATATTTAATATTTCGAATTTTTAAAATAGGTAAGATGTTTTATAATACAAAACTTAAAAATAAATGAATACTGAGATTTTGCATAAAGATGGTTCATGTAATGTTGTTATGATTCATAGGTAATGTAAAAAGTTATGTAATTTTTTAGTTAAGTAATATGCAGTATTTGTTTTTGTAGTATTAGGAAAGAACACTAACCATTTTTTTATACATCTCTGGGCCCAAAATTGATAAACCGTTACATATCCAAATAAGTGTCATTCGGTAAATAATAATATCAATTTTAAGCATGTTTAATTTCAGTTTAATAGACAATTGCATAATCAAGATATGAGCACAAATACATGAGTTAGGTTATGTGTGTTATTTGACATAAATGTGTACGACTTTGCAATTATCAACCTATTTTTATAGTTAGAATCTGACGAATAATTGAATTTCAATATGTTTTCATTATATTATAATCTCGGAATAGAGATTGAAAGATAATTTATTAGTCAAATTGAATTGAAAGCCATAAGCTTTCAATTAAATTGATGACATGATATTGACAGAAAGAAATGGAGCGATTACCTACCAGTGTTGCCAGTTTCTATTATGCCGGACCCACTATTGTGTCATGCTACAACATGTTTTTAAATGTGTTTGCAATTGTGAATACTAATTATTTTTAATGATTTTGATTTATAAAAAATAAAGAATTTTGAAAATACATTTTACTGTTGTAACATGTTGGACCCAAAATGGTCAGTCTCCTTTATGTAAGAGTATTGTAATTGTAACAAATCGTGTGTGTTGTAGTTATTGTACTTTGTATAAACTATAATTATTATACGCAACAATACTATTTCTTCTCTTTAATAAGCCTACAAAAAGTGTAATAAGGCTTCTCACCAATGTGGGTTTTTAACATGTTTAACATGTTGTAATTACACTTATGTGAACAAGTATGATTATATTATCTCAAGAGTTTAAGACCTCTCACCAGTGTGAATTCTCATATGATTTAATAAATTACCCTTTTGTGAAAATTTATAATTACATATCTCACAAGTATAAGGCTTCTCGCCAGTGTGGATTTTCACATGATTCAATAAATTACCTTTTCTAGAAAATTTATGATTACATATCTCACAATTATAAGGCTTCTCGCCCGTGTGGACTGTCATATGATTTAATAAATTACCTTTTTGTGAAAATTTATAGTCGCATATCTGACAAGTATAAGACTTTTCCCCAGTGTGGGTTTTCATATGTCGTAACAAATTGCCTTTTAGTGAACATTTATAATTACATATCTCACAAGTATGAGGCTTCTGACCAGCGTGGGTTTTCATGTGTTGTAACAAATAATTTTTGACTGCACATTTATAATTGCATATCTCGCAAGTGTAAGGCTTCTCACCAGTGTGGGTTTTTTTATGTCTTAACATATTACTTTTCACTGCACATTTATAATTACACATCTCACAAGTATAAATCTTCTCGACAGTATTTACATCTGTGTGTTGTTTGGTGCAGCTCTCAGATGAATAGTTGTCCAGTTCGCCAATGTTAGCTTTTTCGCTTTTCTGGATCACACCTGCTTCTACAGTTGCCTGCACTTTATTTTCGTTGTGTGCCGCAAGTCCTGCGGACAGGGGAACTGAAATAAAACAAGATTTTTATAATTTACTCCGATAAACCTTTCCGACAGCTACTCCTACGTGAACGTCACTCTCGCGATTTAATTATCCCGCATTTAATACAACTATGGCCATATATTAGTTCGTGATACTCCCATGGTCTTTGGGCCGCGGGCGACGGGTAAAAAAGCGTTTTCTCGAAAAATTTGACCGCTACACATGACTAAGTCACATGATTTTGACGACCTCCGTGGCGCAGTGGTATGCGCGGTGGATTCATAAGACGGAGGTCCTGGGTGCGATTCCCGGCGGGGCAGATTGAGATTTTTCTTAATTTGTCTTGGTCTGGCTGGTGGGAGACTTTCGCCGTGGCTAGTTACCACGCTACCGACAAAGACGTACCGCCTAGCGACTTAGCGTTCCGGTAAGTTGAAACCGAAAGAGGTGTGGATTTTCATCCGACTCCTAACAAGTTTGCTCGCTTCCATCTTATATTGCATCATCACTTAACATCAGGTGTGTTAGCAGTCAAGGGTCAACTTGTAGTCGATAAAAAAAAAGATGATAGAGTCCGAGACCGACGGCATAACATTTTCTCCGAGGCAAGGTGACGTAGCACCATTAACTTATTGACTTTATACTTAGAATTTATAAAAAATTATTACAATGAGAAACTCTGAATTGTTCCACGACCCTATCCAAGATCCGAATCCACTTACTTAATTAGAATGATTCTATTTACAAATAAAACCTTTATCCATTTTAAAGGGACATTATTTTAGAAAGATTATTATTCTATTTACCTTTTTTGTTTTATGGTCGACTGGTACTTGTGACAGACAATTTAAAAATAAATTACTTAGGTCCTTAGAGGAATGCTTGTTTAGCCCCGCGCAGGAACGATAAAATGACAGCATTTTTGAGCAAACCTAGTAAATATATTATGAGACTATTTAAAAAATGAAAGCTTTTTAACAATGCAAACAAATGTTTTTAGCACAGTGAAAAGCAGAAAATCACATTTAAGCTAACTTGTCACCTACCTAAACCCTGCCTGGAGTCTGCAGACGGGGGAGGGTCATCATTCAGCTTCCGACTTCCTGCCCTGTGAAACATAGCAGCAGAATGTGAGTTTACTAAACACCAAGTGAGTACAGAACATCCACAGACAATACTAAACTAATGAAATATATAAGGTGAGTTTGAATTATCAGCCAGCGTCGAAACTGGAGTAAGTCTTATGCATATAGATTACAATAGAAAAAAAATTTGTTCCCAGAATCAATAAAAAAAGAAATTAAAAACATTACAAAATATCTATTCACTTACGACAGTACGCATAACACCATCCAATATACTCGTATCCGTAAATTAACCCCAAAGCCAGCCAGCCATTAACCCCAAGGCAGTTAGGAACCTACGTACACACTAGAATTGATCAAAATAATAAATGTAACAGCTGATCGACTACCAAGGTCAATAAACTTTCCATTAATAGGGTGAAACTTTGTTTGAAATGCCGGCAGCGAGCGTACAAAAAGGTGCGGCGCGATTGTCAGCCTTCCAAAAGACCGACAACGGCACCGCTTTTCTCTAATTGCGACCGCAGACGCCGAGAAACACGCACATTTAAACACTTGCCGCCCGCGTTTTAAAGTAGGTAATTTAACAGGAAAGTTTATTGAACTTGGCACAGATATCAGCTAATTTAGTTTTAAGTGCTTATTTAAAAGTTTATTTCGTTCTTCATTTATTTTTTACCAGTTCCAAGGTGTGCAGATGGAGACATATCTACCTACTTAGTCCTTCGAAGATTCCGTGTTTGATTTCTGACAGCCAATTATTATTATTTTTTATTAGTTCAGGTCTGGTCTACTACGAGATTTTGGTCGTTTGGCTTTTCTTTCCCTATTTTATTTGGTAGCAATCGAATGTTTAAGATATACCGTCGTTACCGCAGTCACCAGAGAGAGACCTCTGGTGACTCTGCGGTTAATTTATGAATGCAATGGATGGTGTTATGCAAAATGTCCTAAGTTAAGTAGATATTTTGTAGGTATATACATTTACGCTAGTTTAAACGCTGGCAGATAATTCAAGCTCACCTTATATATTGATTACGAATTTAGGATATAGTACAGAATGTGAACAGATCTTATTATAAACCTGTTCTGCCAAACTCTACCTGACAGTTTGCAATATAGTTGATGAAATGAAATAGCAATTTTGAAATAAAATGATAATACATCTGCTTCTCGACTTCAGAATGAAGCAAAAGGAGCTTTGAGCTTTGCGAAGATTGTCTGCTTCAGAGCACATTGTTTCAAAATATACTGACTTGTTGTCCAGCACAAGTGAGTCCCAGCTGTAGCTCACAGCTGCACCACATGCAGAGTCGCCACCAGCGTTCTGCAAATACAAAACTCATTCACAACACGTCGGTCCATCCACAGAGGAAAGTGTGACGAGAAGTGCCCAAGACAACCGTCTCACCTGGAGATGCATGCTCATATGTTCATTGTAGTTGTAGTCTGCTATGTCCTCATAACAAACCGTACATTGAAAGTTAACACTTTCAACCTTTATGAAACTCTCTGTTTTGACCACATGTTGTGCAGCTGCAGCGCAGGAAGCTGCTGGTATAGGTTCCTCCAGTTGCTCGCATTCCAACTTTATGCTCAAGTCAGAGTATTCATCACCAGGTACACAGCCATTGCTGATATTGTCTATGGCATTGTCATCTTCAGAATCTAACTCCATTTTAGTAGTACTCAACATAGAGTCAGATATATCTTCAGTCTTCACCACAACTGTTACATCTCCTAAGGCAGCTCCCTCGGCTGCTTTCTGTTCACCAGTGTGATGTATGTACGAGTCCCAGCAGTCAGTTTCTAATGTTGTTGTTGTTAAATTGAACTTGAGATGTTTTGTTCTGCATTTCATCAATTCCTTATGCTGCATAGTAATCTGAAACAATGAATAATTATAACAATAAAAAGTTATGTGTAGCCATACATAATGTGTCGAATTGAGAACCTCCTCCATTTTTTTTCGTAGGTTAATAATAATGTGTTGCGTTGGTCGACTTAGCCCTGTTCAATTTTACATTTTACTGCTTTCTGATGGTACAAATTTGGTGTTAAAAAATATCAACGAAAACCACCAAATTTATTAACAGCATAGCTGCTACTAACTTTTAGAATCGTTATATCTCAGAAACGGTGGCTCGTAAAAAAAAGTAAATAAAAAATGTATCAATACTTATACATTTTTTATAGATAATTTTATGATCTACAATTTTTGTCTGAGGTACTTTTTATGATAAAACTTACCGTTTTGCTGAAAATCGCGAAAAATTCATTTTTTTGACCTTTGACCTTAAATTAAATTTCTTCCTTACAGGGGAATGATGGGGAAGTTCTAGACATTGTTTGTAATTATGTTTTGAACAACTTCACAGAAATTCAGCTTGTTGGGACTTTATGTAACTTCGAAGGTCTAAATTGACCGGACTATTAAGCCTTTGAGCCATTATTGAATAACAATATGTTTATGGTTTTTAATTTTTGCTTTCATAATGAATTCCTCCTCACACGAATTCAAATTTCACATAGTTTTACAATTTTATTGAGCTATTTATTGGCACCGCCTTCAAACCGATTTGTAGATAGACATAGGGACAATGTTATTCCGAGCTTTTAAATAATACTTTAATATAATTTTTAGTAATATCTACATCTTTGAAGTCAGTTCAAGTTTTAGGTCAAAAATAGTTTATTTTCCCGTTTTTAGTTTTACCTTCAAATTTTTAATTCATCATCATAATCATCAGCCTATTAACGGCCCACTACAGGGCCAGGCTTCCCTCCTTACAGGAGAGGGGATATGGAGCGTACACCCACCACGCTGCTCCAATGCGGGTTGGCGGGCTTAGGGTGATAATGTTTCATTTATTAACAATCACTTTCAGATTGATGATAGTGACCGACGGCCTAACATGCTCTCCAAGGCACCGTAACACCACCAACTTCCAGACTGGGCTTGGAATGTACTGAACTTTTCATAGAAAAATTAAAAAGCTCAGAATTATTCCGTGACCCGACCCAGGAATCAAATTCAGGACCTGGAGAGTGAAGCCACATAGGTTAACCAATAGACCAACGAGGCGAGGAGAGTAATTTATAATTATTTTACAAAATACTCACTAATCCGTATTGTTCAAGTAGCTCCATCATGAGTGAATGAGCTCTCAAGCTCAAGTCTCTAAATCTCCTGAAGTTAATCAACCTCTGAGCACACAGCACGCAGAGTGTTGGCCTCAGGTTTGCTCCACGACACAACTGAAACAACTGCACTGAAATAATAAAGGTTCAGTTGATAAACTGGATAGAGCTTTGGCTATTAAATAAATAACAAATAAATTTCTTAATTCCAGGTATCTAAGGCCCAATAGTGTTACTATTGGGCCTTAGATACATGCTGGATGACTATTGGATATTGTCATATTAATGATGAGACCACCATCTTAACATGTTCTATGAGCTGGACCAGTATTATACTTAAAACTTCCCAACTTCAGGATAGAAATATTCGCTATATTATAGATTGAGCCAGGACTCCACCCCAAGACCTCATCATTTGGAGCCCTATGTGCTAACCACTAGATCAGTGATTCTCAACCTTTTTTTTGTTGCGGCACACATTTAATGATTTCAACATTTGCGACACACAAAGAAAAAGATAAAAATTATTTACTTACTACAACACACTGCATAAATAGTTTATGACAAAAATTTAAATACACCAAGACCCCACTTTACGTCGCTAATGTGTTCCTGAAAAATGTGATGCAAAGTGAATCACAAATTTTGAAAGCAAATAATTTATTTTTTTGTGGATTTAAATATATATTCATGTTAAAAATATTTTTCTTTTTAAATGATATAATTTAATAATATTAACATTATTATATGTTTGCAAAATTTGGCGGCACACTTTGGAAATTTGGCGGCACACAAAGTGCCGCGGCACAGTGGTTGAGAATCACTGCACTAGACTAATGAGGCAGTTTTATTTCATAGTAGAAATAATTAAATTGTCAGCTCACAGATAATCCAGTTAACTGTTGATATGTCTCCTCCAACTTGTGTTTGCTCATCAGAAGCAGCTTGCTGTCAGTGTCCAGGCACATCATGCACATCTGTAAATGTACCACTAGTTACTTAAACATTACATACATACATAAACATCACGCCTTGTTCCCATAGGGGTAGGCAGAAACCACATCCCTCCATTTGCCACAGTCCTTGCATACTTCCTTAGCTTCTTCCACTCTCATTAATCCTTTCATACAAGTTCGTCGGTTTAGGGTACTCTTGACCTGGCCATTATTTAAAATGTCCTGAATTTGGTCCAGGAACATTCGCCTAGGCCTTCCCCTTCCAACATTTCCATTCACCCACACCTTGTAAATCTCTTTTGTTAATCTTCTTTCATACATTCTCTCTACATGTCCAAACCATCTAAGCATCCCTTTCTCAATTTTAGTCACTACATCCTCTTTTACACCACACCTTTCTCTTATCACACTATTTTTAACTCTGTCACACAATTTTAACCCGCACATACTCCTCAATGCTCTCATCTCTACTGCATTTATTTTACTTTTGTGCTTCTTCTGCCATACCCAACTTTCACTACCATACATAAGTGTGGGCACCAACGCACGTCTATACACAGCCAGTCTTGCCTTTTGGGACACTTTCTGGCTGTTCATAAATGCATACAGAGCACCATTCACCAAGTTCCCAGCATTTACTCTTCTTTCAATATCACTCTCACACGTTCCATCTTTCGTAAATTTACTACCCAGGTATACAAACTCTTTTACTTCTTCCACTTTTTCTCCATCTATCACAATATTAACGCAATGAAAATTAAAAAAAAAATAAATTAAACATTACTGATTGTGTATTAGAAATGTTATAATACATCTTTCTGTATTAATACTAATATTTTATTAACATTACATTAAACTGACCTGCAGTGTTGAAGGTATAGCATCAGAGCGAATCTGCCTTACACAACCCTCTGCCTTAACAAAGTCTTCATCTAGAAAATGTTGTGAGCAGACCACAGCAGGTTTGGGCAGGATGTGGTCTTGTTTACCGAGTGCTTTGAGCCAACCAGCACGGAAATTTTCTTCACTAGGTAACCTGAACATCAAAATTCATGACAATATATACAACCATAGCATATCCTTAATACTAAGATCTGATAACCAACAGCACAGGACCAGCTGAGAGGATGAAATTATAAACACACACACACATATTTCAAAATGTCATATTTAGGAACAACTAAGTAACTAAAAATGGCTAGTTCATATAAAGTGCTAATAAGTACTTAGATTAGCTACCTCTGAAAAGCCAAAAAAAATTGGTTGTCGTAAAGGTTACTAGTTAATCGGTTTACTGACGATAGTTGAACATGACAACGTCTTAAAAAATACTGATGGAATGGTAGCATTTAATTGGTTATTAAAATTTTTAATATAAGTATATTTTTATAAATATTAATTTAAATTAATAAAATAATTGAAATTAAATTTATATTTTAAATTTATAATAAATATATTAATTTAGAAATATATTAATTTTTAATTTAAAATTAATATATTTAATAATTATATTTAATAGACGGATGTCGAACGCTGCCGAACGCAAAGGCCGATTGTGCTTCTTTGTCGCTCGTTCCGCGCTCTCGCTTGCACTTCAAGCCTTACATGGAACGCCTCAAAGCGAGGTAACGACGCATGAGTCATGTTTTTTCGTGCGTGCAGCCGGCTCTATCGAATTATAAGACATTGTCGCGTCAAAATATGTGATGAAATGGTATAAAAAGAGTTGTAAAATTAGTTGCACTTTGCTGGCTGTGCCTTAACTTAACTAAATATACTCACTCATGAAAGGTAATTCCTGTTCTCTCAGATGTCAACGCCTTGTCTGCAGTATTTACACAAAAAGGCACACAGCACTGCATATTGGCTATATGTTGTCTTCTCTACCTTCTGAGGTGGCAGGAGCTAAGATAAACACCATTTATGTATTAACAACAGCATTTACCCTGAACTTACTCTTTGTTTTTTGTGTTCTTCTTGAAGTAGCAGTTATGTAGGTCTACATGTAGCCCCCAATCACTGATAGTTTTTTATCTAGGAGGCTTTAGCCGTGGCTAATTACCACCCTATCGACAAAGACGTACCGCCAAGCGATTTAGCGTTCCGGTACGATGTCGTGTAGAAACCGAAAGGGGTGGTCATCCTACTCCTTACAAGTTAGTCCGCTTACATCTTAGATTGCATCATCACTTAACATCAGGTGTGATAGCAGTCAAGGGCCAACTTGTAGTCAATAAAAAATAATAAAAAAAAAAACTATTATGATTGTCATCAACACAATAATGGCCCTATGCAAACATGTAAGCAGTAACAGCTATACTTAAGCCAAACTCGATTGAGAATGCTTGTCAACAAACAAATTATAAATGAAGGTAGAAATCACTAGTCATTTTACACCTATTTTTCCATTTAACTAGTTAATGACGAATTCATGACAATGAATTAGATTAGTAAGCTTAAAACTAATTAATATATTCAATATCTTTTAAATGAGATTTTTTAAAATTAGCAAAACATAATTTTAAATTTATTAGGCATAAAATTTGTTGCATTTTCTACCTACATTTTTAATTTGTTTGTTGACAAGCATTCTCAGTCTAGTTTGGCTTTAGTGTAGAGTGTTGTATGCTCTTCTGGCATATTTATTTATCCTGCCACCTATAATATAAACATCTATAAGGCGAGTGTGATTGAAGAGGCACTTTTGAGGCAAGTATGTGCAATCTCAGACCACATCATTGCTTGCCATCAGGCACGTCAAGCGCAAACCTACCCACCATAATAAAAAAACCTGACTGCATTGAAGTTATGAACTGAAAAGAGAAAAAGAAGGATCACAATATCTATATAAAATTTTAAAGATGTTATGGTGATGCAAGCAGGGACAAAATACTTTATTTTCTGCGGGGAAAGACAGATCTACCAAAACTATGTTTGTCCCTGCCTGCGGCACCATAAAGTATTTAAAATTTTAAATAGATATAGTGATCCTTGTTTTTCTCTTTTCAGTTCATAACTTCTACGCAGTCGGGTTTTTTGTTTTTATAATAATAATTTTATTTGAGACTTTTTTGTTTTAGTTTATGGTATAGAAATGATACGGACATACGGTACACTTTTTGCCATTTTTTGTTAAAACAGCAATATGAACATGATATGATATTTATATTTTTGAAATGGTCTTTTTACGACCTTTCATTTGATACCCATATTGCTAAGATAAGAGAAAGAAACACACACATCCCCCCTTTTTTCTCCCATTTACAGCCACCATTTTGAAAATTTATATAGCCTATGTCACTACCACAATTTTAACAAATTCAACGACACCTCACCTGTCAAAATCCGTTTAGTCGTTTAGGCTGTAGCGCGTGCCGAAGAAATGGACATACATACATACATACGCTCGAAAAACATAACCCTCCTTCTGATGCAGTCGGGTAAAAAGGAGGATATGAAACAGCCTCAAGATACTGTTACAAAGAATTGTTACAAGATACTGTGGACGGTCTTGTCATAGTAAAAATCGCTACCGTTAAACAAATCTGTGCAACTGATCTTTGAATTGAGACAAGCAAACTGTCCAACGATGTATGAGTTTTAATTTCATTCATCGTCTGACAGAGTACCAAGTCAAAAATCCAGGCTTAAATCTCGAACGTAAACTAACACACAAAATGCATAAAAACGAAAAGAACTAAGAAGAGCTCTGAATATTATGTATAAACTTTGACTAACTGTTGAGCAAAAAATCTAAGCTATCGATCAATAACTGTTGACTGTTAAAATCTCGAAGAATTTTGATATACTTTTTAAAACTCAGTGACAATTGTTACCTTTTCCGCTTTCTGTAATGTATTTTTATGTTTAATTAACTGCTTATATTTAATACTGACACTAAGTCATACAGCTTTAAAAATTAACTATAAAAATTTGAATAAAAAGTGAATGCCTCTGTCAAAGGGCAAGGTTGTAAACATAGATAATACACTATATACTGAGATAGATATGCAACTCACTTCATAATTATACATTTAAGAAAGCCTGTCACTGTCACTGTCAAAGAATATCTTCCTTGATCACAGTAGAATCCTATAGAGATGCTATTACATGATTATTTATAATATTTTTTGTCCTTGTCCCACGACCACGTAGTGATTATATACTCTTTGCTTGCACCTTTGACAAACTTACACTTTTTTATTGTAATTTTTATAGTTATTAAAAAACATTTTTTAATAATTAACTGAGTGTCTTAAAATAATTATCATAATAATTAAACATTAAAATACATTACAGAAAGTGGAAAAGGTAACAATTATCACTGAATCAAAAGGAAAAAAGTAAACCCAGGTTAGCTTCGCAGTTCATTGCAGTGTCTTGAGGCTGAGTTTCAAATCCTTATCAGATCATGATAGGTTTGCACTTGACGTACCTGATTATAAACATTGATGTGGTCTAATATGGTACATACCTACTAGCCTTAAAAATCTCTCTTCAATCACTCTTGGCTTAAAGGTAATTAAATTGTAAGTGGCAAAAATACCGATGCCGGAAGAACATTTCACTCTTTAGCTGTACTTCATATATGTTCATGTAGGACCATTATAACGTAGATAACAATCACAATAGATTGAAAACTGTCGTAAGTGTTTGGGAACTGCAGAGCTCCTACTTCATGAAAAAGATCTCATAAAAATCAAGCAGCATGACTGTTGTTAATACATGAATTTTATCTTAGCTCCTGTTCGCTAAGAGGTTGAGAAGACTACAGTGAAGCTAGACAGAATTTTTTGAGGCTATCGCCATTTTAAACACACACAAAATACATCAAACATGCAGTGCTGTGTGCCTTTTTGTGTAAATTCTACAGACAATGCGTCAACATCTGAGAGAACAGGAATTACCTTTCATGAGTGAGTTGAATTATTTAGTGTAAGTTAAGCTACAGGGACAAATATGCAACCAACTTCACAACTCTTTATGCCATTTTATCAGAATATTTTGGCTTCTCAGAAGTAACTAACCTAAGTACTAGTTAGTAAATATCTAGTTTGGTCTGAGCAGCAACATTGAAATTCACAGGCCAATGGCCTTGCTGAGAGCCTTTTGTACTACAGATAGTTTAAAGCCTATTGCTTTGAGAGGTCTAGGAGTTTGACAAGATTATTGTTCATATACTTTTCACACATTCTCACTTAGTTGTTCGCAATGTATGACATTTTAAAATGTGTGTGTGTTTATAATTTCACTCTCCAAGCTGGTCCTGTGCTGTTGGTTATCAGATCCTTTTATAAACCAGAATCTTAGTCTTGAGGATATGCTATGGTGGTATATAATGTTATGTATTTGGTTGTTTAGGTTACCTAGTGAAGAAAGTCCTCATGCTGCTTGGCTGAAAGCCCTCGGCAAACAAGACCATAACCTGTCCTACCCTGCTGTGGTCTGCTCACAGCATTTTCTAGATGAAGACTTTGTTAAGGCAGAGGGTTGTGTAAGGCAGATTAGCTCCAGTGCTATACCTCCAACACTACAGGTTAGTTTATTGTAAAGTTTTTATTAATGTACAATGAAAATGTACACCAAATCACAACTAAGCAGTTTTATCTCTATTATGTCGAAATAATACAAGTTTATACTGTAGATACGTTTATTGAGCTAGGTAGCAAAACATGACAGTCATAATGTGTAATTATTTAGTACTACCCACTTAATTTAACTTTGTTAAGAAAAGTTAAAGAAATGATGTAGATTATAAATATATTATACATGACATTTTTATTAATGTGCGATGAAACCGTACACCAAATCGCGACTAAGCAGTTTTACCTCAAACGCAATTAATTACATATTAACGATCAGTAAACAATTAGCGGTCATCGCGTGTGCTCCCTCGCTCCTTTATAATTCTTATTCTCTTTGGTCCTAGCAATAAAGAAGTAACTATAGTAAAATTCACATCTTCTGTCATTTCACCAAACCCTAACCTATACAATTAAAATAAAATATTTAGTATTAAAATAAAAAGTTGTATAACAGCATTTCTAATATACAATCAGTAAAATAGAAGTAACTAGTGGTACATTTACAGATGTGCATGATGTGCCTGGACACTGACGGCAAGCTGCTTCTGATGAGCAAACACAGATTGGAGGAGATATACCAACAGTTAACTGGATTATCTGTGAGTTGACAATTGAAATAAAAGAAAGAAAGCAGTTGCTTACTTTAGAAATGATTTATTTAATAGCTAAAATGAATGCCAAAGTTCTATCTAGTTTGTTTACTAAACCTTTACTATTTCTGTGCAGTTGTTTCAGTTGTGTCGTGGAGCAAACCTGAGGCCAACACTCTGCGTGCTGTGTGCTCAGAGATTGATTAACTTCAGTAGAGTTAGAGAGTTGAGCTTGAAAGTTCATTCACTGATGATGGAGCTACTTGAAAGATATGGATTAGTGAGTATTTTGTATAGAAAATGATAACCTTCAACCAAGTCGTTAAAAAAAAAATATATCAACATAAGTAAAGGTTTCACAGCATTCCTGTAATAGTAAAAAACCTGCCCAGAGGTGGGAAGTTGGTGGTGTTACATCAGATATTGTGTAAAGCAATCGGTCAATTATCATTATCTTCTGCTAGTAATAGAGAACATGGGAACTTTGGCCACCTCAAACTGATCTGCATTGGACCAGTGTGGTATGTCTAAACTCCAAATCCCTTCTTCATCATCAAAGAACTTATTTGATTATATCTCACATCATAGTTTCACAAAAATTCACGAAAGTAAAGGGCTGGATGAAAAAGACTAGACTAATCGGCAATATCTAACAGTTTTCCAAAGCTGCCATTAATATAGATGCTAATCTATCGAGAGTGGATACCAATTATGAGAGGAGTACAAAAAGGATGCATGTGTTATTTATACATCTCTTATTTATTTATTAACAATTATTTTGAAAATTTTTAACAATGCTTTTAAAATTATTAATAAAAAACACTATTAAAAACTTATAAAAAAATCCAATCTGCCTGCTGCGGAGCCCGGGGGTCCAAGCAACCGGTGGTCAGTTTCAAGAATTACTGCCTTCTGTATCCGATCCTTGATCTAGCAACTAAGCGAAAGCTTTTTAAGATGTTGGTTAAAGCTTTTCGCTATAAGACTTGACTGAAACAACTATAGGAACGATCATCGTTGAAACAACATTCCACATGGCGGTAATCTCGTGAGCAAGGTCCAAGTATTTTGATACTTTTTCCTTTTCAGCTTTCACCAGATTATCGTCATTTGGAACAGTAATATCAATAATCATTGTACGGCGCGTTGATCGATCAATTATCACTATATCAGGTCTATTGGCTACAATATACCTATCAGTGATAATCGTTCGATCTCAGTAGAGCAACGCACTGCTATTTTCAAGAACTGGCGCTGGGTCGTACCTATAGTAAGGCATCTCAAAATCGACAAGGCCATACTGTAGAGCAAGTTGTTGGTGGATTATCTTTATTATTATTATTATTATTTATTGTTTCAGATTACTACACAACATAAAGAGTTAATGAATTACACGACTAAACATCTGCAGTGTAATTTGACACAGACAACGTTAGCAATTAATCACTGTGACTTGTACATAGATCGTACTGATGAAGATGAACAGACAGCAGCAGAGGATCCTGCAGTGACAGGTTTCTCAACTGTTGTGGTGAAGAAAGAAGATACTGACTCTCTATCGATGGCCGATGACTCGGAATTGATTATTGGCAATGACAATGTAAATGCTATCTTTGGATGTACACGTTGTTTTGAAGACTTTGTGCACGAAGATGACTACAATGAACACATGCGCATGCATCTCCAGGTGAGACGGTGGTCTTGGTCACTTGTCACACTTTCCTCTGTGGATGGACAGACATGTTGTGAATGAGTTTTGTATTTGTAGAACGCTGGCGGCGACGCTGCATGTGGTGCAGCTGCGAGCTGCAGCTGGAACACACTCGTGCCGGACAACAAGTAAGTATACAATACTGCTTGAGCACAAGACAAGCCTAGTCTGAGACAATGTGCTCTAAAGTAGTTTTGACGACCTCCGTGGCGCATTGGTATGCGCGGTGGATTTGTAAGACGGAGATCCTGGGTTCGATTCCCAGCGGAGCAGATTGAGATTTTTCTTAATTTGTCTTGGTCTGGCTGGTGGGAGGCTTATCGCCGTGGCTAGTTACCACCCTACCGACAAAGACGTACCGCCAAGCGAATTAGTGTTCCAGTACGATGTCGTGTAGAAACCGAAAGGGGTGTGGATTTCATCCTGCTCCTAACAAGTTAGCCCGCTTCCATCTTAGGCTGCATCATCACTTAACATCAGGTGTGATAGCAGTCAAGGGCCAACTTGTAGTCAATAAAAAAAAAACAAGTTTCGTAAAGCTCAAAGCTCCTTTTGCTTCATTCTGATGTAGAGAAGCAGTTGTATTGTTATCATTTTTTCAAAATTGCTATTTCATTTTATTTTGTTAACTATATTGCAAACTGTCAGGCAGAGTTAGGCAGAACAGGTTTATAATAAGATCTGACCACATTCTGTTCGATATTCATTTCTTAGTTATTATTCAATATTTCATTTATTAGTGTTGTTTGTGGGTTTTTGTATTCAGTTGGTGTTTAGTAAATTCACATTCTACTGTATGTTCCACAGGGCAGGAAGTCAGAGGCTGATGGATGACCCACCCCCATCTGCAGACTTCTTTCACGGTTTAGGTAGGTGACAAGTTAACCTTAATGTGATTCTCTGCTGTTCTCTGCACTTGTAAAGAAGTTGACACAATGTAGCGATCGTCTCTCTCGGATGTGCAGCGTTGTCTTTCAGAACCACGCTTTCGGGTATAGCCACCAGTTTCTTGGAACCGTTGGAAGAAACTTAGATTCAGTTGCCGAGCAACATCACTCTGCCGCAATCCCGATTGCAATAGTGCAATCACTTGAGCGGCTTCGTATAAAGCAGTGGTATTCTGGTGTCTTCAACGTTCCAATAGCTAATGACAAACATTTGACCTTGAACTGCCCGTTTATACCCTTTGTATTGTTATACAAAAATGCTGACCTCTATTCAGTACGTATAATTTAACACGAAGGAGGTCAACCAAATTTGGACGCCATGGCGGCAGGGCCGCGCTTTTTAGAAATTTTGTAATATCTCCGAAAATATATAACTAATTAACATACTGTAAAAGGCAAATCTTATCTCAACAATGTCCTTAAGATTATTAAATAATTTATTTTGTTAAGGATTTAACTTTAATTGTATAAATAATGACATAAACTTAAGCATACGAATTAAAAAAGATTTATTACAGTGTCGCGCTTTTTAGAAATTTTGTAATATCTCCGAAACTATATAACTAATTAACATACTGTAAAAGGCAAATCTTATCTCTATAATATCCTTGAGATTACTTAATAATTTGTTTTCATAAGGATTTAATTTTAGTTGTATAAATGATGACGTATAAACGTAAGCATATGAATTAAATGATTTTTTCAAACACAAATAGTTCTATACCTGTTAAAATATAAAAGATAGATATGTACTGTCGCGGACTTTTTTTGTAGAACTTTTTAAGATACATAAAGTCCCCATACATTGCTTTCAATTATTCTCAATAGTCAAGGCAGCGTATGCGGATAAAACTGAACAAATTTTTGCGATCCGACTTGCACGAAAAAAACTATGATAACTCGGTTAATATATACAGTACAAATATAAAATATAGCCCGTTACACTCATCGATAACGCAGCATTCTACTGGTGAAAGATTTTTTTAAATTGGATCAGTAGTTCCGAAGATTAGCCCCAACAGATCTTTATTTACAAACTTTACCTCTTTATAATATTAAAATTAAATATATAAAGAAATCCCCAAGTTGACTGGCTCAGCTGTAGCTTTTGCAATTTGGTTCGTAACACACTTTAGTTTCTAACTGTTAGTTAGGTACATGATTACTTACAAACTATAACATAGTTTAGTATACTATACTAAAGCCAAACTCGATTGAGAATGCTTGTCAACAAACAAATTAAAAATGAAGGTAGAAATCACTAGTCATTTTACACCTATTTTTTTAAATTAATTAGTTAATAACGAATTCATGATAATAAATTAGATTAGATTTAAAATAACATAACATAATTTTAAATTTATTAGCCATGAAGAAATGTCTTGCATTTTCTACCTTCATTTTTAATTTGTTTGTTGACTAGCATTCTCAATCGAGTTTGGCTTTAGTATAGATTTATAATAAAAACACACCACACCATAACAGATTGGAATTTTTGTTGGATTGGCGAATGTATACTAAAGCTAAATTCGATTGAGAATGTCTGTCAACAAACAAATTAAAAATGAAGGTAGAAATCACTAGACATTTTACACCAATTTTTTTTTAAATTAACTAGTTAATAACGCATTCATGACAGTAAATTAGAATAGTAGTACTTAAAACTATTTAATATATTTAATGTTTTTTAAATAAGATTTTTAAAATAAAAATACAATCAAAAATTGAGGTTAATTTTAAATAACGTGAAATTAGAATTAGAATTAAAACAAACCCTTTGGTTTTGCTGATCACTTTTTTTCCAATTTTTTTTCCAACCCCGATAAAAAAAAACATAATTTTAAATTTATTAGGCATAACATGTGTTGCATATTCTACCTCGCATTTTAAAATTGTTTGTTGACAAGCATTCTCACTCGAGTTTGGCTTTAGTATAGTTTACTCGCTAGCATGTTTAGGATGTTTAGGATACGGAGCTTGAGCGCAGTCTTACCACGAGGCACGTCGTCCTTTTCTTAATTATGGTATAGAAGTCATCCGTTCTCTTCTGCGAAAACATGCCAGACTCTAAGGAGCAAACTCAACAGCATACAAAGACTTCAATGGGCAGTAAACCCACAGGCTTCCAGTGTAAAACGTTTGACAATATGCTTTAAAAACGTTATTTTAGCCTGTTTGCTGCACCGTGCAAACCTGCGGGCCAACTTGTTGCACCTTACTGATAACTCCTTTACCTTTCTATGTCCACCATAAGGCGCTCGTTAAGACCCGGTTAGCCACAGAGAGACGCAGTTTCGATTCTGTCGGTATCGCAATTTTTGATAGTATGTTTTATTATTTATATTTTTAAATATAAATAATCCCAAAAGTGTGGGTAAACACTTTTCAATAAAACTAAAAAAGAAACTTCCTTAGTTAAAAATCGCATGAGCTCCTTGTCTAAGCAAACACTTCGGCATCGAACATTTCAGACGAAAGTCCTAGTGGCGGATCTACTCTAAAATGATCCCTAAACATGTTATCGATCTCTTTTTGAGAAATACCTCCAGCCCGACACATTCACTGGTTAGCACGGTTTAACTCGTCAAGGCGTGAAGCAGCAGCCGGAAGTCTTTTGCACGTACATTCCAGTCACGCCTGCGCCTTGAGTGATCAATGAACTGCGGCTATTATGGAACAAATGGCAAAATATATTTACATTTGACAATCAGTCAGACGAAAAGCAAAGTTATTTTTCGTCACGCCAAACAAATAACTTGCAATTTATATGTTTATTTTTTGAAGTATCACTCGATACGTAGGTCCAACTGTCTGTTCGCGACAAACTCAAAGACTCTTACTGTACGGACTATGTTGTTATTTTCACCAATAGACAGAAAGACAGAGGGGTGCTTGAGGAAGGTTTTGGTATATATTTTCTTAATCTATTCTTCTATTCTAATATTATAAAGAGGTAAAGTTTGTAAGTCTGTAAATAAATATCTGTCGGGGCTAATCTTCGGAACTACTGATCCGATTTTAAAAATTCTTTCATCAGTAGAATGCTACGTTATCGCTGAGTGTCATAGGCTATATTTTATATTTGTATTGTATATATTACCTGAGCTATCACAGTTTTGCGAGTCGGACCGTGAAATTTATTAAATCGGCTTTATGCGCGTGCGCTACCTTAGCTATTGGATATAATTGAAAATATTGTATGAAAACTTTGTGCATCTTAAAAAATTCTACAAAAAGTCCGCGATAGCATATATCTATCTTTTATATTTTGGCCGATATATAACTTTTTGTGTTTAAAAAAATCATTTAATTCATATGCATACGTTTACATTATTATTTATAAAATTAAACTTAAATCCTTATCAAAATAAATTATTTAATAATCACAAGGATATTATAGAGATAAGATTTGCCTTTTACAGTATGTTAATTAGTTATATAGTTTCGGAGATATTACAAAATTTCTAAAAAACACTGCCGCTATATCGTTCAAATTAACATTTACATTTTGGTACTGATATTCTTTTTAATGTACTAAAATGTCATACAATGTTTAACAAAAATGTAGACCTTTAGTACACGGGACGGGACGGAGGATATTGCTTCACGGGAAACTATAAAAAAATTAAATTGAGAGGGGGAGCGGGGAATGAGCACACTTTATATGTGACTTTCACACATTTTGTATGAAAGTCTGTCTTTAAAATTAGAAGGGTACCTAAGAGGTTTTCACGCGGACGAAGTCGCGGACGACTGCTAGTAAATATATATTGTTAATGTTAATGTAGATACTGTAATATCATACAATGTTTAACAAAAATGTAGATCTTTAGTACACGGGGCGAGACGGAGGATATTGCTTCACGGGAAACTATAAAAAAATTAAATTGAGAGGGGTAGCGAGGAAAGAGCACACTTTATATGAAAGTCTGTCTTTACAAAAAATAGAACCGACTCAAAACGCACTAAAAAGTAATAAATAACTGAGTCATTTAGTTGCTTTAATTTACTTAAGCATATCTATGAAGTTGGTGCCAGCCAAGGTTTCTACTTTTACTTTTTAGTGCGTTTTGAGTCGGTTCTATTTTTGTTAAAAAATTTTATTTCTTACTTTTTAGTGATTTATCGCCACGTAACGTACTCGTACTATACTGTCATAGTATATTATACGGCACTAGTAGCCAAAAAGCTACCGATACCGAGACAAAAACCGAAATCGCTGTAAGCGTGCCTCCAAACTTTGAAGAGTTCCTTCAATTTCCCCAGGATATTATCATCAGATCCTAACATGATGACAATGGGACCACCTCGGAAGTATGCCCTTTCTAATAAAAAAGAATTATCAAAATCGGACAACTCTGTAAAAAGTTATGCGTTGTCATACATAAAAAAAAATATATGTATATATACGTGTCGAATTGAGGACCTCCTCCGTTTTTTTTTCGTCGGTTAAAAATTAAAAGGATACCTAATAGGTTTTCACGCGGTCGAAGTCGCGGGCGACTTCGACCTCGGCTAGTGTTTCGTATAAATTAATTCAAACCAGTGTATATAAAGATAGTTCCTTTTTAAAAAGGTTCTCGGCGGCATATAATAGGTTGGGAAAAAAGTTTTATGCATTATAGTATGTAAGAATTTATAATAAAATCTCTTTAGCTATTACTATTAGTATCTGGCTGGTTTTGATATCATTGAAAACTTAAATTTGAAAGAACATAATTCTAAATTTT
Organism: Mycalesis mineus; assembly: GCA_034621355.1. Taxonomy (NCBI): domain Eukaryota; kingdom Metazoa; phylum Arthropoda; class Insecta; order Lepidoptera; family Nymphalidae; genus Mycalesis; species Mycalesis mineus. Next base: position 519,381 of record JAXAVZ010000334.1, on the reverse strand, counting down.
AATTAATAAAAAGTGTGATTATCATTTGTTTTTCGTACTATCAAGATGAATCTATTGAAGAAATTTGATACATTTTCAAATCTTACTGCATAAAACATTAAATTTTTATATTTAAATAAAATTAAAAATCCCCGACCCAAATACAAACATGAGAAGAACCAGTCGAGACAAATTCAACGAGCCCAAACTCGATGGGTTTACTAAAAAGGTAGACCAGGGTTACGTCTCCTACCTTCGAGCCTTATCATCAGACCAGCTCAGTGGCTCCAGAAGACGTTAGTGTTTCAAATGTCAGATCACACACAAGCTTTCAAGCAAACTGAGCGTGTAACATTTCTATCACACCTAACAAACGATCTGATGACCTTGAAGACCTGAACCGATTTCCACCAAACATAGCTAAGAACACTCTCGACTGATATACCTTTCAAACAAAAAAACCGCATTAAAATCAGATCATCCGTTTGGAAGTTACGATGCCACAGACATACACATACACATTTACACAGACACGTGAAACTTATAACACCCCGTCGTTTTTGCGTCAGGGGTTAAAAAAAAGTAACAATGCAAGCCGCAAAAAAATGCGATGTTTATGGACCAAGTGTGGTGTCTGTGAGAAGAGCACAAATTTGGTTTAAGCGTTTTCAATCCGGAAATATCCGAATTTAAAAATTTTTAACAAAAAATAGAACCGACTCAAAACGCACTAAAAAGTAAGAAATAACTGTGTCATTTGCTTGCTTTAAATTACTCAAGCATATCTATGAAGTCGGTGCCAGCCAGGTTTGAGGAACCTTTATTTTACGTAGTAAAATATTCTAGGTAACGTCCTTAAAGTAGAAACCTTGGCTGGCACCGACTCCTAGATATGCTTAAGTAATTTAAAGCAAGTATATGACACAGTTATTTCTTACTTTTTAGTGCGTTTTGAGTCGGTTCTATTTTTATTTAAATTTTTTTATTTCTTACTTTTTAGAGATTTATCGCCTCGTATTATACTGTCATAGTATATTATATGCCTCCAAAAGTTGAAGAGTTCCTTCAATTTCCCCAGGATATCCTCATCAGATCCTAACATGATGACAATGGGACCACCTTGGAAGTATGCCCTTTCTAATAAAAAAAGAATTATCAAAATCGGATAACTCTGTAAAAAGTTATGCGTGGTCATACATAAAAAAAAATATACGTGTCGAATTGAGAACCTCCTCCGTTTTTTTTTCGTCGGTTAAAAATAGATGCAATTTTTGAAAAAGTTGACCAAGATCGGCATATCAAAGGCCAAGTCAAAGGCCGGTCAGGCTTCACAGTCTGTGGTGAAACCCGGGTTAACTCGCAACAAGGTGATGCTCTGTGTGTGGTGAGATGGCAAGGGCATTATTCATTATGATCTGTTACTTCCAGGCAAGACCATCGATTCTGAACTCTACTGCGAAAAACTGATGAGATTAAAGAAGTTAAGAGAAAGGGGCCGGAATTAATTAACAAAAGGGGTGTAGATTTTTACCATGATAATGATTTAGACCTCACACAATTTAGCCACTCAGCAAAAATTAAAAGAATTTGGCTGGGAGGTGTTAATGCATTCGCCGTATAGTCCTGACCTTGCCACCTGTGTCGGTGCCTTCAGAATTCTTTGGAAGTCAGAAGTCCCAAAAGGACATGGCCGGATTCTGCCCCCAAATTGAATTGAATTTGCAACATTTATTAATATGTTAAAAAAATAAAAAAAATAAAGCAATATTTAAAGCAAAAATTATATTTCACTATAACATTCGAGAAATACGTATTTTTTTGTTTATTTTGGATATTTCTTTGACTCGCATTAGCTTATGACTTTGGATACACATATAATACATATTCTATCTGTATTTAGAACTTCAGTTTGTAATTAAATATAAAAAATACGACTAACGAAACACTGTAAACTAAAGTAAATATTATAAACATAATTATAATAATAAAATAAAGATTTCCGCTTTTTTTTATCGTATAAATATGTTACGATTGTTGATGCGGCTGCGCACAACCACGCGACATGCAAAAGAGTGTACAAGTATCTGATCGTATTTTGACAGATTTGAAATGTTTTTTTATTATATGTAATAATAATGACCGGGATGAATTAATTCGCTTTCATAAACTAGAATAAATGTTTATTACCAACTTAATGTCCTTATATACCCATGATCTTAACCCATATAGCCTAACTATTGAACCAGTGAGGTATTATTTGCTACTAACTATATAACACTTTGGTAAACGACAATAAAATCATTGCTATTTTAAATAATTAGGCGTCTTTTTGTAACATGTTATTGAAGACTCTCGAAATTTCTTTAACCACAAAACTTAAACAGTGGTATTCTAATACTCGTAAACTTTAAAATAAGGTACTATATGTCACTGCAAACGAATTTTTTTTTCGGGGCACAGCTCCATACTAATTCCGGCCATGTCCTTTCTATAGCAACAGGATCATTTTCCTACCCACAAGATGGCAAAAGTTATCAAACAAATTGGTACCTACATACTAAGTTAAAAACACTATAGTTAAATATAAATAAACTATCTTAAAAAATGTTTTGTATTTTCTTAAAAAATGTATCTTTTTCCCCAACCTATCTTTTAAGGATAGCGTGCTATGATAAGCATCTTTCTTAAACAAAGTGCTACACTTTTTTCTTTACTGTCTTTTTCCTGTTTCAATGTTCTTTAATGTTTGCTGTACATTTAAAAAAAAAAAATTCAAAATCATTTATTTCAAGTAGGCCAATTATAAGCACTTTTGAAACGTCCAATTAGACTATTTGTAGTGACTCTACCACCGGCTCGGAAGGCAGGTCCTGTTGAGAAGAGCCGGCAAGAAACTCAACAGTGGCTCTTTTAAAATTATTGATTTTCACAATATTAACTGTATTGCTACATAAAATTATTTATTCTACTACTTGTGTGAAGTTGAAAGCTGATCCAATTGCCTCTCAACATCTTTGTCATTTAAAAATTCATCTATAGTATAATAACCTTGACTCAGTAAGTGAGTTTTAATACATTGCTTGAACTTAAGCAATGGCAGATCTAAAACTGAATTGGGCATCTTGTTGCAGAAGAGTACACCCAGTCCAACGAATGACTTTTGATCTTTTTTTTTCGTGACAGTGATTACTCGTCCCCTGCAGACCATGGGAGTATCACGAACTAATATATGGCCATAGTTGTATTAAATCGCGAGAGTGACGTTCACGTAGGAGTAGCTGTCGGAAAAATTTATCGGAGTAAATTATAAAAATCTTGTTTAATTTCAGTTCCCTTGTCCACAGGACTTGCGGTACACAACGAAAATAAAGTGCAGGCAACTGTAGAAGCAGGTGTGATCCAGAAAAGCGAAAAAATCTTTGAAGCGAACATTGGCGATCTGGACAACCAATCATCTGAGAACTGCACCAAACCATCGAGAGATATAAATACTTTCACAAATTATGTAGTTAAGTTAAATGATGTTTTCAAGAAACCTAAACTAGATAAAAATCTGCGCGTTAGGACCGACACTGGTTCGAAGTCTTATTCTTGTGACGTGTGTCGTTATAAAACTGCGAAAAGAAGTCTTTTCCAATATCACATAAAAACCCACGAAAAGTCTTACACTAGTGAGATACAGAATTATACATGTTCACAAAAAGGTAATTTGTTACGACGTATAAAAACCCACACTGGAAAGAAGCCTCATACTTGTGAGATATGCAATTATAAATGTTTATACAAATGTAATTTATTACAACATATAAAATCCCACACTGGTGAGAAGCCTTATACTTGTGACACATGCAATTATAAATGTGCAGCGAAAAGTACTTTATTACAACATATAAAAACCCACACTGGAGAGAAGCCTCATACATGTGAGATATGCAATTATAAAAGTACACGAAAAGCTAATTTATTAAGTCATATGACAACCCATACTGGTGAGAAGCCTTATACTTGTAAGACATGCAATTATAAATGTGCAGTAAAAAGTACTTTATCACAACATATAAAAACCCACACTGGGGAGAAGCCTCATACTTGTGAGATATGCAATTATAAATGTGCACGAAAAACTACCTTGAAACAACATATAAAATCCCACACTGGTGAGAAACCTTATACTTGTGAGATATGCAATTATAAAAGTGCACGAAAATTTACTTTAGTCCGACATATTAGAACCCACACTGGAGATAAGCCTTATTCTTGCGAGATATGCAATTATAAATGTACATTGAAAAATAATTTGTTAGAACATATAAAAACCCATACTGGTGTGAAGCCTTATACTTGTGTGACATGCAATTATAAATGCGCACGAAAAAGTACTTTAAAACAACATATAAGAATCCACACTGGTGAGAAGCCTTATACATGCGAGGCGTGCAATTATAAATGTTCATCAAAATGTAATTTGTTACAACATATAAAATCCCACACTGGTGAGAAGCCTTATAATTGTGAGACATGCAATTATAAATGTGCAGCGAAAAGTACTTTATTAGAACATATAAGAACCCACACTGGTGAGAAGCCTCATACTTGTGAGATGTGCAATTATAAATGTGCACGAAAAAGTAATTTAATAAAACATTTGAAAACTCACACTGGCGAGAAGCCTTATTGATATGTACTATACTAAAGCCAAACTCGATTGAGAATGCTTGTCAACAAACAAATTAAAAATGAAAATAGAAATCACTAGTCATTCTACACCTATTTTTAACCGACGAAAAAAAACGGAGGAGGTTCTCAATTCGACACGTATATATATATATATATATATATTTTTTATGTATGACCACGCATAACTTCTTACAGAGTTGTCCGAATTTGATAATTCTTTTTTTATTAGAAAGGACATACATCCAAGGCGGTCCCATTATCATCATGTTAGGATCTGATGATGATATTCTGGGGAAATTGAAGGAACTCTTCAAATTTTGGAGGCACGCTTACAGCGATTTCGGTTTTTGTCTCGGTATCGGTAGCTTTTTGGCTACTAGTGCTGTTGAATAATACTATGACAGTATAATACGAGTACGTTACGTGGCGATAAATCACTAAAAAGTAAGAAATAATTTTTTTTAAATAAAAATAGAACTGACTCAAAACGCACTAAAAAGTAAAAAATAACCGTGTCATTTAGTTGCTTTAATTTATTTAAGCATATCTAGGAGTCGGTGCCAGCAAAGGTTTCTACTTCAAGGACGTTACCTAGAACCCAAAAACTGCTTTACTACGTAAAATAAAGGTTCCTTAAACTTGGCTGGCACCGACTTCATAGATATGCTTAAGTAAATTAAAGCAACTAAATGACACAGTTATTTTTGAAGTGAAACTTCTTTATCGGGGTTGGAAAAAAATTTAGTGTAACATTTTTTCGTTACGCGTCACATTTTTCCGTTACGCGCCATCTTTGACTTATGGAAGTGACGTGATAAATATATATATATTTTATATTGAAGTGATCAGAAAATCAAAGGGTTTATTTTAATTCTAATTTCACGTTATTTAAAATTAAACTCAGTTTTTGATTGTATTTTTCAATACACTAACACGTGGGTGTAATTATGGTATCAATTTTTTCTAATACTTGAATGTTGATTGTGGTATTTCTTTTTCTAAAATATTCAAAGTCAACCTCAGTTTTTGATTGCATTTTTCAAAACACCAACACGGGCGTGATCATGTTATTTATTTTTCAAGTTTTCAAGTTATTAAAGCTTAACCTTTGTCATATATATATTTTGTGAATTGATAAATTAATTTTTTTTAGATTCAACGATGGAAATATCGCTAAATCCTGAGGAATGTTCAAATGCAGTTACTGTTCAAGTTGATGTCCATCATCGGCATTGTTCACAAGTCAGTGCGTCACTTGCATCAGTTGCACCAGTTGCTGCCACAAGCCATGTCTGTGTGAATGCGACTCAAGCAACGAGTGATGTTTCTCAAATCCGCCCTGGTTATCCAAAAACAGCTGCAGAGCGAATGCGAGAGTATAGAGCTCGGAAAAAAAAAGAAACTCTAACGGTGAATCATCAAAAACAGAAAAAAACAGCCGCAGAGCGTGTTAAAGAGTACAGAATCCGAAAAAAAATGAACATCCATTCAGGTAAGAGTTTTTCCGGTGAGGTAGTAAAAAAATAAAAAATGTGTGCGTGTACTAGCGTACACTCGTAAGAAGTGAAACTAACTAACTAACTTATCAACATTCAAGTATTAGAAAAATTGATACCATAATTACACCCACGTGTTAGTGTTTTGAAAAACACAATCAAAAACTGAGGTTAATTTTAAATAACGTGGAAAAATAAATACCATAATTACACCTAAGTATTAGAAAAAGAGATGTCATTACTTACTTTTTTTAGAAATTAACTGGAATTAGAATTAAAATAAACCCTTTGATTTTGCTGATCACTTCAATATAACATATATATATATTTATCACGTCACTTCCATAAGTCAAAGATGGCGCGTAACGGAAAAATGTGACGCGTAACGAAAAAATGTTACACTAAATTTTTTTCCAACCCCGATAAAGAAGTTTCACTTCAATTATAAATAACAGGAAAGGTTTGTGACTTTTTACTTTCAATTGTCAAAGTCTTAGAGCTCATGTAGCTGACCTGGATGATTCAATTGTGAAAAATTCGAATGTTTTAGTTCTGTCTGAAACATGGCTAAACAATGACAGTGAAATAAACATTACTGATTTCAAATGCATTGCACAATTTAAACGGCTGAACACAAGAGCAGGAGGTGTAGGAATATGTCATAATTCTAAAGATGTTGCTAACGTTGTAACTTCATCGATAGATTTTTCTGTTCTTTCTCCTGACTTTCATGGGTCACTAACTTCAGCGGTTGGTGATTTATGTATGGCTCAATGCACAATGGTAAATGGGATCTCCGAATCAGAAGGTGGACGATATTATTGATTTTATTCACCATTGTTATCAATTATCATACCCAAGTGGCGGTGCCTCTTTACTCGGCAACAATAATGATAAAATACCGATGATATTAAGTGGAGATTTTAATATCAATTTTGCATCAGAAAAATCTTTGAAACTAATTGAAATTTTAAAAGATAAACTGAATTTATCCATGACCAACAATCCTCAATCGTCGACAACGACTATTATTGGAGTATTGAATACTATTGATGGAGTTTTCTCTCGGTTACTAAATATTGTGGAATGTAAACAATATATATCCAATAAATCAAAATTTATCTTCAAAAAACGATTAAAGGGATTTGTTCTTGACAAGCAATTTGAGTTCCAGCATCATGTGGCGGAGATCTCATATTTGTAAGATGAAAGGATATAATTATATAATAGATACTTAAGGTTAGATGTGTGCGTGACGTATTCGTATGAATTATTTATTTATTTTATTATTTTTTTTTAAATGCATTTATAACAATAATATTATAGATAATATCTAGTTATGCAATATGTTTTTAAATTTTAATTTTTATAGACACTTATTATTTTTATTTTTATTTTATTATTGTTCTACTATTCACTATTTGGGCTAAGTTGGGTCTTAAAAAAAATAAATAAAAAAAATTAAATCTTTAGTCTAGTTATAGAATATCTCTATAGTTCATAAGGTTGTTTCATGCTGCGTCCGTGGCGTCACCTAGACATGGATCCAGCTGAAAATCAGCGCTGCATGATCTCTTAGATTGTGCAGCATGAATGCTGAGCTGGGTCCTGTTTCTAGGTTATGCCACACAACGCAGGGTATTGTACTAAAAGCAATTGTGATGTGTGGCATAATGTATAAATAATTTCATTTCATATTTCGTATTTCAGTTACCAAGCCATTAATAACACAAATATATAATAACGACATCAATGATAGTAATAATTTTATTACAATTAATGAAATTCAATAATAATCTTTGTAGTAATAAGCTAAAATGAAATAATTGTAGAATTTGTATTTATGACTATGATAATAAAAGCCTTTTATTAAACTTTATCTAATTGAACTTTATTTAACCAATTTCTGTAAAGTTGCATATAGTAAATTATTTTTTGAAAATATAACGTCATAAAAAAGTTTCACTTCTTACGAGTGTACGCTAGTACACGCACACATTTTTATTTTACTTTAATTAGTTAATGACGAATTCATGACAATAAATTGGATTAGTAAGTTTTAACCTTATTAATATATTCAATATCTTTTAAGGAAATTTATTTAAAATAACAAAATATAATTTTAAATGTATTAGTGTAGTATGTTAAGTCGGGTGACTTGTCAATCACCCAGTAATAAACGAGCTACAGAGCGATTTGGTCGTTTTATTAACACCTACCGATATATCAATTAGCCATAAAATGTGTTACATTTTCTACCTTCATTTTTAATTTGTTTGTTGACAAGCATTCTCAGTCGAGTTTGGCTTTAGTATAGTTGTATTACTAACTTGATGCTGTCGCGGGCGCTGTGAGAATTCACAAACACGTGTGGGTATGAACGCGTACTACACATCACTCCTCCACACTAAGGGCTAACGCTAAAACACGGGCGGGTGCGGGCGCGGGCGCACGCGGCGGGCGATCGCCGCGGGCTACAAATCCGCGCGCGGGCACCCGTCGCGTGCGCCCGTCTCAGTTAGCGCTGCTAGTATAATTTTGATGTCGAGCGTGTACAGTTGTGTCGAGTAGATTACCATGGATTCTTTACTAATTTATTATTTGGCAAAAAGACATAAATGGAAAAAACGTCAACTGCATAAACCGTTCTTGACAAGTAGGTTACTTAGCGGAGAATTCGATAATTCATTCGCCATATACCATAATACTGGCCGAAATTGCACCTCAATTATTACGCGCTTTGTATCGATGTTCATGATTGTACCTAGCTAGGGAATGCAATCCCGATCCCGCGGGATCCCGATCTCGCGAGATCTCGGGTAATTTTTCGGGATCAATCCCGACGCATCATATGACGAGATCCCGTTCGAGATTGACGGGATTGGGCGACAGTAGTCAGCGACGCTACACACGTCTACTTGGGGCGCAAGCGCCGCGAGCGACAGGAACGCCAAACGTCGTTAAATAACTATTTTGACTATTTCCGAATATTAGCGAATAATATAGAACTGTGTCGAGTAAGTGAGAAACAAGTATATACCCGCGGAGAGAAAGTCATTGTTTGTTTACGTTGGTCGTTGTTTTAGTTATGCAGTTGTAGTGATTATTTTTTCGTAAATTACACATTTTATTATTGTTTATGTGAGTTACATAAACAATACTATTGGACTCTTATGTATTACTTTGATAATACTCAAATGTCGACAAATAATCCAAATCAAGCGTACGTGGAGTGCAACAGCCGTTTACCGGTATGGAGATATTTTAAGAAAGCAGTTAATAATTTGACAGCTCAATGCAAATTGTATAAAGCTGTTCTCAAAACCTCATCCGGGTCTACAAAAGGTTTACACGTCCAAATGATGTCAATTCATAAAATTGACACAAAATTGAATGCCAGCGCCAAAAGAACAACAAGTACACTTGAGCCGAATAATGTAGCACTACCTTCGACTTCGTCAGGGTCTACTAGAGCGCCGTCGTCAGTTGCGCTGCCACCTATTATCGTGGAGGCTCAATTTACACCAGAAGATCATGAAAATCACGAAGCACCACAGAAAAAAATGACAATCCGTGATTATTTTCCATCCGATACTAACGTAACAAAAGAGTTGATAATTGCTCGAATGGCAGCCAAAGATGGTTTGGCGTTCAGAGTGTTCTGTACTTCTGAGGACATGAATAGTCTGTTTCTCGCAAAAGGTTAAAAATTACCTTCTTCGCCAAATACAATTATAAAAAAGTGTTGAGTTATAGAATGACGCTCAAAATGAAAGTGACTGGCACGCATATTCGGAAGTATGTCATCTGATTCTTGTGTTTCACTACTGAAGGAAAAACTATCCCGGGATCCCGCGGAAAGACGGGATCCCGCGGGATTGATATTTCTAATCTCGCGGGATCCCGAATTTGCAATCTCGAGTCGGGATTGCATTCCCTATACCTAGCCCCTGACAATCCGCCACCCGCGCCCGCACTTCGTCGCACGCGCCTGCGCTGTCCATACTATTTTTCATTATACATCCGCGAGCGTTCACCCGCGCGAGTTTTATCGTTAGCCCTAATTTGTGAGAACCAGCAGGACTATGATACCACCGTCGACACATCTCGTTAAAGAGGTGACGACGTCCAATATAGTGCAATCTAAAATATCGTTCGCTCTTTCATTGCTTTGGGGAGAAGGAAAATATTGTATTGTTTCTATATATTTGTTATAACTCAAAGACGGCTTGTGTTTTTCCTACTTTTTCTACAATTATGATTAGGTTAGCAACGAAACGCTGGTTGAACTCAAAAACAAATCATTTTAATTGTTTTCGTACTGTGTAACAGACAATTATCATAATTTGATATTATTATGATATTGAATATTCAATTCAATTCTTCTTTATGGCTTTCATTTGTGCCAACTGGGCACAGCTTATCTCGCCAGTGTCACGTGGATGGAGAAGGGTATGGAATATTGAATGACATAAATGAATATTATTATGATTATTAATTAATTTATTTATTTATCACATAAAAAAGGGTTAACAACTTTCTTAAGTTCAAGAACTGGCTATGCAAGCGTTCGTGCGTTCGTGCGTGCGTGCGTGCGTGCGTGCGTGCGTGCATGCGTTCGTGCGTGCATGTGTGTGTGTGTGTGTTTGTTTTGTAAATGTTTATGTAACCAAAAGTGACAACTGGAGTGAATTACATTATTTGAGTTAAATTAATTATGATTGTAACAGATCTTCAGTTTGTCGGTATGTTTGATATAAAAGAAATTCTTTATTTATATACATAAAAGCACTTATGATTAAGAAATGTATAAAAACGAATATTAGAATAAAACACTTTTGTGAATATTATAGTTATTTATGAATTTCGACCTTTAACATAATATATATATTTAAACAAATATAAGTAAAAAAATAGACGTGTGGCACTCGGAGACTGCCGCGGTAAAGCTATTGCATAGCATTTTTTATCAACTTATGTTTACCTACCGACGTCATCGGGACCGTGGCCGAGCGGTAAGGCGCTCTAAGTGCCCGGATTGCCAGAAAGACGTGGGTTCAAATCCCGTCGGTTCCGCAATTTTTTTTCAAGCGTGATATTTCAAAAAGTCATTTTTTTTATAGGCGTGATTTTTCAAAAAGTAATTAAAAGTCCTGGTATTTATCGATAGATGGAAAAACTAAAAAGTAACCGTTTAGTTTAGTTTAGATTCGAACCTTCGTTTCTCTGATAATTCGGGCACTTAGAGCGCCTCACCACTATGCCACGCTCCCAATGACGTCGGCGCCGAAATTATGCTTTTTATATTATGTTTTTGATATCCAGGGGGTGTTAGGTTTTTTCGTTACGGAATTTCTGAATTCGGTCTCCACGCTCAAGGCCCGCGATAGAAGCTATCCAATAGCTTAAAATTGAGTGTATAATTAGTGATATTATCAATTTCAATGATGATATATATTAATATTTACTTGTTAAATGTTTGTGAAGAATGATCATTATGACTTTAAAAATGATATGAAAAGTATTTTCGGTCATCCGATGATAGAAGATGTAAAGTGATGTAACACAATGCGCACAGTGTACTAGAACTACAACACACACTATTTGTTAGACTTATAATTACAGTTACACGAAAGGACATTGCGAAAATTTGTCCCAGGCTGTCCAAATGTATGCTCTTATTTAACTATTTTATTTAAATACACAAGGATTTTTAAACAATCGTAGTTTCATAGCAATCACTTGAAAATATTTTAAAAATATAAGAATTCCAATCGATTTTTTGTGTTCTGAATCACGTGACCGTCGTCGTAGTATGAAAAGTCAACTTTTATCAACCTTTATAACTTTTATCAGCGACTGCTTAGCTACAAATAACTTTATTACTATTTAAATAAAAGATCTGTACTATTTAATGACATATATATCAACTCTGGGCATCTCTGGGGCAGACTTCCATACATTTTTTACCTATGTCCTTACCTAATACTACAAAAACAATTAATATTGAATATTACTTAACTAAAAAAACTAATAATTTTTTACATTACCAACAATATTCCATAAACCATCTTTATATGTACATAACCACAGTCAGGCAGGCATAACAGCGCTATTCATTTGTAGCTTTTTTAAATTTATTTTTAAGTTTTCTGTAATAAAACATCTTACTTATTTTAAAACCATGTTATGTAGGTAATTCGATAAATTAAACATTATATTTCATGAAATGTTTGTTTTATTTTTCTAACTTTTTTGCTGGGAAATGGGGAAAAAGTTTATAGATAGCAACATTATGCGGGTATGACGTGAAGTTAGTGTGCATCGTTTTCGTAAACACGTAGCAACTTGCAAGAAGCGTTATGTCTAATAATATGTATAATAATTCTGTGAGTTTTGTAATAGTAATTCAAACTCACTGAGAAAAGGTTTCTTTGGAAACTGCGTTCCAAATTGTAGTGCTATATTGTATTAACTTTAAATTAACAAAAGTTATAATTGTCTCTACAATTTTTGAAAGTTCTCATCGATTTCTACACGATCTCATCATCAGATATTGAGTTTCTTGTCATGATACTACCATCGGATTATCTCTTTTTCAACAAAAAAAAAATCATCAAAATTGGTTCATAAGTCACAAAGTTATCCGCGAACGAACATAAAAAAATTTCTATCTCAAAAACCACTGTACCGATTTTGATTAAACTTGCAATATTCCCTAATTTGAATAAAACAAAAAAGAACGACTTAAATCGGACTTGTAGATCCGGAGATATGCGAACACAATCATAAAAACTGACATACATACATACACTTTTGAAATTGTGCATATTTGTTCAGACGTTTATATAGAATAACATGTACGAAAACTGGACAGGGACCGATTCTTATGCACTATATAGTCTTAATTTGTTGCGGTCCCTTACGAAGAGACTTCTAATAGTATCTCTATAGGATACTAGTTTTGTCTATGGACAATAATCTTTCATCGTGCTCTGTCATTCTTTAACAAACCGAAGTTGGAATGCGTGTGATGAACAGTAAATAAACGCTCCTTGTTTATCGGCCGTTCATTTAACCGACGTTCAAAGTAATAAGTAAAGTCTATGCACACCGCCCTTAACCGGCGTGCGGGTTGTCTTGAACAGTAATTTTTAGTAACTGACGGTTAGCTTATGATAACCCTTGGTTATGATAACCGAGATCTTGGTGCACACAGGACTTAGTCTGATTACTTTGTTGCAGTCTCTTGCCGAGGGACTTTACGAGAAAGAAAAACTACCACCTCTGTGACCAAAGAGGATATTGTTTGACAGTGACATTGACTGACATTCTTTCAATATTACTCTTCTCTATGCCTGTCATTATTCATAATATTTTTCGTCCTTGCCCCTATGCCCCTTTGACACTTGACAGTGACTTACTACTTTTTTATTCTTAATTCTCATTATTATTTTTATAATTAATTTTTAATAATTAACTGAGTGTCTGTATTAAATATAAACAGTTAATTAAACATAAAAATACATTACAGAAAGCAGAAGAGGTAACAATTATCACTGAATCAAAAAGTTAAAAAGAAAAATCCAGATTAGCTTCGAGATTTAGCAGTCAACAGTTATTGATCGATAGCTTAGGTTTTGCTCAACAGCTAGTCTAAAGTTTATACATAATATTCAACTCTTCTCTTTTAGTTTGTATGCATTTTGGGATTCAGCCTGCGATATATATTTAGGCCTGGATAATGGCATGGCACTTTGTGAAGCGATGTGTGAAAGATGTACTCCTACATTGTTGGTCAATTTGCTTGTTGCAATGAAAGATCAATTACACAGATTTGTTTAACGATAATGATTTTAACAAAGTCAATAGTCACCCTAAGCTCACCAACCCTCTTTGTAGCAGTGTCTAGAGGCAGAGTTTCAGATCCTTTTTTTTATGGTGGATAGGGTTACGCTTGATGTGCCTGATAGTAACCAGTGATGTGGTTTAAGAAGAGCATGTACTTTTCTCAAAAATGCCTCTTCAATGCCTTAAAATCTTAACTAGCCAAATATACAGACGCCAGAAGAGCATTTACACTAGCTGTTACCACATACATGTTCATGTAGGGCCATAATAATGTTAATGACATTCACAATAGGTTGAAAGCTATCAGTGATGAGGGACTGCATGTAGACCTGCAGAGCTGCTACTTCAATATATCCCATCACATAAAAACCAAGTAAAGTACAAATGCTATTAATACATTATTGCAATTTTGTCTTAGCAGCTGTCACCTTAGAGGTAGAGAAGACTACAGTGAAGCTAAAAACAAAATCTGTTGAGGCTATCTCTATTCTAAACACACACAAAATACAGCAAACATGCAGTGCTGTGTGCCTTTTTGTGTAAATACTACAGACAATGCGTCAACATCTGAGAGAACTGGAATTACCTTTCATGAGTGAGTAGAATAATTTACTTTTTGTAAGTTAATATCTAACTGCCTTGTTGGTCTAGTGGTTAGCCTGTCTGGCTTCAATCACGAGGTCCTGGGTTTGAATTCTGGGTCGGGGTCATGGAATAATTCTGAGCTTTTCATTCTTCTATGAAATTTTCAGTACATTCCAAGCCTGGAGTCGGGAAGTTGGCAGTGTCACACCCCCGTGCCTCGGAGAGCATGTTAACCCATCAGTCCCAGTCACTGTCATCAACATCTGATAGTGATCGTTAATAAATGAAACATCACCCTAAGCCCGCCAACCTACATTGGAGCAGCGTGGTGGGTGTACTCTCCATATCCCCTCTCCTATAAAGAGGGAGGCCTGGCCCTGTAGTGGGCCGTTAATAGGCTGATAATGATGAAGATGAAGTTAACATCTTAAAGGACTACTACATCACAGATTGTGCGTGCTGCAACAGTACTTTTGGTGATACATACATTGCCCATGGGTGTAGTGTGAGCTGTGATACCCATGGGCACATATTATTATAATACATGATAATATTATTTGATGACAATAGAAAGTCTGAATTAAACCTTTGGTGACAGAACAACATGCTCTTCCTTAAAATTGCCTAGAAAATTATGTGTTTCAAAATTTTTATCTCATACCATTTTGTAGCACTGATTTATTGAACAAAGAAACTTTAGACGTCAAGGGGCGTACTGTCATAATACTTTGGACTTCTCGACATCCACAGGTGCTTCTGTCTGTCAAAATGTTAAGCAACAGCTGCTGATATACAACCATCTTCACAACTCTTTCTATACATTAAGACTTTCTTCCTTAAATAGCAACATGTTAACATGAGACTTTCTTGTTCTTCAAAATAACTTTTGTACTGTATAGTCTAAAGCCTCTTCATCTAAACTGACTAACAATTTGAAGAGTTGATATTGTATTGATATAACTCTAGCATCCACTTTTAACTGAATACTAACTACACATTTTTTTTATCAACTACAAGTTGGCCCTTGACACACACCTGATGTTAAGTGATAATGCAATCTAAGATGGAAGTGGGCTGACTTGTTAGGAGTAGAGTGAAGTGCACATGGTTTCTACACAATATTGTACCGGAAAGCTAAATCGCTTGGCGGTACGTCTTTGTCGGTAGGGTGGTAACTAGCCACGGCGAAAGCCTCCCACCAGCCAGACCTAGACAAATTAAGAAAAAGCTCAATTTGCCCCGCCGGGAATCGAACCCAGGACCTCCGTCTTATAAATCCACCGCGCATACCACTGCACCACGGAGGTCGTCAAACATCTTAAGTTAGTGTAGTATTGTGGCAGATAGAATAACTTACATAGCTAGGAAATTTTAATACTTGTCTAGGCTTAAATTGAGCTCCATTGTGATGCATTAATACCATCTTGTGCAATGTACCAATCAAAGCTTATGCTCTTTCTGTCTAGATATGTTTGATAGAATCCTATTTGCCTATTTTTGAATAACTATTTTAATAGAAAACTTGCTATAGTTCTATCTAGGTCTAGGATTTTGAGCATGTTGCTGAGAGATATTACTACTGTATATAAACTAACCAAGATATTTTTGGTTAGGTTGTTGTTAATTAAATAAACTATACTGAAATACTGTATTTATAATTTCATTCTCTATGCTGGCACTATGCTATTTTTGACTATGATCATGAATATTGTTTTCCAGGTTACCCAGTGAACGAAATCTCTGTGCTGCTTGGCTCAAAGCCCTCGGCACACTAGACCATCACCTGCCCGACCCTGCTATGGTCTGCTCACAGCATTTTCTAGATGAAGACTTTGTTAAAGCAGAGGGCTGTGTAAGGCAGATTCGCTCTGATGCTATCCCTTCAACACTGCAGGTCAGTTTGTTCTAATGTTTGTATTTGTGATTTTTGAAGTACATACTTATAACTGATGAGTCAGATATCATTACATACTCATCCTCCGAAGGAAACACAGTATTAACTGTACAACTAGGCAACCGAAGGTAGCCTATACTAAAGCCAAACACGATTGAGAATGCTTGTCAACAAACAAAATTAAAATGAAGGTAGAAAATGCAACACATTTTATGATTAATAAATGTAATACTATGTTTTGTTTTTTTATAAAATCTTATTTAAAAGACATTGAATATATTAATTAGTTTTAAGCTTACAAATCTAATTTATTGTCATGAATTCGTTATTAACAAGTTAACTAAAAAAATAGGTGTAAAATGACTAGTGATTTCTACTTTCATTTTTAATTTGTTTGTTGACAAGCATTCTTAATCGAGTTTGGCTTTAGTATAGTTGAAATTTTAGCCATTGGCAAACATTGACAAAAGTATAATCTAATTTGATCTTTATCAATCTCACTCCTGCGGCTATTTTGTGTGTAGTTTTGGAGATAATACAGACATTACAGACTTACAATCAGTAATGTAGAAGTAACTAGTGGTACATTTACAGATGTGCATGATGTGCCTGGACACTGACAGCAAGCTGCTGCTGATGAGCAAACACAAGTTGGAGGAGACATACCAACAGTTGACTGGATTATCTGTGAGTAGACCTGGCTGAGTTTGTTGTGCTCTTTTTGGTCCAAAGCTTGTTTGGAACCCCCTATACTAACATTATAAAGTGGTAATTTTTGTGATGTTGGATTATAATAAAACGCAGGAGTAAAGCATTTAAAATTGTAAAAATTTGTAAATAGATCTGCAGTTAATCATAAAAAATAAATCGTTTTATTTTAAATACTATCTATCTATGAAAGAAGAAATGTAATTTGAAATCTCGCGCGAAGTGGCAAGTGTTTGTAGCGGCGCGGGACTCCACGCTACGGCAGTATTTCAAGTGTAGCTCCTAGTCCACTCTCAAGCTCGAAAATGGTCCCACTAAGTATAATTTAAGATACAAAAATTAAATTGCGATTTTTTGAGAAAAAAAATTTTTTTTTCGTCTCCTAAATTACAATTAAAAATTATTAAATTCAGAGATTTAATTATTTTATTTTATAATTTTATGACTTGATAAATGGCTTTCAAGTACTGCATATTCATAGGTTAGTAAAAATTTCAAAGTCCCATAATTCCTGAACCACTAAATTTATTACAAAAATATTTGGTGCACATATCAAGGACATGTGTATAGGTAGAACATACTCAAATTTTACTGAAATCGGAAAGATCGACTTTTTTTACCTGTCCGCTTTGCGTGGAATACCCCATATATAATTTTGTAACAGTATAGCAGAAATGAATTCCTAAGTTCTATTTAGTTTTTTTTAGAGTCCGACCGAAACTGGTTTTCCAGCCGAAACCGAAACCGACACCGAATATTCGGCCCTGGCTTCAGTTTCGGCTGAAACCGAAACCGAAACTCATGTGGTCCAGTATAAAATTCCTTAAAATACTGAAATTTGATGCATTTTACACATTACGCTGCATTAACTGACTAAGTTTTACATTAATGACGTAATTTTTGTTACAACGGAGCTATCCGAACGATGCACGACAATTCCCAAACAGGGCCGCCAGCGTCCGCCATAGTGTTGCCGCGAGAAACGAAGTTAGGCGAGCGTGCACGACCACTTCCGAAATCAGTGTCGGCAAAAGTTCCGGCCAATTTAGGCCGAAACCGAATCTACCGCCGAAACTTTATTTTTGGCCAAAACTCAGCCGAAACCGAAACCGAACTTTCGGTCGGACACTAGTTTTTTTACTAAACCTTTGCTATTTCTGTGCAGTTGTTTCAGTTGTGTCGTGGAGCAAACCTGAGGCCAACACTCTGCGTGCTGTGTGCTCAGAGATTGATTAACTTCAGGAGATTTAGAGAGTTGGGTTTGAGAGCCTATTCGCTTCTGATGGAATTACTCGAAAAAGATGGATTAGTGAGTATTTGACAATAACAAATTATTGCTGGAAAGATGTCCAGAAGTTTTGAAATTTGGTCATTTTATAGATTCAGATGTCATAGGGATATTTATTATTGTTCAGATTACTGTACTACATAAGGAATTGATGAATTGCACAACAAAACATCTCAAGTGTAATTTAACAACAACAACATTACAAGCTGACTGCTGGGACTCATACATAGGTCACACTGAGGAAGAGCAACAGACGGCAGCAGAGGAAGCTGCCGTAGGAGATGTAACAGTTGTGGTGAAGAATGAAGATATATCTGACTCTATGTTGAGTACTAATAAAATAGAATTAATGTCTGAAGATGACAATGCCTTAGACAATATCAACAATGGCTGTGTGCCTGGTGATGAATACTCTGACTTGAGCATTAAGTTGGAATGCGAGCAACTGGAGGAACCTATACCAGCAGCTTCCTGCGCTGCAGCTGCACAACATGTGGTCAAAACAGAGAGTTTCATAAAGGTTGAAAGTGTTAACTTTCAATGTACGGTTTGTTATGAGGACATAGCAGACTACAACTACAATGAACATATGAGCATGCATCTCCAGGTGAGACGGTTGTCTTGGACAATTCTCGTCACTTTCCTCTGCGGATGGACAGACATGTTGTGAATGAGTTTTGTATTCGCAGAACGCTGGTGGCGGCGCTGCATGTGGTGCAGCTGTGAGCTGCAGCTGGGACCCACTCATGCTGGACAAGTCAGTATACGACCACATTAGTGTCATAACACTGCTTGTGCTATTAATGCGGAAAGACAGCACAGCTTATTATAAAATAAGAGTGCAGGCGTTGTTCTTATAAAATGTACAGAAATATTTACATACTAATACATAAACCAGACTATACAATGAATACCTACAATAACCAACGATATATAGGTGTTAACACATTATTAAGAACATTGGGTTTTTGTAATTTATCTTGTGTGAGTTCTCTATAAACTTCACATGTTGCTGTAATGTTTCACAGGATGGGAAGTCAGAGGCTGAATGATGACTCTTCCCCGGCTGCAACCGCTCAGGCTTTAGGTAAGGCACAAGTGAACTTGTTGCTGTAATGTTTCACAGGATGGGAAGTCAGAGGCTGAATGATGACTCTTCCCCGGCTGCAACCGCTCAGGCTTTAGGTAAGGCACAAGTGAACTTGTTGCTGTAATGTTTCACAGGATGGGAAGTCAGAGGCTGAATGATGACTCTTCCCCGGCTGCAACCGCTCAGGCTTTAGGTAAGGCACAAGTGAACTTGTTGCTGTAATGTTTCACAGGATGGGAAGTCAGAGGCTGAATGATGACTCTTCCCCGGCTGCAACCGCTCAGGCTTTAGGTAAGGCACAAGTGAACTTGTTGCTGTAATGTTTCACAGGATGGGAAGTCAGAGGCTGAATGATGACTCTTCCCCGGCTGCAACCGCTCAGGCTTTAGGTAAGGCACAAGTGAACTTGTTGCTGTAATGTTTCACAGGATGGGAAGTCAGAGGCTGAATGATGACTCTTCCCCGGCTGCAACCGCTCAGGCTTTAGGTAAGGCACAAGTGAACTTGTTGCTGTAATGTTTCACAGGATGGGAAGTCAGAGGCTGAATGATGACTCTTCCCCGGCTGCAACCGCTCAGGCTTTAGGTAAGGCACAAGTGAACTTGTTGCAGTAATGTTTCACAGGATGGGAAGTCAGAGGCTGAATGATGACTCTTCCCCGGCTGCAACCGCTCAGGCTTTAGGTAAGGCACAAGTGAACTTGTTGCTGTAATGTTTCACAGGATGGGAAGTCAGAGGCTGAATGATGACTCTTCCCCGGCTGCAACCGCTCAGGCTTTAGGTAAGGCACAAGTGAACTTGTTGCTGTAATGTTTCACAGGATGGGAAGTCAGAGGCTGAATGATGACTCTTCCCCGGCTGCAACCGCTCAGGCTTTAGGTAAGGCACAAGTGAACTTGTTGCTGTAATGTTTCACAGGATGGGAAGTCAGAGGCTGAATGATGACTCTTCCCCGGCTGCAACCGCTCAGGCTTTAGGTAAGGCACAAGTGAACTTGTTGCTGTAATGTTTCACAGGATGGGAAGTCGGAGGCTGAATGATGACTCTTCCCCGGCTGCAACCGCTCAGGCTTTAGGTAAGGCACAAGTGAACTTGTTGCTGTAATGTTTCACAGGATGGGAAGTCAGAGGCTGAATGATGACTCTTCCCCGGCTGCAACCGCTCAGGCTTTAGGTAAGGCACAAGTGAACTTGTTGCTGTAATGTTTCACAGGATGGGAAGTCAGAGGTTGAATGACGACTTTAACCCGGCTGCAACCGTCAGGCTTTAGGTAAGGCACAAGTGAACTTGTTGCAGTAATGTTTCACAGGATGGGAAGTCAGAGGCTAAATGATGACTCTTCCCCGGCTGCAACCGCTCAGGCTTTAGGTAAGGCACAAGTGAACTTGTTGCAGTAATGTTTCACAGGATGGGAAGGCTTTAGGTAAAAGTGAACTTGTTGCTGATTTTATAGTTTCTTATGGTATAAACAATTGCCTACACTGTGAAGAAGGAAGCTATTGGTAATTTTGTGACAATACCTTTTTTAACTGACGAAGAAACGAAAGAGATCAATCCAATTTTGATAATTCTTTTTTTATTAGAAGAGTAAATTATAGAAGATGTTTTGTTTCAGTCGCTCCACTGTCCGCGAGACTTGCGGCGAACAAGGACAACAAAGCAGCTGCGATCCAGAAAAGTGAACATATCCTTGAAATTAACATTGACAAACTGGACAACAAATCCTTTCAGAGTGGAAATAAACCATACACTGTTACAAAGCGTAGCAAGAAAACCCGCACTGGAAAGCCTTATACTTGCGAGATATGCAATTTTAAAACTGCAAAACAAACATATTTAATAAGTCACATGATAAAACACTCTGATGAGAAGCCTTACTCTTGTGAGATGTGCGACTACGCGTGTGCGCGAAAGAGTCAGTTGACCAGCCACAGGAGAATCCACACTGGGGAGAAGCCTTACACTTGTGACTTGTGCCATTATAAATCTGCTTATAAAGGTAATTTCTTGAATCACATGAGGACCCATGCGGGTGAAAAGCCTTATTCTTGTGATATATGCAATTATAAAAGTGCAGATAAATCGCGTTTATTATGTCACATAAGAGTCCACACTGGCGAGAAACCTTACTCTTGTGACAAATGCAAATTTAAATGTAGATTTAAACATATTTTAATCAAACATAAAAGAATCCACACCGGTGAGAAGCCCTATTCGTGCGACTTGTGCCCTTACAAAGCTGCACAGAGTCGTAGTTTGTTAATTCACATGAAAACCCATACTGGTGAAAAACCTTACTCTTGTGATATTTGCAATCATACATTTCTACACAAATCTCATTTAAATATACACATAAAAGCTCACACTGGTGAAAAACCTTATTCCTGTGAAACGTGCAATCGTAAATTTTTCCGAAAATCTTATTTGAATCAGCATAAAAGAATCCACACTGGCGAGAAACCTTATTCTTGTGATATGTGCAATTGTAAATATGCACGAAAAGAAAGCTTAATTAAGCATAAGAGAATCCACTCTGGTGAAGAGCCGTACTCTTGTGACATATGCGACTACAGATGCGCACAAAAGAGTGATTTAATCAAGCACAACAGCACCCACGGTGATAAGCCTTATTCCTGTGCGATATGCAATTATAAAACATTTCTTAAAAGTGATTTAGCTAAGCATAAAAGAATCCATACTGGTGAGAAGCCGTACTCTTGTGATTTATGCAGTTATAAAAGTGCAGGAAAAAGTAGCTTATTGAGGCATAAGAGAATCCATACTGCCACTAAGTCCCAATAATAATTGTTTGCCCTCACACTAGATGACTTTTGAAGAGCTGATTTGTCCAAGCACACTTAATTAACAATAGGGAAAGCCTTTCACTTGCGAGATATCTCGTTTCGTGGTGCAGTGGTATGCGCAGTGGACTTATAAGGAGTTCGGGGTTCGATAAAGATTTACTGAACTGGTGAAAGCCTTTGGCCGTGGTTAGTTACCCACCCAACCGACAAAGATGTACCGCCAAGCGACTTAGCGTTCCGGTACGATGTCGTGTAGAATCCGATAGGGGTGTGGATTTCAACAAATTAGCTTCCTTTCATCTTATATTGCATCATCATTTACCAGTAGGTCTTCACGATCTCCATGGCGCAGTGGTATACGCGGTGGATTTATACGATGGAGGTCCTGGGTTCGATTCCCGGCGGGGCAAATTGAGATTTTTCTTAATTTGTCTTGGTCTGGCTGGTGGGCTTTCACCGTGGCTAGTTACCACCCTACCGACAAAGACGTACCGCCAAGCGATTTAGCGTTCCGGTACGATGTGTAGAAACCGAAAGGGGTTGTGGATTTTCGTCCCACTCCTAACAAGTTAGCCCGCTTCCATCTTTGACTGCATCATCACTTAACACCAGGTGTGATAGCAGTCAAGGGCCAAATAGTAGTCGATAAAAAAAGGTTTGATTGCAGTAAAGGGGTAACTTGTAAAAAATGCAATCACATCACTCTGTGGTTGCATGGCCACAGGGCCAGGCCTCCCTCCTTATAGGAGAGGGGATTGATTGCGTTAGCTCCGTAAAAATAACTAACTAATATTAGTTTTATATAGTACTACTGGTCGCCCGCGTTTTCACCCGCGTAGTACCTTTTCCCGTGTGAATATCTAGATACAAATTACCCTATGTCACCCCTCATGAGTCTGGATATTATATACAAAAGGTATTTTTACAATTTGACTGGTAGTTTCGGAGGTTAGCCGGAACATACAAACAAAAATTTATTGTAAAAAAAATGTGTGCGTGTACTAGCGTACACTCGTAAGAAGTGAAACTAACTAACTTGTCAACATTCAAGTATTAGAAAAAATTGATACCATAATTACACCCACGTGTTAGTGTATTGAAAAATACAATCAAAAACTGAGGTTAATTTAAAATAACGTGGAAAAATAAATACCATAATTACACCTAAGTATTAGAAAAAGAGATGTAATTACTTACTTTTTTTAGAAATTCACTGGAATTAGAATTAAAATAAACCCTTTGATTTTGCTGATCACTTCAATATAGCATATATATATATATATATATTTATCACGTCACTTCCATAAGTCAAAGATGGCGCGTAACGGAAAAATGTGACGCGTAACGAAAAAATGTTACACTAAATTTTTTTCCAACCCCGATAAAGAAGTTTCACTTCAATAAATGTAATTTTGGTGTATGTCCCGATTATATATTCATATGCATGTAGTAGGAACGGGTATTTAAATATACAAACAGACACTCCAATTTTATTTATATGTATAGATTTTAAATATGATAAAAAATTAACAAATGCAGTATTCGCAGAAGACACATCAATTACGTTTAATGGAAATAGTGGGATATTTAATACTGTTTTGTGGGAGATGTTAATAAAACGCTTTCCCTACTTTTCACTGGTTTTCATTAAATAATGTGCTCCTAAAAATTAAGAAAACTAAATGCTTATAATAGTCAAAGCCAAGGGACGCCTGCGACTTTGCCTGCGTGGATTTAAATTCAATAAAATTACCAAAAAGAAAAGAGCCTTAGTTACGTACTTATTACATAATTAAATTAGTGTCTAGAAGTCTCGTCTTAATCGATCTAGCTATTTTAGAGATTAGCAGCAACAAACAGATAGACAGAAATCTTAAAAATTGGTTGTCATTTTTCCAGTAATTTTTATAGCATTTTTTTTGAAGATATTTTGATTTGGATATTTGAAATAATCAACCCAATGAATCACATTATACTTTAAATTTAATTTACTATTAAATTACTGCTGCTCACCCCATACGTGGACAATGCCGACCATAGTTCATTCCTCACCACATGGTCATAGGCCTTTTCCAAGTCAATGAAAGTACAATGAACTTTTCAGCTATACACTGTAAGGAAAAGACCTGATCTGTACACCCTATTCCTTTCCTAAATCCTGCTTGCACATCCCACATTTTCTACTACACTAAGAAGGCTGATCCCGCGGTAATTTTTGCAATCTTGCTGTGACCCTAAAAAGGAAAGGAATGAAAGTGAATGTTAGCAAAACGAAATTAATGGTTTTTGAAAGAGATGAATATGTGACAGATTGTATTATTTTGATAGATGGAGAAAAAGTAGAAGAAGTAAAAGAGTTTGTATATCTGGGTAGTAAATTTACGAAAGTTGGAACGTGTGAGAGTGATATTGAAAGAAGAGTAAGTGCTGGGTCAAGAGTACCCTAAACCGACGAACTTGTATGAGAGGATTAATGAGAGTGGAAGAAGCTAAGGAAGTATGCAAGGACCGTGGCAAGTGGAGGGATGTGGTCTCTGCCTACCCCTACGAGAATAAGGCGTGATGTTTTGTATGTATGTATAAAATTAAGACAGACAAAAATTTTAAATTCATTATCATTCAGGTTTTTTTATATTATCGACTACGAGTTTGCCCTTGACTGCTATCACACCTGATGTTGAGTGATGATGCAGTCTGAGATGGAAGCGGGCTAACTTGTTAAGAGTAGGATGAAATCCACACCCCTTTCGGTTTCTACGCGACATCGCACCGGAACGCTAAATCGTTGGGTACGTCTTTGTCGGTACACCCAAAAGGTTCAGATTAAAAATTTAAAAAAAAATATCTTTAAGTGTTCAGAATTGGACTTGTTACAGTTTTATTATAAGGATAGATATTTTCTGTAGCTATTTTTGTCATGTAAACCTAACTTAAACTCAAATAAAAAAAATTAAAAACTTATTTTCGTTTAATCTCCCGTTTTCGACGAACGAATCTTGTTTTTTTTTTCATTCAAAAGTTTCAGAATCCCGACTTAGTAAAAAAAAAATGGCAACGCTGAAATAATAGCGGGAAACACGGTAGACGTGTTTTGTCCACATTCTATACGCTAGCAAAGATGGCAACAGGATCAGGTGAACAGCAATGTACCCGTTTGAGCAGTGCCTTAACTAGGGCTTGCAAGCTGTGCCCAGGCACAGGGCGCAGAAATTACCAGACCATATACAAACAATACCTTGTTTAGAGTCAGTTACAAGTCTGTAGGGCGCAGTTACGCTCGCTGGAGCAGGGCGCAGAAATGACCAGACCATATACAAACAATACCTTGTTTAGAGTCAGTTACAAGTCTGTAGAGAGTAATTACGCACGCTGGCACAGAGCGCATTAATTGCTGGTTACGGCTCTGCGTTTGAGACGACATATGAAGAAACTAGAAAGATACGTAAGTAGCAATTAAATAAACAAAGTCGTTATTAAATTTGACTTATTATACTCGTCATTAGAAATAACAGTCCTCTGTTATGTTTCTATTGAAGAAAATGGGTACTATTAGCTAATTAACCGTCTAATCACTAACAAAACAAGAAAACAAAATCATTGGACGCCTTTTTATGAATTATCGAGGATAAACTTAGGATTATTACTAATAATCTATTCACTAAATCGCTTGGCGGTGTATCTTTGCTTGCTAGACCTAGACTAGTAAAGAAAATCTCGATCGTCCCAGACGGGAATCGAACCCAGGACCTCCGTCCTATAAATGCATCGCGCATACTACTGTGTTATGGAGAGCGACAAAATGAAAACCTAAAAATAAATAGGCATAAAGAGTATTTTACACTATGGAAATCTTTACTTGGATTTGTGGTATTAGCCATCAAAATTAGTATGTTATGATTCAAGAAAGCTCTTCAGTCCCTTACGGAAGAAACCCAGTAGCATCTCTATAGAATACTTACTCTAAGGTCAGTAATTTAATTAGCTCTTTGCTGTCAAGTATCAACTGCAATGATTAAAGAAAAATAGCTGCAACCCAGTGTCTGTGTATACTTATTTTGATATTTGGTTATTGTCATCTGTCACTTTTGCGTATGAAATTATTTTTCCCTGCGGGAAAAAATAAAAATAAAACTTATAAATGTGTTTGTTATTTGTTTATATAGTGTTTAGATTAGCAATTTAGCATTTAAAACAAATAAGTTGATGATCAGCAATTAAAGCTTTTTACTTGAGTCATTAGTAATTACTAATTAGTATGTAATTTTATATGCTCTATGCTATATAAGGGCGCACGCCACCTCTGAATAATTGTTTAAAATTCGACTTCAGGCGTGATTGTAATTTGTCAGTGTTAAAGCTAATGAAAATGTCTGCTATTTGTATTTCTTCGATGTTGCAGGTAAATTATAAATTATTATCTTAATACCTAGATTTAGTTAACCAGATGTGCGATTTCACTCGCCTAGATCTCTGCCACGGGCATATTAGTAAATTAATTTTTAGTGAGAATTCACATCATTATATTGTGTTGACCATAAGACTCTATTATATAGAACTCATTACACCATATTAGTGCTTAGTGTCCCACTAGTTCTATATAGAACTAATGGGACAAAATTAAACAAATGTCGATATCAACATCTTGTTTGTATGTTTTAAATAAAATTTTTTTCTAAACTGAATAGTTTGCGCGAAAGATACTTCCAAAATGGTAAAATGTGTCCCCCTGTAACTACTGTACACAACTACTACTTGGTTTTAACAACTTGGCTTTTGTCGCAAGGGACATTTTTTGTCAAAAACAAAATGAAATATCAATCAAACTAATATAAAGTTTAAAACTTATATGGTATAAGTAAAGTCAAGAGCAAAAACTATACTACAGTACTATATAAGGTGAGTTTGAATTATTAGCCAGCGGCGAAACTGGAACAAGTCTTATGAATATAGATTACAATAGAAAAAAAAATTTGTTCCCAAAATCAATAAATAAAAAATTATAAAGCATTACAAAATATCTATTCACTTACGACAGTAGGCATTACGCCATCCAATACATCCATAAATTACCCTAAAGCCAGCCAGCCATTAACCTCAAGGCAGTTATGTACCTACTTACACACTAGAATTGATCAAAATAACAAACGTAACAGCTGATCGATGACCAAGGTCAATGCACTTTCCATTAATAGATTAAAACTTACTTTGAAATGCCGCGCCACCGCCGGCGGCGAGCGTACAAAGAGGCGCGGTGCGATTGTCGGCCTTTTAAAAGACCGACAACGCTCTTTCTGAACGCTACCGCAACAAGGGACGCCGACAAACACGCACATTTAAACACTTGCCGCCCGCGTTTTTATAGTAGGTAATTTAACAGGAAAGTTTATTGAACTTGGCACAGACATCAGCTGATTCAGTTTTAAGTGCTTATTTAAAAGATTATTTCCTTCTTCATTTATTTATTTTTTACCAGTTCTAAAGTGTGCAGGTGGGTCATATCTACCTACTTAGTCCTTCGAAGGTTCCGGGTTCGATTTCTGACAGCCGATGGTTATAATTTTTTATTAGTTCAGGTCTGGTCTAGTGGGAGATTTTGGCGATTTGGCTTTTCTTTCCGTATTTTATTTGGTAGTAATCGAATGTTTAAGACATACGTTCGTTCGGTATCTTGTGATTAATTTATGAATGCCATGGATGGTGCTATGTAAAATGTGCTAAGTGAGTAAATATTTTGTAGGTAATTTTTAAATTTTTTGTTACTGGTTCTAAAAATATTTTTATTCCGCTGTTGTAATCAGTATCCATTACACTTACTCCAGTTTCGCCGCTGGCTAATAATTCAAACTCACCTTATATAAAACTATTGGGACATAATTTGACAGCACGGAAAATATCCCAACAGTTCTATAGAACTACGGTAAGGGGTACTACTGGGATGCACCCTATTTTTAAGCCAATAAGTATAGCATTATAAATGATGCACTTATTCTTATAGCCTTGTCTCATTGATAAAACTCAAATGGCAAAAGCAATAATGATATAAATTCATATGGCTCATGTCCTAAAATGGGCAAACCACAGGGTAAAACTTTGGATCCTTTTCCATTTCTTGTGTATATTATTTAGAGAGATTTACCACACCATTTTAGCGACATTTGTGGAATTGTACTGTTTGCTGATGACACGTCTTTAACTTTAAGACCATTAAAAAAACAAACTTTGATAATGTAGACCGTGCCATATCGCACATGCTGCAATGGCTAACTGCAAATAACTTACTCTTAAATGCAAAGAAAACTAAATGTGTTGAGTTTTCATTACTGAATGTAAAAAAAATAGATAAATGGTGAAAAACTAAATATGGAGAGTTCCACAGTCTTTTTAGGAGTAACCTTGGACTGTAAACTTCAGTGTCAATATAGAGTCGCTAACAGGAAAACTTAGCTCAGCTGCGTTTTCAGTCAGAAAAATAAGATAGTTTATCGATGTAGAAACTGCTAGAATGGTTTATTTTGCATACTTCCACAGTGTGATGTATTATGTCATTTTGTTGGGCAAGGCTGCTGACATAAATTCTGTCTTTATAATATATAAACTAAAACCCTCTTCGTGATAAATTTAAAGAAATAGGAATTCTCACAGTAGCCTGTCAATATATTTACAATAAGCTTACCTAGTCTTTGTTAAACAAAATATATATATGTATAAACAGAAAAAGGACTTAAACGATTGTCTTTCTAGAAATGGTTATAAGTTAGTTATATCTGTGTCTCTCCTCCGAAAAGTACAAATGTCTTTTGTGGGATTGGGTGTACTCTTCTACAACTAGTTGCCCAATTCAGTTCTTGATCTGCCAATGCATAAGTTTAAGTAATATATCAAAACTCACTTACTGAGTCAAGGTTTTTTTAAATGACAATGATGTTGAGAGGCACTTGGATCGGCTTTCAACTTCACACAAGAAGTGGAATAAATAATTTTTGTAGCAATACAGTTAATATTGTAAAAATGAATGATTTTTAAAGAGCAACTGTTGAGTTTCTTGCCGGCTCTTCTCAACAAGACCTGCTTTCCGAGTTAGTGGTAGAGTCACTACAAAAAGTCTAATTTGACATTTCAAAAGTGCTTGTAATTAGCGTACTTGAAATAAATGAATTTGAATTCAATTGAAATTGCTTGGCAGTATGGCCAACTTAAGTCTGTCAACCTGCAGTGGAGTAGTGTGGTGGGTATGAGTTCCATATCCCCTTATGATCGATTGCTCTGACTGCGATAGTTAAAGGTCCTAATCACGCCGGCTCCGTAATTTTTGATATCTTGTTTATTTTCAAAATTACACCACAAATGTTGCTTATTTTAAACCTATTGACACTTAAAGATGTTCATATTAAAATGTTTTCCCTTGCAGATGTGCACCATATGTCTGGACACTGATTCTAAGTTGTACGTCCTGGGGAAATGCAAGCTGGGACAAGCTTTCGGACACTTGATTGGATACACTGTAAGTTCTTATATGTCTCAAAATGAGTTTTGCATTCATTCTCTCTCATTTATTATTATGATATGATACACAAATATATATGAAAACACTATAAAATATATCAGCTCCTCTGCTTGAGGACCTTTGAACCTCCCTAGCAACCAGTGTTCAGAGCTCCACAGTGAGGAGACTCCTCACAATATGTGCAGTCTCTAGAGGTACTGCTTTCTGTAGCTTCTTAAGGTGTTGTCGCTATAAAACCATTGAGTGAAACGACAATAGAACAATAATCGTCGACTCGATTTTAATACTTTTCCTTTTTGGCTTTCACCAGATTATCGTCATGAGGAACAGTAATATCAACAATCATTGCACTGCGCACTGATCGATCGATTATCACTATATCAGGTTTAGGCCTGTGTGCACCAAGATTTCGGTTATCATAACCATTTAGCTCGGTTAAGATAACCGTTTATTATAATTTATAACTGATAAGCATTTGGCAACTTAGCTCAGTTAAAATAACCGCCCGGTTTACGTCCTTAACCGGCGTACAGGTTGTCGTGAACAGTAAATTTATAGTTAGCTTATGTTAACCGTTGGTTATGATAACCGAAATCTTGGTGCACACAGGCCTTAGTGGCTATAATATACCTATCAGTGATAATCGTACTGCTTGTGCATTAGTTTTTTTTGTTACACTTGGTTTAAATTTGGCAGTGCTTCATTTGTGTGATTTGATGTTATATTAGCCTATAGCTCGGCATGGGCACTTACAATTTGTGTAGCTATGATATATACTCACTGAACGTTGTGAACGGCACTATTGGTTGTGATCCTACTACCGTCAGTGTTGCAGCTTGTTTCTTGCTTTGGGGTTTTCTAAATTTTATAACAAACTACATCAGTAAGTCTCAACAAATTAAAAGATCGAAACACAAAATACAGAGCGGTTCCCTGCATGATTAACAAAATATAAAAGTGGGAAGGAAGCTAAAGCTTGTGTGTTAACAAAATATAAAAGTGGGAAGGAAGCTAAAGCTTGTGTGTTAACAAAATATAAAAGTGGGAAGGAAGCTAAAGCTTGTGTGTTAACAAAATATAAAAGTGGGAAGGAAGCTAAAGCTTGTGTGTAAACGAAACATAAAAGTGGGAAGGAAGCTAAAGCTTGTGTGGAACATGACAGCCTTATATATTGTTCTCTTTTTGTTTCAGTTGCATAAAAATCAGTGGAATAAAATATTTCTATGCTCTGAATGTATCCACAGGCTACTGGGCTTCATGAGATTTAGACGCAAGAGTCTCACAGGCATATCAGTTATGAAAGATTTACTTAGGAAACATAAGAAGGTGAGTAGCATGGTACTTGCACCACTATCTAGTAACAGGATGAGCATTATGTTAGTTGTAACATTGTTACAGTTTCAATAGACTGAGAGTTGAGAAACTTCATATTAGTGAGACGAATATCTTAGCATTCCATGGCTTCATAGCGCGGGTGTGCATCGTGTTGCAGAGCGAAAAGCTCGTAGCAGAGTCCCAGCCTTCTTTTTTTTCGTAGTGGAGAAAATGGTCATGGCCCTTTTTTTTATCGACTACAAATTGGCCCTTGACTGTTATCACACCTGATGTTAAGTGATGATGCAGTCTAAGATGGAAGCGGGCTAATGTGTTAGGTGTGGGACAAAAATCCATACCCCTTTCGGTTTTATAACTTTTGAAATATCACGCTGAAAAAAAAATTGCTTGGCGATACGTCTTTGTCGGTAGAGTGGTAACTGCTCGGCGACAGCTCCGATCACGTCAGGTAAACAAACAAATTATGAAAAATCTCAATCTGCCCCGCAGGGAATCGAACCCAGGACCTCCGTCTTATAAATCCACCGCGCATACCACTGCGCCACGGAGGTCGTCAAAAAATGGAGGTTTCCTTCAGAAACGTTAGCGTTTCTGCCATTTGGCCTACCGTCTCTACTAACGACAGTCTGTTTCACCTTTCATTCCCGGTAGGATTCATTTCCTGGTAAGGCTGATTAAGATTCCTAAATTAGTCAAGGTCTGGCTGGTGAGAGGCTTCGGTCGTTGCTCACCGCCAAGCGATTTAGCCGTCCGGTATGATCTCGTAAGGAAATCTAATCACTTAACATCAGGTGTGATGGCAGACTAGGGTTAGCTAGTAATGAATAAAAAAATATCAAATTGCCTATCTAAAAAGTATTAACTAAAAAAAGTATTTAATTAACTTTCAGGTAACTGTACAACATGTAAAATCAGTTGATAGACAAAAATACAAACTAAAATCTGCCATTGTGCAGCAAGTGCTGGAACCTAATCACTGCGACTTGTACATAGACCATTCTCATGAGGGACAGACTAATGTAGATGCAGAATACACTAACACTATGGCAGTGTCAATAGGAGATTTGGAAGATGTCATGAAGGAAGATAGATTGAGCACTAAATCTGCTACCGTTAATGGGTGTGACGATAAACAAGATGGATATCTATCTGATAGTACTTTAGTGTTGGAAACTAAACCAAATTTTGCAGATGAAGAGGAATATGAACAATTTTTATTGAACGAAATGGAGATGAATAAAAATTACATGGCCATTTCTCAAAATTTGGGTAAGAATCGCTTCTTCACGACTAAACGCTTTGTAACTCCATTTTAACTTTAACATTCATAAAAATAAGCTCTTCATAACAATGGGCCTCTTCAGAAGGCTCACAGTCAGTCAACGTGTGATGGAGCGAGCTATGCTCCGTGTATTTCAGTAATCGAATCAGAAATTAAAAGACCCACAGAAGAACCAAAATTACTGACACAGCCCAAAGAGTCGCATGCCTGCAGTGGGCGGGCACTTAGTTTTAAGACTTGATAAACATTGGGCCCAAGGTGCTGGAATAGCGACCTCGGTCCGGAAAAATCAATGTTGTTCGACCTTTCACTAGACAGTGGAGGTCCACCATCATTGAGTTTTCCAGATTTTTGCAGTCCACCTGGGCTGACGACATCAAAGTGGTTACAGGGAGTCGATGGATGCAGCCGGCTCAAGACCGTGTTGATTGTAGGTCCTCGCAAGAAGCCTATGTCCAGCATTGGATGACCTTTGGCTGTTAATGATGATGATGATGATGATGATAATGATGATGATGATGATGATAATGATGATGATAACGTATACCTACTGACATGTTTTTTTTAAAATTTCGTTTATTTAATTTAACACTTTTCTTTATTACAGACACTAAAACGGAGAAAAATTTGGAATCATCGAAAAAAGAACCAAATAATCGTAACAATTCAACAAATACAGAAAAATCAAGTGAAACAGCGAAAAAATTCCAGGGAAAACTCAAATTCGAGACTGACACAGAAAAAGTCATATCTGACTATTTCAGAAATTCAGAAATAAATGAACATGTTAATAATTCTAATATTGCAGTAAAAGATGAATCAAGAGAACAGATAGAGAACAGACAAGTAATGATTAAATTTGAAACAACAGAAAACATCACTGTATCTGATGATGTCAGAAATAATAAAGTGAATTTATTGGTGGAACAAGAGAATAACAGTGAATTTGTAAAAGTGAATCAACCCTATTCCTGTCAAATATGTGACTTTAAGTGCAAATTGAAAATCAGTTTGACAGTCCACGAACGGACGCACAATAGCGACAGTTTTACATGTGTTATATGCAATTATAAATGTAAATTGAGACACATTTTGAATGTGCATATGAAAGAACATAGCAAAGGTGAACCAGATGTAACTAAAAACTATGTTTGTGATATATGCAAAACTAAGTTTACAGTTAAAAGCCAACTTGAGGCACATGTGACAGAACATGCAGAGAAAAGGTCCTTTAAATGTAATTTATGTCACTTTGAATGTAAGTTGAGACACAAATTGAATATACATATAAAAACACACAAGTTTAAATCTACATGTAACAGTAAATTAACATTGAACAATCTCTCAAGGGATAAAAAATTACAGAACCCTGTCAAAAGTCATGTCTATAAAATAAGCGATAATAAAATATTCTGCAGTGATAATATAGCGACACATACAAAAGAGTACGTCTGTCAACATTGTGACGAAAAGTTCACCTGTCAAAATGACTTTGATAATCACGTCCTGATACACACAAAAGTGAAAAGTGAATTTGATTGTGAAAGTAGGGATGTGTTGAAACATATGAGAACTTACACTGCCAAACATACAGTTAGGGTTTATACGTGTGAGATATGCGATGCCAAATTCAAAACGAGTCCACATCGGGATAGGCATATGGTAACTCATTCTGGGGACAAGCCGTTTGCATGTCAGATATGCGAACAGAAGTTTACACAAAAAGTCAGTTTGAACAGGCATATGATGCTTCATACTAAAAAACAATTCTTGTGTGATACATGTTCATTCAAAAGTGCGAGTAAAATTGATTTAATCATCCATAAGAGAACCCATACTGGCGAAAAACCTTACGCGTGCGTGCACTGCGAGTTTAGATGCAGCAGGAAGTATAACTTGCTCACACATATGAGAACTCA
The DNA here is from genome assembly GCA_034621355.1 of Mycalesis mineus. Taxonomy (NCBI): domain Eukaryota; kingdom Metazoa; phylum Arthropoda; class Insecta; order Lepidoptera; family Nymphalidae; genus Mycalesis; species Mycalesis mineus. Next base: position 484,969 of record JAXAVZ010000334.1, on the reverse strand, counting down.
TTCTGGTGTAAAGCCATTTGTTTGTACCATATGCCACTGCAACTTCACTCGGACGAGCGAGCTGTTGCGACATATGAGGACGCATACTGGTGAAACGTTTTCGTGTAACATCTGCAAGTATAAATGCACGCGTCGCACTAATCTGCGGACGCATATGCGCGTTCACAATGGCGGAATGTTGTCGTGCGATTATTGTGGATACCAAACGGCGCAGAAGGCTTGTCTTAAGGTTCATATTCTAAAACATATGTCAGTGTTAGAAGGACATTCATAAACTTTAGACGTTTTGATTTGAGACCTGACACTTGCCTTTGTTGGATGCAGTGCCAGCGGTGCTCCGGCACAGGGCGCAGAAATTACCAGATCATATAAAAACAATACCTTATTTAGAGTCGTCAATATAAATAAATATAAATAAATATTATAGGACAATTACACACATCGCTATATAGCCCAAAAGTAAGCTTATGTAGCTTGTGTTATGGTGCTATGATAACAGATGAATATTTTTATATATATTATACATAAATACTTATAATATATACATAAACACCCAGACACTGGAAACATCCATGCACATCACACAAACATTTTCCAAATGTGGGAATCGAATCACAGTCTAGGACGCAGGAGCAGGGTCACTACCCACTGCGCCACTCGGCTGTCTATAATATAACGATACGCTTCGATAACTTCGTCGCTTGGACTTTTGTCTTTGGACTGAAAGTTTTTTGGGATCAAATTGTGAAGAAAAAAGTATTGAAATAACCATGTCATTACATTGATGTTGTAATTTACTGTTGTTTTGTTAATTTTAATACATTATACTATACAGATTTTTCATTTGAAATATAGATAGATTATATTTATCCAGGTATACGGCCTGTAATGCCGTATACCTGGATATCAAAAACATAATATCAAAGCAAAATTTCGGTACTGACGTCATCGGGATCGTGGCCTAGCGGTAAGGCGCTCTAAGTGCCCGGATTACCAAAGAGTTCGAATCCCGTCGGTTCCGCAATTTTTGATATTATGTTTATTCTTAAATATAATATAGATAGATAATTATGATTTTTAGTAAGTAAGTCAATTAGATCAAGTTTATATAAAATAAATAAAATAATAGGCCGTTATATATATTGTTTCATTTACTCTTTGAAATATTAATTGTACCTTAAACTGGCGGATGTGTATCAAAGTCTACTACATGCTAAGTCTAAGGTTCCTTTCTGCGATTTCTTTATTATTATAGTTAATGTTGTCTGACTTGGCCGTTGAACATTCTTTATACCTTACTTTATACTCTCAACGGCCAAGTCACACAACATTAACTATAATAATAAAGAAATCGCAGTACGGAACCTTAGGCTTAGCACGACTTTGTCTAGATTTCATTTCTTTTTAGAGATATACAAGCAGCTCCATCGAGACTTATAATAAATAAATAAATAAATATTATAGAACAATTACACACATCGCTATATAGCCCCAAAGTAAGCTTAGGTAGCTTGTGTTATGGGTACCATGATAACTGATGAATATTTTATATATATTATACATAAATACTTATAATATATAGATAAACACCCAGACACTGGAAAACATCTATGCTCATCACACAAACATTTTCCAGATGCGGGAATCGAACCCACGGCCTAGGACGCAGAAGCAGGGTAAATACCCACTGCGCCACTCGGCCGTCAATAACTTATCACAATGTTTTTGGTGGGATTTCACAGAAACAGCAATATATATTCATCATTTAGATTTCTTATAGCAAACATTTTCAAGCACACACCGTAGAAGAATGTCGTAAACGACTTTAACGCAGCCGGTTGCCACTTCACCACATAAGGTTATCGTAAAAACATACGTAAGCGCGTTTTAAAATACAGTCAGTGCCATCTAGCGACGTGTGTGGGTTTTACTGGCAATTTTAGTCCAATGCATTGTGTTTTGACCATTTGGCCAAATTTTGAGCGAAATTAATATTTCAGTGTAATTTGTTTATTTAAGTTGTCTAATGCTGCCTCGTTGGTCTTGTGTGTTCGAAGCCTGTGGCTTCGATCTCGAGGTCTTGGGTTTGAATCCTGGGTCGGGTCACGGAATAATTCTGACTTTTTTATTCTTCTATCAAATTGTCAGTACTTTCCAAGCTCGGAGTCAGGAAGCTGGTGGTGTTACACCTCCGTGCCTCAGAGCACGTTAAGCCGTCGGTCTCGGTTACTATCGGCAACATCTGATAGTGATCGATAATAAATGCATGTAGAGCATTATTACCCTAAGCCCGCAAACCCGTATTGGAGCATCGTGGTGGGTCAACGCTCCAAAACCTCCCTCCCATATGAAGGGAGACTTGGCCCTGTAGTGGACCGTTAACAGGCTCATAATGATGAAGTTGTCTAATATTCGAGTAGAATAAAGTTAATCGTTCGACTATTCCTTCTTGTAAACTTGTAAGTTTTGTTTTATCCACTACAAGTTGGCCCTTGATTGCTATCACACCTAATGTCAAGTGATGATGCAGTCTAAGATGGAAGCGGGCTAACTTGTTAGGAGTTGGATGAAAAACCCCTTTCGGTTTTTACACGACATCGTACCGGAACGCTAAATAGCTTGACGGTAGGGGTAACTAGCCACGGCGAAAGCCTCCCACTAGCCAGACCAAGATAAATTAAGAAAAATCTCAATCTGTCCCGCCGGGAATCGAACCTGGACCTCCGTCTTATAAATCCACCTCGTATAGCACTGCCCAAAGAAGTGTCTCCCACTATGCTGGATTTTTGCAATGACAGTCTATTTTTTATGTACCAATAGTAGAAGGAGGCATTACCAGATCTCTAATACAGCTGAGACCAGCTGAGGGTTCTTCATCAGATACTTCAGACCTTCGATTTCTGACATCAAATGAAGCGGCTCACCGAGTTGAACATTTTTTATTAAGGCTGTATATGTCGATCTCTAATAGTTTGGTTGGGCTCTCGTGTGTTCTAATCAGGTTTACCAGGTGGGAAGAGCGGGGTTGAAAGTGCCGGGGGTAAATTGTGCCGATGCGAATATCTCGAAAAGAGAAAGAGATAGAATACGATCGTATTGTGTTGCGTAATGCTTAACAGACGAACACACGCGGCTGTCATTTTAGTTGCGCCAGCGACGCGGACCGAGTGGCAGTGCATGCTAGAAAATATTTTCATCTCAAACGTCACGTTAGTAAATATTTTCGTTTCAATATTTTCTGGTCACAAGCTAATATTTTTTGTACTTTTTATATGAGAGTTTTATTAAAATGTTTGTTATTTATCCTAGTTTCCTATGTAGTATAATTTCAATGCTTCGAGCAGGGTGATTTTTATATATGATCCAAAATATCAGATTATTATTTGGGGTAAAATGTGCCGTTCAATCGGAGTTACTTGTGCCGCGGCACAACCAACTCCTAAGCAGTCAATATTCTTTCTACATTGCTTATGTTTATGAAAGAAAGAAAATCATAGATTAAAGACTACTAGATAGAGCCCATAGCGTGTCCACTCGTGAGACTGCAAATCAGCTTTATTGACATGACATGTCAACATTTAAAGTACATCATAAAACGTTATGTTTTAAAATATCGTAAAATACGAAATATTACTTTATATAAGATAGTTTAGTAAACGCATAATACATGAAATTTGCTAAAAAATAACATATCTAAGCTTTAAATCATCAATCAATGAAGTTTATGCCTACTTACGTATGAAACGTAATTCCTTCGATTTTCTGTTCGCTGCGACTGTTGCAGCCGAAAATATTACAACCCACCATAGCACGATAACGTTTAAATTAATATCGTAACCGCAAAGTTATATTATTTATCAGCAAATTTAATAAAAAGCTAATAATTGCTCAGATATGTCCCTTGTCTGTCACAAATTCCACTCTTGACAAATAATAAAAACGAACACGCTGAAAGGGACAAAAAATAATCTTGTATCACTTTCTAATAAAGGCCGAATGAAATAAGTCTGTCACGCTCTTGAACCTACAGCCGCGTTATGACTCCATCTAGTAGTCTTTAATCTATGAAGAAAATAGTTACTTTTTGACATGATAAATGATGATGTACAGCATTTATTGTCTTTGAAAGAATGAGATTGTCAAAATTGTATGTTACAAACGAAAAACATAAAGGGGTACAACATCGTAGTCATCAAAGTTGGACGTAAATTAAAAACTGTTGCACGTGGCTCTTTTCAAACACACTGCTTTAAAGCTCAAAATAACTGGCAATTCGTGATTTATTTTTACTATACCTGGTGTAGTAAAATACGCTTTACCTTAGCAACACCCGCTAACATATGCACCGCATAAAAAAGCCTTATGATTCTAACGTATTTACAGACAAAGCTTTTGTAACAGATCGCCCGATGCCAGACTATCAACCTTCACAAGGTACAGGAAACTTCTTCTTCTTCTTCTTCTTCTTCTTCATTTCCTGGGTATTTTCCGCACTTGGCCAGTGAGTTGGCCGTTGTGCGTGGGTCCCTTGGTGTAGGCTCCCGCTGACTCACTCCAGCCAGCCGAGCTCGCTCCAGAAGCTTAGGAGGCCTCCCAGGTCGCCAATTGCCTCATGGAGTACAGGAAACTTGCTTGTCCCTCAAAATAACCGAGAAAAAACTGTTGAATATCTTAATGAGTCAAATTACGTGGGCAGCAATGTTGAGATTGAGACTAGTCCATGATTATTATTAAAGTTTAATGTTACTGGGCATGGTGACTGCAGCGTTGACTGTACCATCAGGTAATAAAGAACACGTAAAAGAAAGACAGCTATTCTTTCAAACATTCCAGAGGAAAATGCTTTGGCCGAAGACCAGGCTAATAAAAAGAAAAAGGAAGAAAGTGAAAGTATATAAAAGGTTTAAGGAAAAAGGCAAGAAAAATGGTAAACAAACAAAAAACCGACTAAGATCTCCGCTCAGAGAAGAGTTTTGTAAGATGACGACAGTTCTGATAAAGAACAAGAATGGTACTGCATCATATGTTGTGACGCCTATTCTAATTCTGCCCGTAAAGAAAAGTGGATTGAATGCATATAGTGTAAGGAATGGGTCCATTTGCAATGTATTGAAAATGAAGAAATCCTGGAATGTGTATATCCTCATAGCTGTTCTGATCATTCTTCTGGGGAATAACTAGTTTTGATATATTTTTTTTGATTTTTTAAAGAGTCAAGAGACTGATGTTATCATTATTTTTTATTAATAGTACTAATAGACTGATATTTTTAATAATTGATCATATTCGCATTAAAATAAGTACAAACTTTTGATTGAAACAAAGTTTTATGTTTTGATTATATAATAAAGGTTTAGTTTTTTTTTTTATTATAAGGTACTATTATTATTATCTACTAATACGGTTGATTTATAGTAAAAACAATAGTAAATAAATATATTAATACCAAATTCACGTCATTTTGAATTAATTTTCATTAATGTAAAACACCTAGCTTTAATACCGGCACAACTGACCTCAGCTACGGCATGCCTTTCCTCTGCAGAATAAAAAAATCACTTTTTCTAACAAACTGTAAAACATGTGCAAAATGTATAGGTTAATAATTCATATTAATAATTCATATAATAATAATTCATATTATTGAATAAATTTTACGTAGGATGAACCACTACTTTCAGATTTTCAGTACTTGTTTTACCCAAAAAAGAATTGGTTGTCTGTAAAGTCGGTTTACTGACGATAGTTGAACGTGATAACGTCTTAAGAAAATACTGGTGGAATGGTAGCATTTAATTGGTTATTAACATTTTTAATTTAAGTATATTTTTATAAATATTAATATAAATTAATAAAATATAAATTTAAAAAAATTTAAAAATAGCGCGAGTCACGCCAATCCATAAATCGGGTGCCAAAACTGATCCTAACAATTATCGTCCGATCTCAGTATTACTGGTCATGTCCAAAATCTTCGAAAAAGCTATATACAACAGATTGTACATATACCTTACTTCTATTAATTTTATTTATAAGAAACAATATGGATTTCGTTCACAGTCAAACACTCTCTCGGCTACGGTAGATTTGATTACTAAATTACACACTAATATTGACCAGAAAAAAATTGCACTAGGATTATTTATTGATTTAAAAAAAGCTTTTGACACAATAAGCCATTCAATACTATTACAAAAACTTATAGATATAGGCATAACAGGAACAGCATATAAACTATTAGAATCTTATTTACAAAATAGGTACCAAATAGTAAAAATTTCTAAATATCAAAGTAATCCCCACAGTACATCTGGTTTTGACGTGCCATAAGGATCCATCCTAGGACCACTACTATTTCTTATTTATATAAACTCGATACATGAAATTAAACTACACGGTCATTTATCTCTATCCGCTGATGATACCTGCCTTTTCTATTATGGTAGTTCTATAATCGATATAGTGAGCCTCGCTCAACAAGATCTAAATAGCCTATCCATATGGTTTGAACAAAATCTCTTAACTGTTAATATATCAAAAATAAGCTATATTATATTTAAAAGTAAAAACAAAATTATTCCACCTCACCCACCTTTGCGGCTGTATAATCAAATCCTGGATCAAAAGAAAACTGAAAAATACCTAGGTTTACGATTGGATTGTGACTTGAATTAGAAAACACAAATTGAACATATTAGATCTAAGCTCTCTTCCATCACGGGATCACTACGAAATATGTCTCATTGTCTTACCCTTCAAGTTCGTAAACTAATATATAACTCCCTAATAAAACCACACTTATTATATCTAATTGAAGTTTGGGGTTTTGCGAGCAAGACTCACTTAAAAGATCTGCAAATTGCTCAAAACAAATTAATCAAAATGTTATTCAATTACAATTATTTAACTCCTACTTCCAAACTATATAAAAACTCAAATATTATGAATATAAAACAATTACATACCTACCACACCTGTATATTAATTAGAAAAATTCTTACCAAAACTATTCACACTCACATTACTTTCACAAAAAGAAACCAGGTACAAAGTCGAATCAGTCGTAGAAACTATATATAGTCGTAGGACTATATTTTGTTACCTCGTCTCAGAACTTGCCTCGGGAGAAAAAACATAAAATTTGAAGGGGTAAATCTCTACAATAATTTACCCGCCGAGGTAAAAAACTCAAAAGCACTACGCACATTCAAAAATAAGTTAAGAAAGCACATTTCTTTATCACAGTAGTATTACCATTAATGACTACACTGTGGTACGAATTCCGCACCAAAAATTGTGAATTTTAAAGAAGTTACAGTTCCAGGCGAGTCTAAAATTATCGCGCACGGGCTATACATAGATTATAGAAAAGTAATTTAAAAAAAAACGTTTGTTTCAAGCAGATTGTTTAAATTTAATTAGAATAAGTTTCATATTTCTCTGTAAGTGAAAATGTAAATATTTTTTTAAAGAGAAATAAAATATTCTTTAACCTTAAAATAATTGATTTTGATTTTATAAACTTATATTTTAAATTTATAATAAATATATTAATTTTTAATTTAAAATTAATATATTTAATAATTATATCTAATAGACGGATGTCGAACGCTGCCGAACGCAAAGGCCGATTGTGCTTCTTTGTCGCTCGTTCCGCGCTCTCGCTTGCACTTCAAGCCTTACATGGAACGCCTCAAAGCGAGGTAACGCCGCATGCGTCATGTTTTTTCGTGCGTGCAGCCGGCTCTATCGAATTATAAGACGTTTTCACCTGAAAAATTGAGATTTGTCAAAATCGGAACTTTCAGCCCCGCTCTCCCCACTCCAGATCTGCGATTATACTTTTGTTTCCATTTAGTTTTTATAGTTTTTCCTTTATTTGGTCATTAAACCCTAACTCTGTAACAAATTTCAGCTCTCTGAGTTTATGGGAAGTACTAGTTCTATTTTGATGATCATGAGTGAGTGTCGAAAATGCGAAACTTTGCTTTCGTTTAACTTTGGAACTGAATGACCTACAGACTTGAAATTTTGGATTTTAAGCATGTGATTATAGCTTACTGGATGACGAAAATTTCAGCATTCTTGTCTTTTCCAAAGGTTCTCAAAATAGGGCCTGAAAATGCGGCCAAATGGTTCCTGTAAAGGTATACAGGCAGTGCTTGCTTCGCGCTCGACTTAGCGGGGCCACTGCCGTGCACCCTGATTATTATAACACACTAGAGGACGCTTGCGGTTTCGCCCTCGTAGTATCCCGTACAAATTCCGGGATAATAGTAGCCTATGTGTAATTCTGATGTATCATCATCATCATTATCATCCTATTAACGGCCACTACAGGGCCAGGCCTCCCACCTTACAGGAGAGGGGATATGGAGCGTACACCCACCACGCTGCTCCAATGCGGGTTGGCGGGCTTAGGGTGATAATGTTTCATTTATTAACGATTACTATCAGATGTTGATGACAGTGACCGGGACCGACGGCTTAGTGCTCTCCGAGGCACAGGGGTATAACACCACCAACTTCCTTACTCCGGACTTGGAATGTACTGAGAATTTCATAGAAGAATAAAAAACTCAGAATTATTCCGAGACCCGACCCAGGATTGGAACCCAGGACCTCGTGATCGAAGTCACATAGGCTCAGGGCCGCGAGAACCCCCCACAGCGCCTGTGTGCGAAACCTATGAAGCGCCTCACCTTGCACACACTTTCAATTTACTGATTGTTCAATTGTTTAATGTTTTGGCACTCTCGTGTCCTAAAGTCGGGGAATCCCCGTGACCCTACTCCATTCATAATTCATTCAATTACATTCATAATTCATTCAAACAAACTCACGGCGGTTCTTTTGATTTTAACTGAGCTCGTTACTAGTGTACACTTAAACCCAAATTGTAAAATGAAACACACTTGAGTATTATTTTAGAAGGCTTGTATAATAAGCGCATTATAATTATTTTGTTATTTACAAGGCGTATGTTCCGCCTGTTGTACCTACTTACTAATCGATAGTCTACCACAATATTATGTTGTTGTGTAAGTGTAACAAATATAATTTCGTTGGCGGCGCCTCTATTGTCTTGGCGCCTGTGTGCGCCGCACACTTCGCACATAGGGGCGGCTCGGCCCTGCATAGGCTAACCACTAGACCAACGAGGCAGTCTATTCTGATGTATAAGCTACATTATTATAATTAAAATAATCAAAATTTATCGTAGATTTTATGTGAAAGAATAACAATTCACCTATATTTAGAAACTTTCGCGTTTGTAACTAGAGCACGCGTGCAGTGTCACCCGCATAGTTCCTGTTCCCGTGGGAATTTCAGGATAAAATGTGGCCATATGTTAATCTAATGTGTAAGCTGTATAATTGTAAAGTTTCATCAAAATATATTCAGCGGTTTGTGCTTGAAAGATTAACAAACATAAACAATCACATTACGGCGCTTCTCGCCTGTTTGTTTTTATGGTCGGGCCCCTCTCCTCATGTTGTAATACTCTAGTTCCTACTTTTGGCCACCAGACTTGATTAGCAGTTATCCATCTTTAATGCTGAATAAAAAAAACTGAAAGTTGATAATCGAATGTTGCACATTTTTTAAAAGAAAAACTACACAGGTACCGCATGAAAAAAGTTTCACTTTAAAATCTTAAACCATGAAGATTCTATGTCAATTCGAAGACCCTATTACAATAAAACGGCAATTTTATTCTTTAACCCATTACTTCCCAAGGTGAGAAATAAATGCATATTTAATGGTTTTATTGTTTATTACGTTTATAAATACATCAAAAAAGAATAAAATAGAGACAAAAAAAATTTTGATGAATTAGTTTACATTCCGTGAAATGTTGCGTCTACGCAACGTTGGGATTACTGAACTTCAATTTTACCAACAGTCTACACTACAACACTACAGTAGTAGCGTGAGTGAAACATTTTAAAACAATCAGCATGAAGATGCACTTGACATTTTTTACACATAAATTGTTGTACTCCTACATTGTCGACATCTTCTTCAACGTTTATTTTCGTGCTCCTCTATGACATGATCAATATTATCGAAGCGACTATTGGATGGTAACGCGGTTTTGGATGGTCTCCCTAGATTTGTATTACCAGTACAATTTCGTAGCAGGTAAAGAATGATATCCAGACATTAATAATATACCAGTAATTTTTATTTTATAAATTTTTTTATAAATTTTTAATAGTGTTTTATTTTTTTATAATTTTAGAAGCATTGTTAAAAATTTTTAAAATAATTGTAAATAAATAAATGATTGAAAAAAACTACCAGTAAATCTTTTTAGTTCTGCCACCGTGAGAGTAAATAAATGACGGTTATGGTCACGAGCATCCTTTTTCGAAAAACTTACAATCTGTTTCCAAACTTCATCGCTAAAAAATTGGGAAAATACTTCGAAAGGTGTTTTTCCACTTACACGTTCTTCAATATTTTGTGTCATTGCTATTTCGTCACTTGTTGGAAATTTTGTATAAGTTGGACGTTATTTTTTCCAAACTGGAACACATTTTGGTGACTTCTTTGACAGCCAGACTTCTTCGAAGTTGAAGGTCTGGGCTCATCTTGCGTATTTTCAGGTTCTGCGGGTATATCGGTGTGAATTTCATACGTTCCAGCAATATCAGTAGAAACAATATTGTCGTAATCACCTAGCGCGTCATCATCTAGACCTTCCTCGTCTGTAACATTGTCAACCGTCGGGGGTATATACACGGCATCGGTTTGATTGGCATCTTCTAAATCCTCTTTCTCTTCGAATATACTCAAAATTTCTTGAGAATATAGTGCTTGTTTCCAAGACGTAATGTTTCAACTTTTCACTTTTTATGTACTAATTTTTGTACACTTACTTATCGTTTTTTTAGTAAATACTATGAGTCACTGTTAGCTTGACGTTCTATGATCGACTAACTAAACTAACAAAAGAGCTTCTACTCTTTGAATAACGAGAACTGATTGTTTATAATAAATTTCTAACATCAATCGCAAAGTGTGTAACAAGAACCACTTACTATGGTTTGTCCCAACGTTGCGTATACGCAACGCTTCCTGGAACTCTAAGATAAACAACGTGTGTAAGTAGTTTGGTCCAAGTAACTGATTTATATTATAAATAATATATCACTAAAGAATTATACAGTGTAAAAAGTTCAGTTTTCATTCATTTTTTATTTTTAATGATTGGATGATTATATCGATCTCTAGGTAACTAAATTAGCAGTTTTTGAAAAATAAAAATTAAATGTATATTTGTTTAAAATACCATTTAAAAAAAATTAATTCATCTCTTAGTTCTTATTCTTGAAACTGGCTTACATTTCGTGGATGTATTTCCTTGTTATTAAAACAAAAAAAAATCCAATATAAAATGTTGCGTTTACGCAACGTTGGGTAAAGATGGGTTAACCCCTATTATTTAAATTGTATTTTTTTTTTATCAACTACAAGTTGGCCCTTGACTGCTATCACACCTGATGTTAAGTGATGATGCAGTCTAAGATGGAAGCGGGCTAACTTGTTAGGAAAGCGTCGAAAATTCACACCCGTTTCGGTTTCTACACGACATCGTACCGGAACGCTAAATGCCCCGCCGGGAATCGAACCCATTTTTTTTTTAACGCTGGGAAATGCGTTTACGCATCCCTTCCGGAAGCAAAACCGGAGATCGAATCTGCTTCCAGGAGGGTATGTGGGACTCCCCGGATATCCGAAATACCCACTAAAACCCAGCGGACACGTCTGCGTCAGTGGATGGTACGCCACAGGATCGAAGTATACATTCTACTGTGATGTACCGACGTTACCGGCATCTGTTCTTATTCACTGTCAGAGTAGGTGCGCATAGCGACGCCTTCTTCTGCCCTGCCTTCGTCTTCGCACAAGAGGAGCGCCTGGATCCGCTTCCCTCGCCCTCTCATCGGCCTCCTTTAGTAGTAGTTTTTCGATCACTGATTCACAGAATGAAACAGCGGCCGCCCAACACGTTTCGCTGCCAATCATAGCGTTCACTACACTCGGCAGTGAGATGTTTCCGTCCAGAATGGTTGCAAGTGAATGTCTTTGCGGCTCCCAGGCAGTGCACTCAACGAGCGTGTGGTGTGCAGTATCCTCTATAGCCCCACACTGCTGGCAAGCTGGCGTCAACTCCCGTCCTATCCGGTGCAGATACTTGCCGAAACAACCATGTCCCGACAGTATCTGAACCAGACCCTATTATTTAGATTGTATTAAAGTCGCTCAGATTTTTTTAACCACGACAACCTCAGATAGGCATATTCACTTTATTTTTTTGCCTCTCCATGTCAATAAATATAGTTTGGACTACCTCGTTGCTCTAGTGGTTAGCCTGTGTGACTTCGATCACGAGGTTCTGGGTTCAAATCCCGGCTCTGGTCACGGAATAATTCTGATTTTATCATTCTTCTATGAAATTTCATTAATTAATTATCACCCTAAGCCCACCAACCCGCATTGGAGCAGCGTGGTGGGTGTACGCTCAACATCCCCTCTCCTATAAGGAGGGAGGCCTGGCCCTGTAGTGGGCCGTTGATAGGCTGATAATGATGATGATGAAACATAGTTTTGAAGTTAATTAAAAGGGCGAAATAAAATTATTGAACATATTATGCAAAATATATATTTCGTAATCTTAATAATAATAAACAGTAAAACTTGATTTAAGGAAGCTAATCATACAAAATTATATAGTTTTTGTATACAGTACAACAATTCCAATATCTTACATTTAAGTGTACAGAGCAATGAAAAACACACTTGTTTTGTTAAAATTACGTTTCTTATTTTAGAAAATTCAGAGACTAAAGAAAAAATAGACGCAGAATTAATATGCTTGTGTTCCCAATATATTCTAATACAAGATGTTTACATATAGTTTTATATATTAATTTAACAAATTAATGTCACTTTATATATAAATTTTTCGATCCCTAATAATTATTAGACGTGGCGTTTCAATGTGGATCTTCATTCAAACGCCATATTTTCAAGCGCATTGTTTTCAAGCTATCTAAAATAAGTATACTGATTTCCTGAAACTGACCAAAAATAAGGCACAAAATCAACTGTCTTTTCTGCTGATGGCAGGATGCTGATTTGTCGTCACAGACACCAGTGAGTGCACAGATGTGCGCATTGAGACGTCATAGTGGCTTATCATTTTCACATTCTTTGAAGTTTTAATTGTGACGCTGACATTTTAGTAGGCATTCTGGTTGCTTCCCACCCAGCGAGTCCCACTTATCCGGACGTAGACTAAGCAGTTCTGCTTACGCAGCCTCCGACCGGGATGTGTTTCCCAGCGACAACAAAAAAAGTGTTAATCTTATGTGCCGCAGATAACGCATAATAAGTAAAATATTCCGTCTATTCATCCTTTAGTCTGCGACAAAACTATCCAACTCCGACACTTTAACAAATAACTTGCAATAAACTCGGAAAAAATCAACGAATGTATATCTTTTAATATTATTTAATTATGGGTGGTTTAATATGTTGTACTTAGTTGCATCGCGAATTACTAAACTTAATGTGCAGTCTATGCTCCTAATAGTGTATCAATCAACTAACGGCCTACTCATTTAATTGGAATGAACCTAGGCCTTGGCATCCAATTTGCTGACTAATTTAACCAAACAGACATACCTTAGCCACACGAGTAGATAAAAGGAACAGATGTAAATCTTCTTAATAACGTGCAAAATTGTTATCTATTTAGGTTAAGACAAATTAAACAACCAAACAAACAACGTGTCGCACTTACATAACCCTAACTTCGTCATTGTCAACTAACTCTGCCAGCGTAAACCGGTTTGTTCCAGTCTCGCCGCGTACGCGACAAGCGGCTGGTGGTCACTCACACACGCCCCGCGTGCTTGTAGTGGTGCAACCGATTCGCGCGGTAGTATGAAGCTTTGTCTCTGTTCCTTTTATCTACTTATGTTCCTTAGCCTTTTTTCAGCGGGAAAGAATAGAAAAAAAAATAACCAGACAGCTGTCACAGATATTTTACCTAAAGACAAATTTTTATCTTTGGTTGTGTTCATGTACGAGGGGTGATCCAAAAGTAGTGATAATCGATTATTTCCAGTGCACATAAAAATCCAAAAAAAATATATTTATATTGCTATACTACCCACTAACTCAGGCTAGAAAAATCGTACAAATAGGTCTTGATTTCCCGGAGCTACATTCATTTCAATACAAGCTGTCGGAGAGCGATCATCAAAATGAAGAAAAACTAAATTAGAGCCGCTATAAAGTACCTCTGCTTGAAAAAAATGTCTACCAAAAACATACACAGCGACTTTGTGGAAACATTAGGGGACTCTGCTCCTTCATATTCCACAGTTACACGCCGGGCAGGAGTTTAAGTTGGGCAGAACATCCACAAAAGATGAACCTCGCGAAGGACGCCATCCACGTCCCTCACTAAGGATAACGTGAAAAGATCGAAAATATCGTGTTGACAGATCGAAGAGTGACCGTCAGGCACGTAGCTGAGGTCACAGGGATGTCATATGGCAGTATCCAAAGAATTTTCACAAACGAATTGCATATGAAAAAGGTGTCAGCACGGTGGGTACCGAGAATGTTAACCGACAATCGAAAGAAAAACGAATTGACATTTCGAGGGCTAATCTTGAAAAGTTCCAACTTGACCAGAATTTTTTTTTATTATGTTTTGTGACCATGGACAAGACCTGAATCCACCATTTCGATCCTGAATCGAAACAGCAGTTAATAACTTGGAAACGAGCCTCCCCACCCACGCCAAAGAAATTCAAAGTGTCAAGTTCGGTGGGGAAGGTTATGGCCGTTTTCACCATTATTACAAGGAGTAATAATGGTGGAATACTTGGAAAAGGGAGCCACGATTACAGGTTTTTACTATGCAGACCAAATAAAAAGATCGAGGGTGGCCATCAAACAAAACAGACGCGGCGAGCTGCGCGCTGGAGTGCTGTTTCATCAAGACAACGCACCGGCTCACAAAGCTGCAGTTGCGATGGCTGCTATTCAAGAAATAGGATTTAAATTGGTCGAATACCCTACCTATTCGCTAGATCTAACTCCCAGTGACTTCTATCTCTTTTCTCGGCTCAAGGAATACCTCCGAGGCAAGAAATTTGAAGACGATAGCGAAGTGATGACTTTTTTGGATATTTGGATATTTTTGTATAGGCTTTTTTGGAGAGTCAAGAAAAAGAATTTTTTTCAAAGCGAATTTTAGGTTTAGAAAAACGATGGACTAAACGTATTAAGTTGTTAGGAGACTATGTAGAAAAATAAAATAAAAAATTAATTATAATCATTGTATTTAATATTAATTATCATTACTTTTGGATCACCCCTCGTATGTGCATTTTGTTAATGAAAGGTCTTAAAGGACTTGATTCCAGGCCATTAAGTAAATAAAAAGAAATAGGTGCGTTTGCGAGTAACCGTAAGGAGTAGCAAAGTTTTCTTATTTGTATATAATTTTGATTTTAAACTTAAAATTTTTGCAAATTGTAATCGATAGATAAAAAAAAACAGCACGTAAAAGTCCTGGTAAAAAGAATTAGGTATTTGATTGCATATAAGTTTAGTAACAGTACGAGAGTGTCGAAATCGGAATTCGCGTTTTTTTATTTAACAAAACTTTATATTAAATAATAATCGAAGTATTTATTTAAGATTAAAAATCTCAACTTAACAATAATAAAAAATATGTTGTTTTATTTATTGACTTAAAACTAATTTCGTTTTCATCTCATTTATTGTCAATTTAATACTTACTTGATTTTATTAAAATATAACTGCAACTCGCGTCACTCGCGCGTTGCATCAACAAGCGAGCTCATGAGTAAGGACCCAGTATGTGTTCGAAACTAGTCGGGCATACTCCGACAGTGACGTAAGTTTCAGTTAATATTTCAATAATATGGGAAATACTTTACTTTAATTTCTAATATAAGTTGATTTTTGTGTAAACAAATGCATTTTGGGAATGTTTTGTAATTTTACCAGGAATGTATTAAAAGGCCTGAATCATATTTTATAGCATAATTATCTATGAAAAACAAATCGCATCAAAATGGATGTAGGCTTTTAAGTCAATTTTACATATTAAATTTATTTTTTATTATATTTCATTATTATTGATCTATTTGTATGATCTAAAACAGGAAGATATATAGTCAGTGGCCTGCACAAGGTTTTTATCTAGGGTAGGCATTGTAGGTACTATCGACGAGAATCCAATACTGGTTCGCAATGTGACTTTATGCGTTTTTGCATTTGTATGAATCAAAATAGTACAATATATAGTTTGACCCACGACGTTGCTCCAATACGTACTGGTGGGCCGCGGGTAATCATTTTTTATTTTTGTGATGATTGCTATTAGATGTTATTATAACGTTTGTGACCTGAGAATTTCTTAAAAGATTCTTATTTAGCCAGGATTCAAACTCGGGACCTCTTAATTATAAGTCACATAAGCATTACAGCAACGAGACCAGCTTTATTACCAAAAGGATGTATGTTACAAAATTTGATTCAGGCAACACTGAAATTAGTTTAAAAACAATACCCTCCTCCTGACACAGTCGGGTAAAACATTATTATGCAACATTGTTTGTGACTGATTTGTTTACCAATTACTAATTCAATTAACAATTATTATTATCAAAAATATATGATTTCAAAAGCACAGATTAAAAAGACGTGGAGATATCTCTTAATAAATATTAAATCTATACTAATATTACAAAGCCAGTTTGTTTGTTTGTTTGAATGCGCTAATCTCAAAATCCACTTGTTCGAATTGAGAAATACTTTTTGTGTTGAAGAGTCCATTTATCGGGGAAGGGTTTAAGGTATATAAATCGCTGCAACCAATAGGAGCGAAGAATCAGTGGAAAATTTGGAAAATGTGGCAAAATTATTCATCGCAGACGAAGTCGTAGGCAACAACCAGTCATTGATTAAATGTATTATTAATATTACATAGTTAATTACTACTGAATTAGCTTGTATGGTCTTCGAACATTGCCGAGTACAATAAATAAAAAAAAGACGTGTAGCACTCGGAGACTGCCGCGGTAAAGCTATTACATAGCATTTTTTATCAACTTATGTTTACCTACTGACGTCATCGGGACCGTGGCCGAGCGGTAAGGCGCTCTAAGTGCCTGGATTGCCAGAGAGACGCGGGTTCGAATCCCGTCGGTTCCGCAATTTTTATTTTTTTTAAGCGTGATATTGCAAAAAGTCATTAATTAAAAAAAAAATTACTTTGAAATATCACGTTTGCAAAAAAAAAAATTTTGGAACCGACGGGATTCGAACCCGTGTCTCTCTGGCAATCCGGGCATTTAGAGCGCCTTACCGCTAAGCCACGTGCCCCGATGATGTCGTTGCCGAAATTGTACCTTTTATATTATGTTTTTGATACTCAGGGGGTATTAGGTTTTTTCGTTACGGAATTTCTGTATTCGGTCTCCACGCTCAAGGCCCGCGATAAAAGCTATACAATAGCTTAAAAAAATCCAGTACAGTTTTTTAAAACTGGCTCGACAGTTTTGGGTTCTAGTTCTTTTAGTCACTTTATTCACAAAACTTCAAGTTTATTCTTTTTAATCTGTGCTTAAAATACCAAAATGTTCCATCACTTAGAAGGCACTTTGCTTAAAAAATAATAAGGGTCATATATTTTGACCTCAAATTGAAAGTAAGTAGGAAGAACTTATAGAATATCTACATTATAATATAATTTATAAATATGAAAGGCACAAAATGGAATATTTTTTAAAAAAGAAAAGAAAAA
The DNA here is from genome assembly GCA_034621355.1 of Mycalesis mineus. Lineage (NCBI taxonomy): Eukaryota > Metazoa > Arthropoda > Insecta > Lepidoptera > Nymphalidae > Mycalesis > Mycalesis mineus. The sequence continues at coordinate 467,103 of JAXAVZ010000334.1, read as the reverse complement.
TAAGACAATCATAAGTGCAGGAGTTTTAAAGTTGCCATTTCAAAAAATACGTAACACACTTTTTTCAATATTTTAAATACAAGTTTATAAAGATAAAAAGACACGATTGGACAAGAATTTGATTATTTAACATAAGAAAGTATATTGGCAATTTGTATTTTAACAATTACAAAAATGTTGCCATTAAAAAATACTTAACATTTTTTTTTATAAATCCTTAAAGATTAAAGGCACTAATGGACAACAATTTGATTTAAAAAAAAACAAAACAAATTACCGATTCATAAGTAAATTATTAATAATATTGCCATTAAATATACTTAATGAAAAAATGGCAAACCTGCAATATTCAAAATAATCTGGCAATGAAAAAACACACAAAATATACATCGAAAAAACCAATTTTTTTAGATTTGAAAAACATTTTACAAATAATTTTGTCACATAACAGAAGTTGGAAAGCATTTTCGGTGTTATCTACCCACGGCCGAAGAGCCCAGGCAGCGGATATAGTGCTTTACCCACCACGCCTCTGCAGTTCAACTTCTGTTGTTACATGTGGCTCTGTGGTCGTTTCTTTCTGCTGAAGAGTCCGCCGAACACTCCCTTCTTGTCTTTCTTCTCTTTCGTGCCTCCGACCGATAGCTCGGACTCCCCAGATGACCTGAGAACATAAAACATAGACCTTTTGAGATACCTTTTTATAAGTGGGTAAACCGCTTCGTTACGTAACGCTGTACGGCGCCATTTTGTCTGGCTTCCCTTTGTCTCACACGTACGGCAGCAGTAGCTAGGCTTTTCACTCACTGTAACTCATATTTAAGTTATCACTTCTGTCGGGCGTCCTAAGACGCATAATTTATTTAACATTTTTCAACTGACTTCCACAAAGGAGTAGGTTCTCAATTGGACTATTTTTACCCGACTGCGTCAGAAGGAGGATAATGTTTTTCGAGCGTATGTATGTTTGTATGTATGCCCATTCGGATTTTGACATATGAGATGTCGTTGAATTTATAAAAATTGTGGTATTGACATGGGCTATATAAATTTTCAAAATGGCGGCTGTAAATGGGGGAAAAAGGGGGGAGGCCTATATATATTTTTCTTATCTTAGCAATATGGGTATCAAATGAAAGGTAAAATATATACTGTTTTAACAAAAAATGTTAAAAAGTGTACCAATAAAATCACTTTCTAGCAAGAATGTATTAACATCAGATTCATGAAAGATTAAATTAAAAAAAAAATTCAAATAAAATTATTATTATAAAAACAAAAAACCCGACTGCTTAAAAGTAATGAACTGAAAAGAGAAAAACAAGGATCACTATATCTATATAAAATTATAAATACTTTATGTAGCTGTAGGCGGGAACAAACAATACTTTGCTACCTGCGGGCAAAGAATCTACCAAAACTACGTTTGTCAACGCCTGCAGCATCATAAAGTATTTATAATTTATATATAATATAATTTTATGTAGATATAGAGATCCTTGTTTTTCTCTTTTCAGTTCATTACTTCTAAGCAGTCGGATTTTTTGTTTTTATAATAATAATTTTATTTGTATGTATATGACGAGATTATTTCCAGACAACCTACGTGGCGTAGTGGATTTTTAAGATGGATGTTCTACATTCGATTCAAATTTGATGATTCAATTTTGAGGCACAGGCCATATACCGCCCTGTCGACAAAGAAGTATCGCCACGCAATTTAACATTAACCTTGTTAACCCGCTTCCATCTTATCAGCATCGACAATTATAAGTAAATATGATTGCAGTGAAGGGTTTCATTTGTAGTACAAAAGTTTTACTTTTTAATGAATGAAATATTCTTTATTGTACACCAAATAATAACAGAACAAAGAGAACAATATGCACAATTGGCGGTCTTATCGCTAATGAGCGATCTCTTCCAGACAATCAACTATATTTAAGGAGAAAAGTGTAAACATTGGAGTAGGTTCGGGTGTACGTACACAAAAATAAACAATGATTTTTATTGACTAAAATAAAAATATACTTACATAAAATACATAAAAACACACATACATACATACATATGCACAAACATAAATATACATACGTGTCAATACAAAAATAAATAAATAAATGAAAATAGACTAGACGAAATCCTGGGAAGAAATTCAGGAGAGAGAGAAGACTTATTTTTTAGCTGATTTAAAATAAAAATAATTAAAAAATACCTAGAAGCTGGTCTCTGGTCCAAGGCCGGTGACCCGCCACTCCCTGCGACGGAGGCGGGGCGGGTGTTGCTACCAGATCCAGTGCCGCCGTAAGCTGTGTAACAAATCATACATTTTATAGGGTTTTTTTGAAGTATTAAAAGAAATCAGCCCTACCCTTTCCCCTAAGATAAAAGATTGTGCTGTACACAAATAAATTGAAAAGCTTCAGAAATAAAATAAATAATGAACAATTTTAGTTTTTTTTTATTAAATAAAGATCTCTATCGCGAGTATTTTCCATATTATTAATAAATATTCAGCTGAAACTCACGTCATTGTCGTCGGTGTATGTCCGACTAGTTTTGTAATAAATAGAGATCGTCTTATGTTAAATTTCCATATTTTAAATTGTGTTATATAGGCAAAGATTGAGGACTAAACAACTTATTCATTATAAAAAAAATAAGATTGTTCTATATTTATTTGCCCACATGGTGTTCAGAAAATCTTTATCTGCTTGCTTTTCAACTACAATAATTAATTAATAAATATAAAACGAATTTTATATTTATAAATTATAGCACTACAAATGTACATATAAAAGCTACAAAAATACTATAAAAATCCTTCCCCCAAAATATATCAATGAACGAAAAAAAAATGTTTGAAAAATCAATCAACTTGCAAAGCAACACTGAAACATACAAAACTAAGAAAACCACTACTTAAACAGAAAAACCATAACCCACAATACAAAAATGTGTAAAGAAATACAAAGATGTGTAAATAAATACAAAAATGTGTAATACAAGTTCTTTCTGCAAGCCATAAAACAAATAGCAAGGTCCATAAACCAAAAATACAAAATTGTGTAAGCAAATACAAAACTGTGTAAACAAATACAAAAAATGTGTAATACAATTTCTTTCTAAAAGCCATACAACAAATAGAAAACCATAAACCAGCAATACTTAATTGTGTGTACAAATACAAATGTGTAATACTACTTTTCTACAAGCTATATTAAATATCTATTATGACAAACTTAAATAATTATAGATATAAATTATTTACATGCATTAAAATAATTGTTATTAACATTAGACTAGGGTTGCCAATTTTTCTGACATATTATGGAAACTAATTAATTATAATTATTATCTTTTAATTAAAAACGAATTGCTTTTAGATTACAAATATTCGACAGATTTCAATGTTTTAATAAACTTTCTTTAATGTATAGAAAAATACGCAATTAACTAACTAAAAACTCAGGCAAATCGGTGTTATAGTTTTTGAGAAAATCGAATACAAAACAAACAAGAATAAAAAAAGAACAAAAAATAATTTTAAGTCAAAAATTAGCGGAATCTTATACATAAAATACTTGTAATAGAAATAAAAATTGTAACTATGAAGAGAGAGAGCTGTAGAATAAATTTACGAAACATTTTATGTTATTGCAAAAAAAATAGAAAAATATTTTATGAATTAAAAAGTTGGCAACCCTATAACATAACAGAATGTATACAGAAATTAAGTGTAACAAAAATACATAACAATATAGAAATAAATTAATTAATTTTAAATACGTACATTGTACCTTATGTAGTACATACAGAAGGTGACTATTCCCTTGGCAGCGTGTGAAATATAAATAAAAGTTTAACTACAAATGATACAGTCGCGACTTCTATAGCACTAGACCGGTAGTTCAGGCGGTAGGAGGACAACTAACAAAAATTGTTGATCGATTTCTGAAGTGTCTTTAAATGCAAACTACTTCAGTTTATACAGAATAACATCTTTTATTTTTCGATATGATAATATAATAAATTTTAAATAAAATTAAATCACTCTCATCATTATTATTAGACGTAAAAAATTGGTTGTCTGTAAAGCCGGTTTACTGACGATAGTTGAACGTGACAACGTCTTAAGAAAATACTGATGGAATGGTAGCATTTAATTGGTAATAAAATTTTTAATTTAAGTATATTTTTATAAATATTAATTTAAATTAATAAAATAATTGATTGTGATTTTATAAATTTATATTTTATATTTATAATAAATATATTAATTTTTAATTTAAAATTAATATATTTAATAATTATATTTAATAGACGGATGTCGAACGCTGCCGAACGCAAAGGCCGATAGTGCTTCTTTGTCGCTCCTCTCTGCACTTCAAGCCTTACATGGAACGCCTCAAAGCGAGGTAACGACGCATGAGTCATGTTTTTTCGTGCGTGCAGCCGGCTCTATCGAATTATAAGACGTCACGTCAAAAAATAATCAGCAAATAGCATAAACTTCAAGAAAAATATATATACCCTCATTTATACTTTTTTTTTGTTATTTTAAAAACTAAAACCTTCCTCAGGAACCACTCTATCAATAAGTGAAAACCGCATAAAAGTCAGTTCAGCACTATTGTGAGTTTATTGTGAACAGACTGACACAGAGACGCGGCGAGGGACTTTGTTTTATAATATGTAAGGATCTATATTAAATGACAACAAAAATTGTTTTAAGGTTCGTCGCCATTGTTCTTTAATTTACAATTTAACAGTGATGTAACTATTTTATTAAACCGGCAACTGATTGGTCTAGTGCGTATAAAAGTTTTGGCTTAATATAATTCAATAATTATAACAAACTACTAAGTATAATATTAAGGGCTAACGCTAAAACACGGGCGGGTGCGGGCGCGGGCCACAAATCCGCGAGCGGGCACCCGTCGCGTGCGCTCGTCTCAGTTAGCGCTGCTAGTATAACTTTGATGTCGAGCGTGTACAGTTGTGTCGAGTAGATTACCATGGATTATTTACTAATTTATTATTTGGTAAAAGACGTCAACGGAAAAAACGTCGACTGCATAACGTTCTTGACAAGTAGGTTACTTACTCAGCGGAGAATTCGATAATTCATTCGCGATATCCCATAATACTGGCCGAAATTGCACCTCAATTATTACGTGCTTTGTATCGATGTTCATGATTGTACCTAGCCTCCGACGCGTGTGACCGTGGCATCTAGCGGCGCTCGACCGATTTGTAGAAACAAACCCGCTCGCGTGTGCCCGTCGCGGGCACCCGCGCCGTATGCCCGCCGCCCGCCGCGCGGATGACAATGCGCCACCCGCGCCCGCGCTTCGTCGCACGCGCCTGCGCTGTCCATACTATTTTTCATTATACACCCGCGAGCGTGCACCCGCGCGAGTTTTAGCGTTAGCCCTCAATTCGTGCAAGACTTTTGAGTAATCTAAAAACTACCGCTTCAACCAAATAACTTCTTTAATTAACCAGTGGCGTAGGATCATGTTGAATTCGATTATTTAAGGTTATAATGGTAGTTTGACTATGCCTAGATTGCCTTGATGGCCTAGACTCTAGTGGTTAGCCTACATGGTTTCGATCACGAGATCCTGGGTTGGATTAGGGAATAATTTTGAATTTTCCATTCTTTTATGAAATCTTCAGCACATTCCAAGCCTGGAGTTGGGAAGTTGGTGGTGGTACAGCTTCGTGCCTCAAGGAGCACGTTAAGCGTTCCCGATCAATATCATCAACATCTGATAGCGATCCACCACGCTGCTCCTATTGGATAAGAGCAGCGTGGTGGGTTAATTCTCCATATCTCCTCTTCTATAAAGCTATAAGCCACTGGTTAAGTCAAGAAAGTTCTAGAATTGCACCTATTGCCCCCAAGTAATCAACTGACCGAGATCGCTGGCAGTGTAGAAATGCGAAGTGCCCTCGGCTTGCCAGTTATTGTTCTGCCTCTCATAGCCCTGCCAGCCGGAGGAGCTCCTGGGATCCTTCTCGTGGTAACTCTTCGACATCCTCTGCTGGTAACTGTTCACCAGGGCAGTAACAGACTTCTCGCCCCTGTCGTTCAGAGCTTTATCTGATCTTTCTGATGAGCTTCTGTCGTTATTATTACTTCTATCTGTCCCCCTGTCGAGTAAGTTGGGACCTCTTTCTGGTATGTTTGGGCCTCTGTCTGGTATCATGGGGCCTCGGTCTGGGATGTTGTAGTTTCTGTCTGGTATGTTGGGACCCCGCTCTGGTAGAATGGGGGCGCGTTCTGGAATGGTTGGCGGTCTGTCCGGTGGCTCCATTAGGGGCAAGGGCGGTGCACCGATGTCTGTTTTTTTGGGTTTTTGTAAAGCTAAGTAAATATATAATAACTTATCTATAGCATGATTTTTTAATGGTTGATGTTACGTAGTGAAATTATATTTTGATTAACAAATTGATTTATCATAGTTTTAATTTGTAACAGGTAAAACAGCAGATAGAAAATTATGAAAACCTATTAATCAAACTACTTATACAAAAATAGTGATTAATAAATTGGTTGGTAGGGGAAAGTTGTTAAAGAATTTCTCATATCTACCAAATAAACAAAAAAAAATTCATTTAAACCAGTCAATATATCGAAGAAAAGTGCGACTAAAAATATTATAGGAAATAATTCCACCGCGGCAGAACAACCACTGAATATAACCCATAATGTCTATGAAATAGATTCAGATATATTATTTAAAGATTTATTTTTTTATTTTAAATATGCAGCTAAAGAAAATACTTATTAATAATTAATTCAAATATTTTAAGTTTCCATAATTAGAATCCGTGTATGAATACTGTAAAATAGTTTATAAAAAACAAGGACATTGAACGGCACAGGTATGCTTTTAGACGTCACAAGAAGCTTAAAATATATTAAATCTCTGAATAAAAAGAAAAGAGAAAAAAAATAATTATAGTTCGTTCGAGTAAAGAATGCAGTGACTCATGATTGTTGGTTTTTTTTTTATCAACTACAAGTTGGCCCTTGAATGCAATCACACCTGATGTTAAGTGATGATGCAGTCTGAGATGGAAGCGGGCTAACTTGTTAGGAGTAGGATGAAATCCACACCCCTTTCGGTTTCTACACGACATCGTACCGGAACGCTAAATCGCTTGGCGGTACGTCTTTGTCGGTAGGGTGGTAACTAGCCACGGCGAAAGCCTCCCACCAGCCAGACCAAGACAAATTAAGAAAAATCTCAATCTGCCCCGCCGGGAATCGAACCCAGGACCTCCGCCTTATAAATCCACCGCGCATACCACTGCGCCACGGAGGTCGTCGTTGGTTCCGCCCCCTAACCAAACAAATCTTTTCAAATTACGCGCGTCGCGTTTCAAGTGGTCACTGTGGACTTGACCTTGTAATTTGAAAAGATTTGTTTGGTTAGGGGGCGGGGCTACAATGAGGAGTCACTGCGTTCTTAACTGGAACGAACTATAAGCACAAATATGCCTCTCTGACAAAGAGTTACATATTTGTTCTCTTTCCATGAGAAGGGCCATGGAGTCGCAGTTCCAAAAAATTGTTCCGTAATATTTCACCGCGCCTAATTGCCTCAACTGGTGACAGAAGGGCTGGCTAAGCCTGGCTATCCAATGCGAGAATGCGGCCATTAGAATACTTGGCTAAGTATTCTAGCCACTATTCCACGTGGGCATGATTTGTATAGCTATAAGGATAAGTGTTTTTTATTTTTTTTATTGAGAAAGAATACAATAAGGAACTTAAGCTAACTTATCCTAATAACTATACAAATCATGCCCACGGATGTTCATGTGGAAAAGAGGTAAATAAATTTGGTATTCACGGGCTGTCATGCCAAAGGAGTGGCGGTAGGCTTTTTCGGCATGGCACTCTTAATGATATAATAAAAAGGGCTCTTGCCACCATAAACGTTCCTGCGCTAATCGAGCCGTCATGATGATCAGGATGATGGCAAGAGACCTGATGGATTGACGCTGGTTCCCTGGGAAGTGGGACGGACCCCAATGCGGCACGCTACTTGCGTTGACACATTGGCTCCGTGTCATATCAGGGAGACAGAATCAAGACCGGGAGCCGCAGCAGAAAAGGCTGAAACCGGTAAGTGGCACAAGTATGCCTCTCTGACAGAGAGTTACATATTTGTACCTTTTGCCGTGGAGACCCTTGGGCCAAGGAGTTGCCGTGCCAAACAATTCTTTCGTAACATTTCACCGCGCCTAATTGCCTCAACTGGTGACCGAAGGGCTGGCTCATTTTTTGCGCAAAGGATTAGCCTGGCTATCCAACGCGGAAATGCAGCCAGTATTCTTGCCACCATTCCACGTGGGCATGATTTGTATAGTTATTAGGATAAGTTAGCTTAAGTTCCTTATTGTGCCCTTTCTCAATAAATTACTATTGATGAATTTAATTATAACAAAATGTACCGACATATTTTGTCAGAATATGTCCGACAATTTTTTGAAGTTGGTTCCAAGTTTACTTAGATTTTTTGTCGACTTACCCTCTCTCTGTGACTTGATGAACTCTGAATTGATGTCTCTTCCATTCGAGAATCTGGTGCGGCCCCACGTGTGGGACGCTTGTTCCGAGTTCCTGGGATAGTTCGAACACATTAGAGTCATCGTCAAGTATTATAAAGATTACAATAATCTAATACAGAATGTCCCAGAAAAAATTCACCTCACCAAATTGTCAATAAAATTGTTATTATAAAACAAATTAGAAGTTAATCTACTATATCTATATAAAATTTTAAATACTTTATGGTGATGCAAGCGGGGACAAAATACTTTATTTTCTGCGGGGAACCAAAATGTTTGTCCCCGCCTGCAGCACCATAAAGTATTTAGAATTTTATATAGATATAGTGATCCTTGTTTTTCTCTGTTCAGTTCATAACTTCTATGCAGTCGGGTTTTTTGTTTTTATAATAACAATTTTATTTAAGACTTTTTGTTTTAGTTTATGGTATAGAAATGATACGGTACACTTTTTGCCATTTTTTGTTAAAACGGCAATAGAAACATGATATGATATTTATATTTTTGAAATGGAAATCTTTTTACGACCTTTCATTTGATACCCATATTGCTAAGATAAGAGAAAGAAATACACACATCCCCTCTTTTTCCCCCATTTACAGCCACCATTTTGAAAATTTATATAGCCTATGTCACTACCACAATTTTACAGAACTCAAAAGCTGTGGGAATAAAGATTCGGCTCGCAGGAAAGGACATGGCCGGATTATTTGCCACTAACTATATAAAACTTTAGTAAACGACAGTAAAATCATTGCTATTTAAAATAATTAGGCGCCTTTTTGTAACATGTTATTGAAGACTCTCGAAAGTTCTTTGATCACAAAACTTAAATAGCGGTATTCTAATACTCGTAAGCTTTAAAATAAGGTACTATATATCACTGCAAACGAATTTTTTTTCGGGGCACAGCTCCATACTAATTCCGGCCATGTCCTTTATGTTGTTATGATTTGACTAAATCCATAGGGCTAAAATCCCTAATTACAACATATACAAAATGTTGAAAGATCTGAAAGCTTGTAAATTAAAAAAAAAATGTATTTTAATTTGGTACCTTAGGACAACATCATCTTCTAAAACCGGTGGCGGCTGTCTCGGCGGAAGGGACGGTAGAACAGAAGATTCTAGAAAGAGACACCTTTAATTAACACAACCTAACAGATGCAACAACAATAATGACAAACGAAATACACATAAAAGGAAGAAGAGGAGAAAGTAGGAGTACGACGAGGAGAAGGAAGAGAAGAAACAATAGAGGACGAGGATTAGGGTAGTACGAAGACAAGAAGGGGGTGAAGGACAAGAAGAAAGAAGAGAAGGTGGAGAAGAAGAACTCACCGATGTTCCTCTCGGCGGACGCGCGCTGGCTCTTGTCGGGCGACGAGCCGTGCTGGCTGGACGCAGACGCGCGCTCGGGCGTGGCGGACGCTCGCTCGGACGCGCGGTCCGGCGTCGCGGACGCACGCTGGCTGTTGCGGTGCTCCTGCAGGATCTCGGCCTGCGTGCGCGTGCGCCGCTGCGGCTCCGGTGATGACGCGTTGGATGATGACGATGACGCGTTCCTGCTCATGTACAAATAGATAGTTTAGAGCAGGGATTCCCAATCAAGTGGATTTTAGAACTACGGTCATCGAATTGTGGGTGACCTTGATCCTTGGCATGTCCTAAATTAACATGTAGCAAGACTTAAAATAGAATGGGCGTCAATGATAGCCTAAAGAGCTAAGGAATTTGTTTTTTTTTAAGGCATTGAAATGGTGACAAAGCTCCTTATTGGTTAATTCGACATAAGAACTCACGACACCAAACGGGTCGCAGGAAGTCATTGGATGTCCTGAAAAGACGTCTAACATCAACTCCGAGTATGTTTAAAGCTTTGGCGGTTACTTACTCAATAAAACATGCATACAAACATATATGATAAAAAAAACTACTACACCATGTTTTTTCCAAAACGATAAAAAAATTGCGACTGTTATAATTGTAGACATTAATAGCAGCCTCTTCAAGAAGAAATCCTCGTGGTGCACTAGTATGCGCAGTGGTATGCGCGGTGGATTTATAAGACGGGGAGGTTCTGGGTTCGATTCCCGGCGGGGCAGATTGAGATTTTTCTTAATTTGTCTTCGTCTGGCTAGTGGGAGGCTTTTGGCGTGGCTAGTTACCGACAAAGACATAACGACAAGCGATTTAGCGCTCCGGTACGATGCCGTGTAGAAACCGAAAAGGGTGTGTGTGGGGGGGTGCCTACTCCTATCAAGTTAGCTCGCTTCCATCTTAGATTGCATCGTCACTTAACATCAGGTGTGATAGCAGTCAAGGGCCAACCCAACTTGTAGTCGATAAAAGCAGTACCATACACATATATGTATTACCTGAGCCGACGACGTAGGTCAGCAGTGGGCGAGTCGTTAGGGGGCGGAGCGCTGTAGGGAGTCAGCTGCAGCTGGGGCGGCAGCGCGGCGTGGAAGCGCAGCTTGGCCACCCAGTCCGCCATGAGAGCACGCGTGCTCGCCGCGAAGAGGAACTCCGCCCCGTCCGCGCACGCGAGCCGGAACACGTGCGCGCGCTTCGTGTAGTCACCCGCGGGCTCACAGCGAGCCTGACACAAACAATACAGGTTATTGTCAAAGTACAGTCAGTAGCCCACTACATTTGACAACGACCACAACAGTAATAATAAAAGATTCGGAACAGTTGAGAACATCCTCCTTTATTTCTGCTGAAAAAATGAATGTGAGTAAAGGTGTCCCTTTCTTCTACTAAGCAAAAATCTTGTATGATAATATAATACCCAAATTGTAACTTTTTAACAAATGTATTAATTATTTGCCCCTATTAGAAACAAGCAATCTTCGAAAGCTATGATACATTTGGCCATCGATATCCCTATACAGCAATTTATGCGGAATGTTTTATATCCTTGTTGTCTGTCTGTCCGCACTATTCATATGTTTTCGTACAACTTACAAACGTCTTGCCCGATCCCCGATATGATAACATATTCTTATAGAAAATAGTCTGAAAATGTTTCTAGCATTGACATATTAATAGTTAGTACTATGGACTTCGGGTGTAACGCAAAATTCACGACAAAATTGTTCCGAAATGTTAAGACATACATTCTAGTATATATAAGATACTAGAATGTATTTGTATTTTTATAAACAAACTAAAACCTTGTAATATATGTCTTATTTTATTGTTATACAGTCTAATTTGCAACGGTTTAAATGCTTGCAATAAGAAATCAGCTTTGACTGACGGTTGCCATAGCAGCCTTTTTTTGACATGGCAGCTTCTCGTGAAAATAGGACAACATAAATGGTGAGTAGAGTGAGTGGAGTAGGTAGCTTTGAATTTTTTTTGGCATCTTTAACCTAAAATTATATACACACAGTGACCTCTATATGCTGGGATAAATCTAGTACCAACCAATATATTTTTTTACTACAATGACGTTAAGTCACTGTTTTAAATAACTGTTCCAAATTTCATGTGGATAATTCCTATAGTTATCAAAATAATCGAGTGTGAAGGACGGACCGACGGACGGACGGAAGGGTCCATTTTACCATTATGGTAAAACTGCTTTAATTCATATTCAAAAATTAATTTTATATTAAAAAAAAGATTATTAATTAAAATTATTTTCAATTCAAAAATGAAGGAATTAAAAAATTCAAATATTAAACAACATAACTCTATGCAGTTGTTGTTCTATAAATTTATTGACGTGTATTCTCTCAGTAAGCTAATATGAGACTGAATACGTAATTTAATTTTTATTTTTGTCCAGTTTCATATAATCCGTTTCAGACGTAAAATTGTTTTGAATTTGCACTTCCGGTCCAAATTTTCAGACCGAAAGAAAAAAACCAGTAAAAGTATAACATTGTGTTCAATACTGGGTGTAGCAGAAATGAAGGAGTGTGAACGACTGGAAGCAGGTCTTTAACCAGAGCTTATAATTTCTTTAGTTTGACCTAAATTATACCACACATTTACTCTGAACCCAGAGCTAGATATTTTTGAGCATTATCTATAGAACTATATAATCTATGGTAGCTCACATTCAATATGGCGACGGGAGGGGCGGCGGCCTTAGAACTTGCGAAGTCCTGCTCGTCGCGGAAGAAGCACAGCAGCTGGCCGCACAGCACCGAGTAGTAGGCGCGCCACGAGCGTACCGTAGCGCGCTTGCCTCCGCAACCTGCCTCTTGCTTGCGTTCCAGGTAACCTGTTACAAAGTGAAATGTGCCTTATACTGAAATTTTAAAGTTGATTTTTGGTTATAGACGCGAATAGTAGGTAGGTAGGTACTAAATAGGCCCAAGAAATTTAGAGCTATATAGTATTGATACGAAGCAGTTATGGTAATGATCTTAAGGTTCATTTTTGTTTGTAGAAACACGCCTGGGCAATATAATACAGTGCCTTATCCTTAAGGATTTAAGGTTCATTTTTGCTTGTAGGCACAAGTTTGCAATACAATATACAAAGTGCCTTATTGTTCGAAATCATCTTCGTGTGTAGACACGCATAGATAGATAAATATTATAGGTGTATGTTTGTTTATGTTTCCATGTTTTGCTTTCTCGCTTTCTGGGAAATAGATGTTCCTGTTTTTACTAAATTTTAATAACCACATTCGAGTGAAATACCTCATTCATTGCGATGATGAATCATCATTATAAATGACCATTAAAAGTAATGGTCAATCTCTCTCTCTCTCTCTCTCTTATATCTTTCATATTTTATCTCCTACCTTCAATCTCCACTGGCGGCAGTTCGTCCGGTCTTCGGTGTCTCCTGAAGCTCTGTGTGCGGCGCCGCGTCGTGAACGAAGGGGTGCGTTTTGGAGTCTTCATCACCTGGGTAACAAGAAATGACACTGATCACTCAAGACGCAGGCGTGACTGACATGTACGTAAAGCGGCACCCGGCTGCCGCTTTACGTCTTGACGAGTTAATCCTCGCCGACAAGGTTACGCGACAATACAAGCTTGAAATGTGATAGGTCACCGTGGCTATTATTGATCAATTAAGGTAGATTATATTATATATTTCTATTTACAATTAAATCCGAAATTTAATACAGACTATTATATATATGATCCCATTTAAATGTATAATGTAGTGAACTAATAAATTTAATTTTTTTCTTACAGAAAATGTTACAATTTTTTTTGTCATTTTACCCCTATGTTTCTAAGTTTGATCTCGTGGTTGTCGATGTAAAACTACATATTATTTAATAATTGTATAGCACTTGGTCCTCATATTATATATGGGAAATGGTTGGACTTAATATGAGAGAGAGGACAAAACTGGTAATTTCCACATACAATTATACCCAATTGACTCTTCGTAAAATGACGGCACACAATTTCTTCAATTTAAAATTGGCACCATGCTGTAAATTCAGACTTTATTATATTGATGATAAGGTTGAATTTCTCGGCACATATACGAAATATACGAAAGCAATAGGCGAATGCTTGCAACAAACAAATTAAAAATGAGGAAATCACTTTTAACATCTATTTTTTAAATTAACTAGTTAATGACAAATTCGATTAGTAAGCTTAAAACAAACTAATTTTCAATACGTTTAGATATAATTTTATAAAAAAACAAAACAATTTTATTTATAGGAATAAAGGGTTCATTTTCGTCTTTCATTTTAAACTTGCTTGTTGACACTTCCTCGATTTTTATATAGTAGTAATACTCACGCTCATGCTCTCAGCGCGTTTGACGTTGGTCTCGGGCTTGGGCAGGCGCTCGAACTGCGGCGCAGGCGTGAGGCTCTCCTCTGAAGGCGCCGTGGTGATGCTGGCGGCTCCCGTGCTGAGCTGGCGTTCCACCTGGAGGACAACTCGAGTTTAACTTTGGGTAGTTGTTGGAACAAGCAAAGTATTTAGAGGTCTGTGGCGATGAGTTGCTGTGCTTATTTTCAGACATTGGCGGAGAATTAACATGTAAAGTTAAATATATTGTTCCCGTTCTTAATTAATTAAGCTGAGTTTTTTAAGCTATTGTATAGCTTTTATCGCGGGCCTTGAGCGTGGAGACCGAACACAGAAATTCCGTAACGAAAAAACCTAACACCCCCTGAGTATCAAAAACATAATATCAAAAGCACAATTTCGGCAACGACGTCATCGGGGAATGTGACTTAGCGGTAAGGCGCTCTAAGCTCCCAGATAGCCAGAGAGACACGGGTTCGAATCTCGTCGGTTCCGAATTTTTTTTTCAAGCGTGATATTTCAAAAAGTCCTTTTTTTTTTAAATTAATGGCTTTTTGCAATATCACGCTTAAAAAAAATTGCGGAACCGACGGAATTCGAACCCGCGTCTCTCTGGCAATCCGGGCACCTAGAGCGTTTTACCGCTAGGCCACGGTCCCGATGACGTCGGAAGGTAAACATAAGTTGATAAAAAATGCTATGCAATAGCTTTACCGCGGCAGTCTCCGAGTGCATCACGTCTTTTTTTATTATTTTAAGATTTTAATTAGTTTTAAATATTTATTTTAATATTATTTTTAAATTAGTATTGTATTTGAGGGAACAAGGTGGTTTACGCGTAATTGAGTAACAAACAGATACAGTGAGTTTCGCATTTATAATCAAATATATAAAATTGCCCTGTCACAATGTTAGTTACTGTACTCCTCCGAAATGGCTTTACCGATTTTTACCAAATTTTGTATGCGTATCCAGCAGGTCTGAGAATCGGCTACTATCTAATTTTCATCTAATTTTTTTTTAATTTTTTATGCAAAACAACGTCTGCCGGGTCAGCTAGTATTAGTATAGATTCTGAAGTACATTTTTAATCTTTTAGATTCCGCGAAGATTCACAAGTATGTGTTTTTTTTTAATTTGTCAAAGACATGCACGAAATTAAAGATAAAGATTTATTCTCAAACCTGCATTCCCTGCAGCTGCTGCTGCTGCTGGTCCTGCAGCTCAGTCTCCCGTCTCCTCTCTTCTGTAATCCTCTCCATCTCCCTCCTCTTCACTTGCTGGAGTCGGTCCTGCTCTTGGCGTTCTCTCTCCCTCCTGCGAGCCGCTTCCTCTTCGTCCCTCTGCTCTTGGAATGATTTTTCGATCTGGCAAAGGTATAGTAAGTTTATCAGAGACGATTATCTTATTCCATGGATTTACCGGAGATTTTTTTAAGGGTACTTTTTTGGTAACGTTCCGAATGCAGCTCAAGCAGGTCTTTAAGCAGGAAATAAATAATACGAAGTAATTAATAAGAAACAAAAAATATATTCTATTTCGCCGCTATTGGGAGGCGATGTTTTTTTTTACAAGAGATATTGGGCAGTCCTACTAGGTGGAGGTTCTACTCACGAGGGTTATTCTCCTGAGGGCGAGGAACTTATCCCTCTGCGCGTCGATGGTCTCCTCCAGGTCTCTGTGACGGTTGATCAGCTCCTCAGTTTGTGAGAGACTCTCGCCGTATTTGCCGTCTCGAACCAAAGGCACCCTGGGTACATATGAGTTAAGTAACTTTGAAGGTGGTTTGAGTATAAGTCATTTCTTTCTCAAGTGTTTTCTTTTTTAATCATTTTTGGGTGGAAAAAAAACTGTGCAAAATTTAATACAACATTCTTATGAGATTTTATTTACTGTAGAATGTAAACGCTGTTTCAGTTATTGCATATGGTGTTTAAGGTTTGTTGTGATTTTTTATGCAAAATCATTTTATACGGAATCTAAAGAATCATCATTATCATCATTATTAACGGACCACAACAGAACCAGGCCTCCCTTCTTATAGGAGAAGGGATATGGAGCGTATACCCACCACGCTGCTCCAATGCAGGTTGGCGGATTTAGGGTGGTAATGATACATTTAGTAACGATCACTATCAGATGTTGATAGTGATGTTCCTGACTCCGAGCTTGGAATGTATTATACAATAACCTAGTCTTTGTCAAACAAAATATAAATATGTATAAACAGAAAAAGGACTTAAACAATCGCCTTCTTAGGAATCGACATAAATTAGTTTTACCAGCGTATCGCCTCCGAAAAGTTCAAAAGTCATTCGTAGGACTGGGTGTACTCTTCTACAACAAGATGCCCAATTCAGTTTTAGATCTGCCATTGCATAAGTTTAAGCAATGTATTAAAACTCACTTACTGAGTCAGAGTTATTATACTATAGATGAATTTTTAAATGACGAAGAGGTTGAGAGGCAATTGTCAACTTCACACAAGTAGTAGAATAAATAATTTTATGTAACAATACAGTTAATATTGTAAAAATTAATGATTTTAAAAGATCAACTGTTGAGTTTCTCACCGGCTCTTCTCAACAGGACCTGCCTTCCGAGCCGGTGGTAGAGTCACTACAAATAGTCTAATTTGACGTTTCAAAAGTGCTTATAATTGGCCTACTTGAAATAAATGATTTTGAATTTGAATTTGAATATTGCAAATTTCATAGATAAATAAAAAAACTCAGAATTATTCCGTGACCCGACCAAGGATTCGAGCTCAGGACCTCGCGATTGAAGACACAAGATAACCACTAGACTAAGGAGGAGTGTGCATAACCAAAAGTTTATTTTTGTTTCAATTTATTTTTTGTTATGTTATTCCACATTTTTACTATTATGTTGGTATGTTTTGTGACGTCAAAATTTTCTTGTGTATTCGTGGATAATGTTTTTGTTTACATATTTAACCTTCTTTATGTATGTATGATTTAAGATTCCAATATGTAAATGTTTGCTGTCCCAAATAAAAATTAATAAATAAATAATTTTTCGTTTCTTGCATTTGGATTTTTGACGACCTCCGTGGCGCAGTGGTACGCGCGGTGGATTTATAAGATAGAGGTCCTAGGTTCGACTCCCGACAGATTGAGATTTTTCTTAATTTGTCTTGGTCTGGCTGGTGGGAGGCTTTCGCCGTGGCTAGTTACCACCCTACCGACAAAGACGTATCGCCAAGCGATTTAGCGTTCCGGTACGATGTGGTGTTGAAACCGAAAGGGGTGTGGATTTTCGTCCCACTCCTAACAAGTTAGCCCGCTTCCATCTTAGACTGCATCATCACTTAACATCAGGTGTGATAGCAGTCAAGAGCTTGTAGTCTATAAAAAAAAAGAATTTGGAATCTAAAGAGCTATGAAACAAATGACCGTACCTGCTGGTGATCCACTGGTCCAGCGCGTCGGCGTCGCGCAGGAACAGCAGCGCGTCGAGGTGGTGCTCGTAGATGCGCGCGCGCGCCTTCCACACGCCGTCCAGCGTGCCGTAGCGCGCGCGCAGCGTGGAGATGCGCGTCTCCACCTCCTGCGACATGAAGTGGCCTTCTCGCACCAGCTTCTCCCCTGGAACAAGGTGGTGCAGATTAGAAACAAGATAGAAGAAAATAAGGATTTTTTACTTATATTTAGTGATTCGTCGATATCGATAGTGAAATTGGAGTGACTCACTAATAAATAACTCCGACTCAAAACACACTAAAAAGTAAAAAATAACTGTGTCATTTAGTTGCTTTAATTTATTTAAGCATATCTATGAAGTCGGTGCCAGCAAGTTTAAGGAACATTTATTTTACGTAGTAAAGCAGTTTGTGGGTTTAAACGTCCTTAAAGTAGAAACCTTGGCTGGCACCGACTCCTAGATATGCTTAAGTAAATTAAAGCAACTAAATGACATAGTTATTTTTTACTTTTTAGTGCGTCTTGAGTCGGTTCTATTTTTATTTAAAATTTATTTATTTATCACTTTTTAGTAATTTATCGCCACGTAACGTACTTGTACTCTGTCATAGTATATTTTACGGCTCTAGTAGCCAAAAAGCTACCGATACCGAGACAAAAACCGAAATCGCTGTAAGCATGCCTCCAAAATTTGAAGAGTTCCATCAATTTCCCCAGGATATCATCATCAGATCCTAACATAATCACAATGGGACCACCTTGGAGTGTATGCCCTTTCTATTAAAAAAAGAATTATCAAAATCGGACAACTCAGTAAAAAGTTATGCGTGGTCATGAATAAAAAAATATATATATACGTGTCGAATTGAGAACCTCCTCCGTTTTTTTTCGTCGGTTAAAAAATACCGAAATCCCTGTATGTATGCCTATGAAATTTAAAGAGTTCCTTCAATTTTTCCACGATCCCACCATTAGCTCGTGATGACTATAGGACCACCAGTTTACTCTTTCAAACAAAATAGGATTTTCCAAATCGATCCAGCCGTCTTCGAGTAATAGTGTAATATATAAGTCGAATTTATAACTACCCTCTTATTGGTTAAAATAACGAGAAAACACTACCTGCCATACTATTAGCTCCATGTGCCTCGGAGAGCATGTCAAGCCGTTGGTTCAGGACGTTTTTATCAACATAGTATTATGATAGTGACATTTTTTTTATCGACTACAAGTTGGCCCTTGACTGCTATCACACCTGATCTTAAGTGATGATGCAGTCTAAGATGGAAGCGGGCTAACTTGATAGGAGTGGGACGAAAATCAACACCAGTTTCGGTTTCTACACGACATCGTACCGGAACGCTGAATCGCTTGGCGATACGTCTTTGTCGGTTGTGTGGTAACTAGCCGCGCCGAAAGCCCCCCACCAGCCAGACCAAGACAAAATAAAAAAAATCTCAATCTGCCCCGCCGGGAATCGGACCCAGGACCTCCGTCTTATAAATCCACCGCGCATACCACTGCGCCACGGAGGTCGTCAAATATTACAAAAATAAAACTTAACAAAAATAAAATTTAACAATAAGCTAATTCCCTTCAATTGGGGAAGGTCAGTAAACTCACCATCGGCGTAGAAGGTCTGGAAGCTCTCGTCCTTGGCGTCCATTTCTGCAGCGATGTCTCTATGACGGGCTACCAGACGTTCTGCAGCCGCCACGTCCGCGCTCAACTCTGGCGCCGTGACTCTGGCCAGGGTCTCGTTGGTCCACGCCCTGGTGAAAAAGGTAATATTTTGATGAGGCCCGCGATACCAGTGCAAACAGCCATTCTAAGATATCGACGGTTGCTTTTAGGTTCCCACAATAATCCCCTGGTAGTGGATATGCTATGCTCTCAGGAGATCCATTCGCTTTCTAGAAAATCCGTCACATTTACATATTGCGTTCCATGGACTTTGTGTTTTCCTTGAAAGCCCTGCAGATATGATCCTCGGAAATACCGATTTTGCATGGCATAGGTGGAAAGGATAAGGGGGGATTCAGTCCAATTGCAAATCTTGTCATTCTTGTGATTCTTATAATGTGTGATGTGTGTAAAAAGCATTCCTCAAAACGAGGTCGAGGTTTACCGATTTTTCTTGTCAGAGCCATTCACGTTCTTGCCGTGGCTATTTGCATGTAGGCTGGTATTAGAAATCACTATACTTATTAACACCATATCTTGATGACGTTATAGTAATACTCACATAAGCTCCTGGTACTTGTCGAAGTAAGCCTGCAGTTGGTCTGCCAACTCCAGCTGATGTTCGTTGTGGGCCGCCCGCTCCTCCAGCGCCGCCAGCGACTCCGTGACGTCCTCCAATTTGGCGAGGACGTGCTCCTTCGCGTCAGGGAATGCTCCGCCCAATCTGTTGGTACGTAAAAGTTAGTTTAGTTGTTTTTAAGGAAAAGTTAATTTTGCGGCTGAAAAGTCTAAAATCCTTTTTTTTTATAGTTCACACTTAGCCATTTAACAGATAAAGTATTTAACAAGTCGGGCAGTCAGCAGTGTGATATCTCTGTGCTTCGGAGGTCACGGTAAGATTGTTCTGCAATGAGGAAGACACCCCGAGGCATGCGAATTTTAAGTGTGCGGGCGTCGCAGACCTCAGAATAAAGGCTCAAGAATGAGAGGTCAAGGTGGATATAAAAAAAATCTCGTGAGACGTATGCTATCGGGAGGGGAGGACTGGCGGAAGTATGCCGAAATTCTCCGATCTATCATTACCAGGAGAGAACAAAGAGAACTGTCCCAAGAGAAAGAGAAAATAATAAAATAATGGAAACTCAGTGCGAGGAAATGACAATATGGGTTCCGTGCTCGCATGGCAGTAAAAAAACATGGTAATTCACCTCTCCGCCTCTTGCGTGAGGTGCTGGTGCTGGTCGCGGATGGCGCGCAAGTCAGCCCGCAGCGCTCGCAGCTGGTGCAATGCGCGCAACAACTGCAGCTGCGCTTCCTTCTCCGCCACCCACGCCAGTGTTTCCTCTGCTGCACGATCGAATTCGTGAACCTGTCGGGCTCCCGCCAGCGCCTGCACAAAAGATGAGAAATTGTTTTAAAGGTATGCTAAATTGTCTTAAAATGTCCTCAAGAAGTATTCCAGTATCTGAGAAGATTGTGCAAAAGCCCTTAGGTAGGATGCGTCAATAGTTGCCGCCGCCTTCTACCACCCCTGTACGTACCAATGAGTGCATCGACGCTCTTGTCAGGACGTCAAAGTGCTTGTTTTGCAGGCCGTTCCCTTAGCGTTTAATGGGTATTTTGTCTAGCTTCTCAGCCAGCGTAATCCACATAGCCGGAATTAGACCAGGCAGTCGGGCGTGGCACAGAATTGCGTATTTCCCCTTCAAAAAAGTCAAAGCTCGTTTAAAGAAAGAGACAGAGATTCTAACTACAATAATACCTCTTGTCTCGCTATGGCCAACTCCTTGAGGTCGTCCCACAGTCCGCGGATGTCTTCAATCCTTTGCTTCACCTTCTCCGCTTCGGGTGTGTTCTCTTCTAGAAGCACGTTGCCCGCTTCGCAAACCGCTTCTATACGGCCCTCGTTGGCTGAAAATATTTTAAATATTAATTGTTGAATAAAAGCACGTATTACACTTCTGCAGAACTTCTGTAACTTAAGAATAATGAACTTTGAAGTGCTATTCATAATGGACTAACGAACGCCCGCGATTCCGTCAATGCCACACATCACAACTTGCTTGTTAGTCGCCAAGACAATACCCTGCGATGTGTAGTATACCCAGAAAATTGTGATAATTGAGGTCGAAAACTTAAAATTAAAGCAACGAGGGTTCCAAATGGGCCCTAGTTGAGAAGAGCTTTTATCGTTTATAAATTCTTTTACACTATAATAAGCTTTGTGGAGCAGCTTGCGTTTGACAAAAACCTTAAACTTATTGAGAGACATGATAGTGATATAAATTGGCAATTTATTGTAGAAATGAATGCAATTGCCCTTAAAAGAATTATTAATTTTAATTAGCCTAGTTCTAGGTGCTAACAGTTTATTTTTTTTTTTGTCATCTGGGAAAATACTATCATCACGTTTATTTCTAACGCCAAGCAGCATTGCTGTATTCCGGCTTCAGGGCACGTTTGCAGTAATTACAGGCACATAAGTTTTAACACCTGCGTCTCAGCAACCTTCACCTTGTATAGATCAACATCTATACTGGTCGGTACTTTGCATGTCCTGCGGAATGTTGTTCAGTTTATAGGCGATGGTTTCACTATCTGCTTGGCCTATTAATCTAATATATAAAATTTCCCTGTCACAATGTTAGTTACCGCACTCCTCCGAAATGGCTTTACCGATTTTTACCAAATTTTGTATGCGTATTCAGCAGGTCTGAGAATCGGCTATTATCTAATTTTCATCTAAATTTTTTTTTAAATTTCGTTTGCTGGGTCAGATAGTTATTAGTATAAAATAATACTTACCATGCAACTGCGTGAGGAAGTTGTCGAAGGCTTGCTGCAGGGTCTCCACGTGCTCCACGTCCAACCCATACTCTTCGCTGGCAGCGGTGGCCATTTGCTCGCTGATCCATTCCTGGGCCTCTTCGCACTCTTGGACGAACCTAAATAACACACAGTAATTAGTCAGACAGCCCCTTTTTGAGCCCCAAAAAGGATTTTGCTGGAAAGTTGTCTGGAATTTTTGAAAATTAATTGGGTGAATTTATAGATTTCGATTATTTTTTTCTTAATTTCAACTTTGCGCGTCTTTTATGTGCCGTGTACAAGTTTGGCAAAAATTGCGTAAATCGGTGGTTTTGGTCTTCATTCATTCACAAGACTTTTCTACGTATTTTACGATTAGAATTTTTATGAACAAAATGGCCAAGGCCACTAAGCAGGTTATAGAGTGAATATTACTGTAAAAAAACTGTATGTATTGGTCAGTGAATGCAACTCACTTAAAGTACTTCAAGCTTTGCTGCAGCCGTTGCTGACGTTTGGCTGAAAGTAGCTTCATCTCTTCGTAGGAGACCTTCAGCTCCGCGAGCTTCTTGCTCACTTGCTCATCTTCGGATGCGCGTTCCTATAAACAAAACATTATCTACTATAAAAATAGCTTTTTACCCCATTTAGTATCCACGAAGGGTTATTTCAAGGCAGCTATTTATCTCTGCAGCGCCTATGACCGTCTCTGAGAGGCAGTATGAACCCTTCAATGTTGAGCCAGTTACAGCTCTGTCTTTCAGATCTCGTTCAGCAACAGAAGGTACTTGCAGAGCCTTGAAAATGATTTTATGAGCTATGGATATCTTAAGGTACCCACCGAACCGTGAAGTTTTATGAATTATGAGAATATCAAGGTACTTGTAGGATACCAGCTTGGTAAGAGTGGGCAGGAAGGTGGCTAGCTCTCATTTTTCCATCTCCAGCCCCCTCATTGGAGCCAGAATTAACTCTATTATTAAGCTAACTGCGCCTTTGCCTCGTAGATCTCAGTATGTAACTGCAGAGCCTTTTATTATGACAACGATCTTCATGGATTACACAAACAGTTATGGAAAACCCAACAATGCCTTGTGGCTGGACTGGGGAAAGCAGTACAACAGGTGCCTGCATGTTCAAGGTTAGATATGATGTTAGGGGTACCTGCAGAGCCTTGTCCAGCTTGGTGAGGGTGGGCAGGAAGGCGGCTAGCTCTCTCTGCAGCGCCTCCAGCCGCCTCATCAGCGCCAGCACAGACTCCTCATCACGGCCTGCCTCCGCTCCCGTCAACGCTACGCGGCGTTCAGCCAGCCACGCCTCGGCTTCCCAGATCTCGTTCAGCAACTGTAAAGAAATAACACTTATTATGAAATATGAACAAAAACTTATTAAAAATAAAACTGACCTGAAAACGCACCTAAAAGTAAAAAATAAGAGCGTTTTTAGTTACTTTATTTAACTTAATCAAATTCATCGGCCGAAAGACTTCATAGATACAATTAAGTACATTAAAGCAAGTAAATAATGCAATCAATTTATACTTTCAGCGCAGTTTGTAGTTAAAAGTTATGCGTCGAATTGAGAACCTTCTCCATTTTTTCGTCGATTAGTAATGATCGAATGTCGGGGTTACCTGCAAGAGCTCGCAGCGCTCGCGCAGCGCCGTGGTGCGGGCAGCGGCTCGCTCCAGGAGCGTGCGGAGCGCGAGGCGCAGGTCTCGGGAGCGCGCCTCCAGTTCACCGCTCGCGAAGTGTCCGCGTCGACTGAGCGCAGCCGCGCGCGCGCATACTGCGTTTATTGTTGATTCTCTGAAATAAATAAATATAATCGCTTTACGTTTTATTCACAGTGGACAGGCACAAAAGTTGCAGAGCAGATGGTCACCGCGGCCAGCATGGTCTGGAGTGGAGACCATATACCACTAAGCGCAGTGTAGGATGCCTCCGACTCGATGGTCCGACGACCTCAAAAAGATAGTGAGAAGTGGCTGGATGAGGAAGGCAGTGGTTCGTGTGTGGCCTATGTCCAGCAGTGGACGTATACAGGCTGATGTTATGGTGATACTTTTTTAAGTTAATATAGTGTTAGATAATGTTACTCGGGATTATAAAATGTCATATTTTTTCCATTTTTTTTAGCATTGAATCTGAGTGAAAGAGATGCTTAGATGGTTTTTGCATGTAGAGAAAATGGATGAAAGATAATCAAAAGAGATTTATGAGGTGAGGGTGAATAGAAACGTTGGAAGGGGAAGGCCTAGGCGAATGTTGCTGTGCCAAATTCAGGACATTTTAAAGTATGACCAGGTCAAGAGTACACTAAACCAAGGAACTTGTATGAAAGGATTAATGAGAGTGGAAGAAGCTAAGGAAATAAGTAAGGACTGTCATTATTTCGGCATATGATATGAGCGCCCTTTTCACATCATCACAGATGGTGCAAGTGCGACACATGGGGTTCCAGGCCGATGAAAGGACTCCGAGCCTTATCCTTAAAGTAACAACTACTTTTCAATACATACGTTTAACGGAGAAAGACCAATTACCTGGCGATGATCTCCGCCTCGAGTGCGAGATGCTTCTTGAGCAGCGCCTGCGCTTCGGGCAGCGAAGCACCCGCCTCGTCCGAGCATACCGTTGCTTCGCGCTCCTTCAGCCTGCATATACAACACATTTTATTGATTCAACGAGATTTTGTAGTGTCTTAGGCAAATAAGAAAAATAATAAGAAATGCCCCAGGGGCAGTCCAAGGACTGCAGTAAGCTCTATTCTAGATCAAGTGCCCAAAACTACTCTCGCAGTATCCAACCAAATTTGGTTGGGCAGGTAGAATAATTCGGGCAGAGAAGACGAGCGTTGATCGCTCAGAAAAGGCACCCTTAAACCTAGCCACCTGCCAGACATTGACCAGAAAAGTCCTTCAGAAAATCGTAGTTGAACCAGCTGATAATCGAACCCAGCATCGAAAATTCAATTTATGCTCAAGCTCCAGAGTCACCATAGGGTTACTTTGGATACTCTTTTGTCACATATATATATAAAATTTCATCACCAGCTAAGTTCTTCGTCAGCATCTCTCTCCCAGCGGTGCAACAGAGCGGCATCTTCCAAGTTATCACGCCTGATCTGCATGGGCTCTTGCAACTGACGGTATCTGAAAAGACGGGGTAGTTAAATCATGTCAGATAATAGTATCCAGTATGCCAAGCATACGTCAATACAGACGCGACATGCGTCTTTTTGAGAATAAACGTAACATCAAAAATTGCGGAGCCGGCGGGAGCTGGCGGTATAGGATCCGTGGTTTAGTAACTGTCCGCGAGCTATTGCGCAATGTCGGCGAGTTGTGTCGCCGCGCTTGTTCAGTGAATAAGCTCACTGTCTGGTCTGCTTTGTCCAGAATTTCTGCGTCATGAAAGGCTTGCTTGACCGCGATCCATTGTACGGTGTCACCGAGTTAAGTTGTCGTGTTTGTTAAATAAATGGTTACCGTTTAACAGCCTGATCAGCTTTGTCCAGAATCTCCTGTGCCATGAAGTGTTTATTGTCCGCCAGCTGTTGTGCCGTGTCTGCGAGTTGAGTCGCCGTGTCTGCCTTCGCCGCCACAGCCGCCTCGAGTCGCGCGTGGCGTTTGAGAAGCGCTTGTACGGAGGACAGGTCCTTGCCTGGTGAGACAAGTATTATCAGGAAATCAGTTGATTAAGAGTAAAAGTATTGGTTCGAATACATGTCACACTTTTCAAATGTATTTTTGAGTTTTAATGATTGAATAAACATTCAATGCAAAAGAATAGAAATTAACATGAACTAGAATAAAAATTTTACAGACTCGAAATTGTGGTTTCTTATTTACTGTCAATAGTTTTCGCAAAAATAATTTTGTATAAAAGTGTCCTGATTATTAATTATTGATGGAATATGTCTTACTTTTAAGGACTCAAAGTTCATTATTGGTTGGAAGCAGTCACATTGTTTACAATACAATATACCGTTAATATAAAAAGAAACCGGCCAAGCCTGTAGGTATATTTGATTTTGTTACAGCTTAGTATTACAGACCTGAGTATTTAATATAAATTTCAGCTTGATTCCCCTACACGTTCTTGGGGATAAGGGACAGCAAAGTGATCCTATGAGGGTTTCTATATTTCCTTTCAAGGTATGCAACCCTAAAATTTACTTTATTTAAGTATGTTACCGTGGTCTTCGCTCAGCAGTTGTGACTCGACCTCGTCGAGCCAGGCGGTGAAGTCGTCCAGGCCTCTGAGGTACACTCGCGCCTGGTATGCCTCTTGAAGCCGGTCACGACGCAGTTTTGCTGCTGACTGTAACAAAAAATTATCTTATGCCTTCACAATCTATATAGCACAAACTACTTCAGTTGTACATTTTTTTCCATAAAATTACGTTTCATACTATTTCGAAGGTAGTGTGGAACGTAAAAAAAAATGAATACCATAAGATCTCGCCACAAGTTCTCCAAATCTTCCACGTGTCGAGCGATTTCTTGCGACGCGTAATGTTGGGCTTCTGTAAACGAAATAGATTTTATTGAATTTCCACAATGTATTTATTTGAAATTAAAATGTTAAGTACCGACTAAAAAATAATGAAGCAAAATATATATATAACGGAGCCTGCGTCACCGTACGCGACTATAAAGAAGTCTGTGAACTGCACGTGCACCAGCCACGCCCTCTTGCGGCTGCGCATCGTTCGATACCCCCACACATCCCACTACTTGAGTTATTCTGGCGTGGTGCGGTGCAGACGTTGTACTTTGCTTATCGCTTAACCTAGACAACTCGGATAATTAATTTGTGCAAACGAATTAATTATTACTCTCAGCTTGAGTCCATTAATTAACACAAGACGTTACGCATCATTGTAATACCATAATTTGCCAGTAGTAATTCACTGTTAATTAGGTTGCTGTAAATTATTCTTTCAGTTATCTATTTGTGGTTTAGTTATAATTACTGTAAATACAGAGGCTTACCCTATTATTTTATTAACCTACCTACTTTCGACATATATTTCTTTAACAAAGTAGCAAATGTAGGATATATATTCCTTAGGATATATATATTTTTTAATTCATTACAAGTTATTCCTTGATTTCAATCACACCTGATGGTAAAAGATCTGAAATGGATACTGGCCGACTTGTTAGGGGTAGGAGGCACGACATCGTACCGCAACGATAAATCGCTCAGCGGTACGTCTTTTGCCGGCAGGGTGGTAACTAGCCGCGGCCAAAGCCCCTCAACAGCCAGACCAGAATTTAAAAAAATCCCGCCGAGAATCGGATCAAAAATGTTAAAATACTTACCAATCAGATCCTCTCCCGTAGCAGCGACGTCGTCGATCCGCTTCTTGTTGGCCGCCAGCTCGGACTCGAAGGCTGCATGCTTCTGGATCTTGCTCTGCAGGTTGGACAGTTCTCTGAGGAATACAAAATTACAATTGTAAAAAAAATACTTATTAAAACTTAAATTTTAAAAGGCCATATTTTCTAATTAACGAGAATTTAGTCCTTGACGATCTCATCTGACGTTAAATGAAGATGTGTCTAAGATGACTGCGGGTTAATTTGGTAGGGTTACAAGTTTATTATCCCTATATGTCCATTTTCCTAATAAGGCGCGTCGCCCACTTCAGTATTTTTGTAAGAACGATAACCGCACCGACTTTTCCATAGATTATTATGGCCGATTTTGTGACTGACGCACACGATCATCATTTTGTCGGTGACTATCGAAGGAGTTAAGAACTAGAGACGAATATCTTAGCATTCCATGGATTCACCGTGGGGTTGCCGGCTCCATCGAGTGGCTGAGAGAAAACCTCCGAACAGAGCCCGAGACTTGTGACACGGGTGTAGGTTTAAGGGTACCCTTAGTGACGCGCGTCAACACTCCCCTCCTCTGTTCGAGTTATTCTCTCTGCACAGACAAATTCGGAGGGACTCTACTAGAGCAGCTTTGGACACTCGTTCCAATATGGAGCTTACTGCAGTTCTAGTAAGGCCAAGGTCTTTTAGCAGGTTGTAGAGAGACTTCGCTGGTATACCCCTCGCACCCACTTCTACCGCGTATAAACTAACCACATAGCCATTTTTGGTTAGTTCATTAGTGAGGTCATAATATTTATTCACTTTGAATACATGGTCTTTAGGGATGTTTGTTTCCCACGGCACTGTAAGCTCAACAAGTACTATACGTTTGATTTGTTTGGAAAAAAGAAATATGTCCGGTCTAGATGTCGTAATAGCTAAGTCTTCCGGGATTTTATAGTGCTTTTCATACGTACTTAACTAAAATTATTTTTTAGTAAATGTTAAGGGAGTGTGCAATAGATTTGCTGTTGGTTGTCTATCAACAATTAGCCGTAATAATCCGTAAGGAATTTGCTGATATCAATTGCAATTATGTTATTTTAATAAGTCTTTCTTGTTAATATAAATCAGCTTTTTGCGTCGTTTTAAAAAATATTATACTTGGCCTTACTAGAAGTGCAGTAAGCTCCATATTGGAACGTGAGTCCAAAGCTGCACTAGTAGGGTCCTTCCGAATTTGGCTGGGCAGGGAGAATAGCTTGAACAGAGGAGGTGAGTGTTGACGCGCGTCACTAAGAGCTCTTTTAAGCTTGCACTTGGTCACAAGTCTCGGGCTCTGTTGGCAGTTTTTCTCTCAGCCACGCGATGGACCCCCACCCGCACGGTGAATCCATGGAATGCTAAGATAGTCGTCTCAGAATTGAAAAATAAATAGGTATGCACACTCGCTCATCATTCGTTTAAAATTAATTTTAACAAGAAACTGATAGCTGCGAACAGAGCGCCATAGCGCCTGTACACACTTCACAAAAATTCCATATTAAGAGGCAATATTTTCAGTAGTTTCTCTTTCATAATATCTCTTTTTTTTTAATCTTTAACAAGAGATCCTGGTGCCCATACCTGTAGTTGGTGTCGGTGGCGATCTGCATCTTGAGCTCTATCCACTCTCGCTCGTGCGTCAGGTCGCGCAGGAACTGGTGCAGCTGCTTCGATTGTTCCAAGCGAACTCCACGGACGCGGCAGCTCTCCTGAACAGTTACACAAGTTTCATCATCTATTGATGGCCTCCGTGGTGTGTACAGTGGATTGATAAGGTCCTGGGTTCGATTCCCGACAGAGCCGATTAAGATTTTCTAAATTGGTTCAAGTCATGCAGGTGGGAGACTTTAGCCGTGGCTAGTTATCACCCTACTATGTATAAACGTGTTAAGTTGCACAAATAAGGGTTCAAATATGCCAATACATACTCTTTGAGCTGCAGTGGATCCTAAAAGGTCAGCAAGTTTATAATAAAGAGTCAGGACAAAGCCTTTTATAAATTTCAAAATCGCTTATTTCAAGTAGGCTTATGAAAAGCACTTTTGAAACGTCAAATTATACTATTTGTAGTGACTCTACCACCGGCTCGGAAGGCAGGTCCTGTTAAGAAGAGCCGGCAAGAAACTCAACAGTTGATTTTTTTTAATGACTCATTTCTATAATATCAACTATGTTGTTAAGGCAAGGCTGGCCCACAAAGTCGCTCAACGTGCTATGAGAGAGCTATGCTCGGAGTTTCTTTGAGGGATAAAGTCCGGAATGAAGTAATTCGCCAAATAACTAAAGTAACCGACATAACTGTCAGGGGTACTTTGAAGTGGCAGTGGGCTGGTCATGTCTGTCGAGCGACCGATGGCCGTTGGTCAAGGTCCTTGAGTGGAGACCGCGTCTCGGCAAGCGGAGTGTAGGGCGTCCCCCGATTGGGTGGAGTGGCGATCTCCGGAGAGTGGCTGGCTTTGATTGCAGACAAAAAGCCAATAGAGAAGGCTGGCGCTACTTAAAAGAGACCTATGTCCAACAGTGGACGCATGATGGCTGATGATGATGATGATGATGATGATTTTTTTTATCGACTACACGTTGGCCCTTGACTGCTATCACACCTGATGTTAAGTGATGATGCAGTCTAAGATGGAAGCGGGCTAACTTGTTAGGAGTGGGACGAAAATCCTACACGTTGGCCCTTGACTGCTATCACACCTGATGTTAAGTGATGATGCAGTCTAAGATGGAAGCGGGCTAACTTGTTAGGAGTGGGACGAAAATCCACACCCCTTTCAGTTTCTACAAACGCTTAATCGCTTGGCGGTACGTCTTTGTCGGCAGGGTGGTAACTAGCCACGGCGAAAGTCTCCCACCAGCCAAGATGATGATGATGATGAACTATGTTGTTACATAAACAGAGATGCTCACTTACCTTCAACGAGTCTGCGCGTTTACTGACTGCGTTCAACCGACGCTGTATGTAGGGCGCGTGGTAGTGTCCCCCAGCCACCACGCTCTGCGCGAACTTCTCTAGCTCCACCACTCTTCCCAGTTGAGATTCGAGGAGTTTGGTGAACTCCGCGTGCTTCCTTATTAGAGTCTCGACGGCTGGGGACAAAGTGTTTGTTTATTATTCAAGTTTTCATTTTACAATAACACCAAAAAACAAAACAAAAATTGAAACAATACTATCAAGCACTTATCATTGATAAATATAAATAACATTTGTACTAGTAACAACGTACAGACCACAAATATTACACCGAAGTTGTTTGTTGTCTGATGATATTTGTTACATACCCTCAATTTGTTATAATTTTTTTTCTCTTTTCATTTAATTATATTAAGTAAGTAATAATTTATTTAATTATAGTAATTAAGTAAAGTAAGTTAGTTCATAGAATATTAGTTTTTAGTGTATTTCACTTAATATTAGATTTATTTTTAATAAATGTATTAATTCATATATTAGTGTCAACGGCGCACGATGCGCGGCTAAACTTGATTAAGTTTATGTTCGCACCTTTCATGTAATTATGTTTTATGTTATTTCAACAAATAAATAAAATAAATGAATAAATAAAACATACTCTAACTCTAAGTTAGAGTTTTTAATTTTTTTTCCCCCGGCATTAAAGTGACGTAGCTGGTCTATCTGATTTTGATTTCGTTTTATTTTGTTGTTTTAATGTAAATTAGATCTGTGTGCACAAGATTTCGGTTATCATAACCAACGGTTAACATAAGCTAACTATAAATTTACTGTTCACGACAAGCCGTACGACGGTTAAGGACGTAAACCGGGCGGT
Source organism: Mycalesis mineus (assembly GCA_034621355.1). NCBI lineage: Eukaryota > Metazoa > Arthropoda > Insecta > Lepidoptera > Nymphalidae > Mycalesis > Mycalesis mineus. The sequence continues at coordinate 435,650 of JAXAVZ010000334.1, read as the reverse complement.
TATCTTAACCGAGCTTACGTTCTTAACTAGCGTACGGGTTGTCGTGAACAGTAAAATTTATAGAAAAATTACGTTAACCGTTGGTTATGATAACCGAAATCTTGGTGCACACAGGCCTTAGTCAGAAATGTTCTTGGTTATGTTTGATTAAAATCAATTCAAGGAAAAAAATCCAAAAAATGGTGATTACCATATTTTTTCACCATTTTATCAATACAGTATGTCGATTCTTGAAAAAAAATACATCGTACGAACTTCTTGCTTAGATCTCGTTGATCATCCCACCTTCAATATGCCAAAATAAATAAATAAATAAATAAATATTATAGGACAATACACACATCGCTATTTAGCCCCAAAGTAAGCGTACTCGTAGGTAGCTTGTGTTATGCGTACTATGATAACTGATGAATATTTTATATATATTATACATAAATGTTTATAATATATAGATAAATATCCAGACACTGGGAAACGTCCATGCTCATCACACAAACATTTTCCAGTTCTGGGAATCGAACCCACGACCTAGGACGCAGAAGCAGGGTCACTACCCACTGCGCCACTCGACCGTCAAAATGTCATTAGATAATATTCTATTACATGAGCCTTGCAACCGTTGTGTATTGGTTTCAAAACTGACGTTTTATTTAAGAATCCACATACAGGTATCAAATGAAAAGGCTTGACTCGTAATATACTGTATACTTTATATTATTAAATCCAAGAAGGCCGCCGCCACAAAATGGCGAATTACATTATGACGGAGATTTTTTAATTTTTAATTTATAATTATTAACTAAACTTGAACTTTAATTTTGGTGGATATAATATGCCTCTTTCTCAATTCGAGGTATGACGCATCCTAGGGGTACAAATTTATAGAATAAAAAACTTACCATCTAAGTTTTCGCCAAGGTCATCGTTATTGAGGAATGCCTCCTTAGCAGCGAGCCAGTCCTCGACTTGACGAGCTTGTTCCTTGAATAACTGCAGCTCGTGGGCCTAGAGGGAACAATACATCATCGTCATTATCAGACTATAGTTACAAAATCCACTGTTAAAAAATACCTTAATGCTAAGTGGTTAAGGTTCACATTAAATGGCTTACGTTCTAACACAATGGTGTTGGAAATAGCCTTATTGCTAGGGGAATAAGGTTCACAATGGCTTACATTCTAACACAATGGTGTTGGAAATAGCCTTATTGCTAGGTGCATAAGGTTCACAATGGCTTACATTCTAACATAATGGTGTTGGAAATAGCCTTATTGCTAGGTGCATAAGGTTCATAGTGGCCTATGTTTCTATCCTGTCTTCGCTCGCTCGCACTAATTAATGAACGTTCCATTCCTCTGTTTACGTAAACAAATTTCTGGTGGAAGACAACGGGTATAAAAAGCCGACGTTTGTCGGCCAAGGGGCAGTTTTACTTGGGAAGCAAGTAAAGACTCATGAAAGTGATACAAGTGATCGACCAATGACCTCGGCTATTATATATATCACAAAACGCTAGCTGGAAGGGCATTCCACCATTTCGCAGTCCGCATCGTGATCTTTTGTCGTTTGTCGTTTTTTTATACGAAATATCTTTTTGATTGCATTCTAGGCTATAATGTCATCATACCTGTGTAAGATACTGCTTCCTCTGCAGCCAGTCCTGGTCGAGGGTTTGAGACAGTTTCTCCACTCGTTTCATCTTCTCCGGGTCCTGGGCGCCTGCTTCTTTCTGGAGTGAGGCGATTGCTTTTTGGCGTCCGTCGATTTCAGCCTGCGACATTTTAGAAGTTAGACAGTTTCTCGATTTAGAACCTAGATCTAGATATCATCGTCATTATTATCAGCCTATTAACCCACTACAGATCTAGACATACTTGAGCGAAATACCACTGAGTGACACCGCGAGATCTCTAAAATTACACACTTGACCGACTTGATATCTTGCTTAGATACTTATTTCGTGATGTAAACCCTCAATTACATTATAAATCAGAACATTTAATAAAATAAAGGACTCCGTCGCGTCTGTCTGTTCTCGTAAACTCTACGGATCTCTAAAACTAAACGGATTGTCATGCCGTTTTCACCATAGTGTAGTGTGATTCCGGAAAACAATTTGTTATGGTTATGCGTAAATTGGCTTAATTATGACGATAAAGTAAAAAGGCTTGCAGCGCCTGTGAGCTTTCATTGAAATCACTGCCTAAACCTGCCCTTTCAGATATTGTAGGCTATATACATTATATTTATATATTTTATTATTATTTAATTAGATATATTCATATTTATTTATTTACTACATTCATTTACACTTACATAAACACTTATATTACATACCAACATAATTCCACACTCACAAATTATTATATTCACATTTTACATAACAAACTTAATTCACGCGCATACTCGAGTGCAATCAGTAGTATGCCACGCCGACCAAGTTTACCTAAATTGTAAATCAATATAAAGTTTGTCAATCTAAATTTTATAATATCACAATTAAAATCTTTAATAAGTTACTTGGTGTTTAGTACTATTCTCCACTATTCATTAACTGTATAATAGTGCCCATAAGGCCTATAATATAACAAAACAAAGGATTGTTCCTCTTAATAACAACTACAAAAAGTCATGTCGGCTTATATTGCAAACTTTTGAAGTAAGTTGACATGAAAGGTTCTTAAATTTGATTAGCGTTTGAGTATTTGGGCCTTTGTCGTTGGATTATTATTGTTTCAAGCTCATTTACCTTTCTCTCATGATGTTGCTCCAACTGCGCCTCGGCGTCAGCGACGCTCTCCGGCTCGGCGCCTTCCATACGCTTCACAGTCTCCGACACCCACAGTTCCAATTCCTGGACACAAAATAATTGAATCACGAATGGCTCTAAGTAAATTCAAAGTTCTGTTAAAATATAACTTGCTGTATTGGCTAGTATTGTGTTACACTGCATAATATGATCTGCGGCTAAGCCCCAGTTGGAACAAAGTTTATTGTCATATCACTTGCTCGGAAAAGTAGTTTTTGCTTGGCCAAATTGGGACACAAAAGTAGTTTTTGCTGCCTAGGCAGGCAAAGTACCATCAAAGAACTTTATCTGCCCAGGCAGGCAAAGTAACTTTTGAAAAAATTATAGCCTAGGCTCAGGGTTCCTGTTAAAAGTGGGTATTGATATGTTTATTTAGTTTTTTGACATTTTCATTTATTTCAATTTCATACAATGGATAAATATTAATCAGGTAGAAATTTATTTCCATTTCGGATTATAAAAAAATCTTAAGTAAATAAAATTAGAACCACCAACAAAGATTAAACTACTCAAAGAGTTCATTAACCTTTGCATGTTTGTATTCTGGTATTTTTTTATTTCTTTTTGTATGTATCATTTTCCTCGCTATAGTGAGATGAAAAGTTGTGTGTTGCGCACGGTAGCAAATTTTTTTACTTTTCGCGCATTGAATTTATCGCGACGCTCAGGATTCTTTTTTTGAACTCTTAGCTTCGCTCGGAGTTCAATCCTAGATTACTTCGCTTGCTCGGTATTCAATACATGCACTTGCAGTAAAAATCAATTTTGCTGCCTAGCATGACAAATAACTATTCTATTTGACTACTCTCTTTTCGTTTTTTTTTGTTGGCCTTCTCCGCTAGAGACAGCTAACACGATAAGGGAGAGGTCGGGTTATGTGTGAGTTTTACCCGCTAAGTCCCCCATCGGAGGCCAACCTTAGTGAATTTTCAGAGACCTCGGGGTCAGGGAGCGAGGCTTGCAACTTAGACGCAAGATTTTCAAAATGCTGTGTTTTTACGTACCCAATTAATTTTACCGTAATCTGATGACCTACATTTTTTATATTTTAACGGGTTACCCTGAACGTGCGCCCCTACATTATGGGCCCATACTTGGTGGAGAAATTCAATCATATATTATATTCATTTGCCGCCCTCGAGTATTTCCAAAAATCACCTCTTGTGCTCTCCTACTACCGCGTTTGTTTCGTGTGGCGAGCATTCAGGACATAGTATTACACTGGGGAAAGAGGACACTTCACATACAAGTGCAGCAAGTATAGCAGGAATGTGCTGCTTTGCAATTGAAAGAGTCTTTTACCTTGAGATTCTCGTCGAACTTGTGCTCGGCGATAGCCTCGTCCAATACCGCGGTCCTCTGCGCAGAGAGCTGCTGTAGCTGCGCCCACGCAGTGTCCAGCTCCGACAGGCTCGCCTTGATCTGCGCCGCGTGGTCTGGATGACTGCGAATATATACATTGTTTTAGAAGACTAGTCAGATATAAAGGTTCTGCCACTAAGACGACTTAAAACACTGATGTCGCGCTATCGTCGCACCTGCAGTCTGACCCGGCCATTAAACATTGCTGTCTGCCAACGACCCAAAAAAACTAGTGTTCTAAATGATTTTTTAGAACTTGATTTGATAACAAATAGAATTATGAGAAAACTAATTAAATTGATCAACTAATAAAAAAAAAACTATAGTACATTTGATATTAAGATTTGAGAAGAGACAGAGATGGTCTTACATTGGCGTGAAGTTATACTTAAGTAACGCCACAGTACCTCAGTACAAATTTCCATCTTGTGAGAAAGGGACGGAAGACCCCTATTGCAAAATCAAAGTGCATTTGTATATCTCTGTCATTATTTTTATTCTCGTTTATAATCTAATATATAAAATTTCCCTGTCACAATGTTAGTTACCATACTCCTCTTGTACTTTTACAAAATTTTGTATGCGTATTCAGTAGGTCTGAGAATCGGCTACTATCTAATTTTCATATAATTTTTTTTTAAATTTTTAATGCAAAACAATGTTTGCCGGGTCAACTTGTAAAGTAATAAAAATGTTCGAGTCATCTACCCTACGGTAAGAATATATACATTTTAAAAAACAAGCTTGACCTTAGTGTGCTGTCTCGCAATTAGAAAGGTTCAACACAAAGAATATATGGCGAACAGTCAGCAAAGACAGCAAAATTAACAGTATCCCGCATAGACGGTAAAAATGTAGTACTAACAGCGGTGGAGCAGTCATCCTATTAAACTATTCTTTAGAAACAGTAATAACTTGCAAACCACGTGTAGGTCAAAGGCACATGTAGAAGCAATCGGAAATATAGCTTCCCTTTTTCACCAACGATAGATAGCAATATTTCTTATTTATTTTTTTCTACACGATATATCTCTTCGTGTGCATTTTAGATCTAGTGGTGAGAAGACCCTGTAGTAATAAAATTGAAAAATTTAAGTGCGTGTTACCTGTGCGCCAGCTCGCCGCCTTCAACGTTGAGCGCGCGGATGCGGTCGCCGATGGCGGAGGCCTCGGCTGCGCGCGCCAGATGGCGACGCCGCAGCTCGTGCGCTGCGCTTAGGTCGCGTCCGCACTCCACGCTCGCAAACTGCGCCGCCTTTTGAGCCACGCGTTCTGCCGTCTCCGCCACATCCCTACGCAATAACACACATTCAAATATAAAATCATGAGAATTCATGAGAAAGCGAAAAATTCAAGATTCTAAATAAATTTTAATGTATAAAATATATTCATTTTTAAACAGTATTGGTTGTAGTTATATACCTGTTGAAAGAGTGCAGCTGTAAAGCGGCGGTGAGTCTCTCGCGGTAAGCCTGCAGGGCTCCGCTGAGCGCGCGCCACTTGTTGAGGAAAGCATCCCGGCGCGCCACCACCGCTTCCGCTTGTTGAGTGGGACCCTGGGGGCACAAGTCAGAGTTAGGTACGGTGCTAAGCTAATGAAATAGCGTAGCAAATGATTCCAAATTAAAATCCTAATGCTGGATGAGTAAAAACTACATTTCGCTAGAATTTTGGAAAATATAATTTAGTCGTAAATCTTTCTTTTATTTATAGTCTTCGGCACGAGTTAGAGTACCTGCGGCTTGCAGGTGTAAACGCAGATGCGTGTAGTTCAAATATACGTAGACGATTCTTGTGTTTAAAGACTACTATAGTCCGAACAGACTCAGGTCAACTACTACTGCTCTATCGATTCGAGTTTTTAAATTTCTGCAAGGTAATCGATATCTCATTTAATCAGTTAATTATTATTAGTCTATAAAAAGCAAAGCAAAAGTGGAGAGCTCCTCTTCGCAATTGCACATGGTAGAGTCGGCATCTCCTAAGGATGCACCAGTTCTAAAGTAAAGTACGTAGAGAGTATTTTTTGTCACTTGGATTCGTCGGTATTTCGCGGAAAATAACAAATATTTATGAGAGCAATTACCTGCTGCAGCAGTTTATGCGCGAGTCCTTGGATGGTGCGCACGTGCTTGTCGTCCACCTTCATATCGCTGTCCAGGTCGTCCAGCTTCCGCAGCAATGCTGTGCAGTGCTCGTAGTCACGACCCGTCTCGTTCGCTTGCACCTGTTTGAGAATAAAAGTCAATAGAAGTGACAGACAGACAGAAGACATGATTAATAATGCTATGATCACCTTAGCTCATTTTAAAGATCCACGATGTGTCGACAGACATAGTCTAGAAAAAGAAACTTATTGCTGCCTTATCTTTTGTCCCATCGCAACAAAAATCAAAGCGATATAACCGATTTTCCGCTATAAGTCGCTGCCGTGATGGACGGCATACCATGTTTCTCAAATTTTTAAACACGGGATGAGAATTATTACAGAAAATTAAAACAAAACGTTTCTTTAAAAAAAGTTTTTCGACCCAGGGGTGGAACCCAAGGTAGCCTGCAGCCATTTCCCACAATAAACACCCCCTGTCCCCTTTAAAACACCGAACCCAGTTTCCCACAAAATATAAAAATTGGCATATGATCGTACCATCATTTCCTTGTCTCGTATCCACGCTTCTATCTTGTCCAGATGCTGGTTGAACTCGAGGATATCCTGGGCTTCTTCTAGACCACGACCTGTTACATTCCAATATTAAATTAATAATAATCTATTCACACACTTACATAGCGAGTAATGCAATAGAAAAAGTTCTTGAGCACAGTCTTTTAATATCTGATGGACGTCCACTGCAGAACATAGGGCTTTTCAGATTCTTCCAAACACAGGGATCCGCTTCTATCGATTGACACAGACAGGAGACGAAGTCTTTATGAGCTATCTGGCGGATATTGGCAAAAGACCAGATGGGAAAAAGTTTGTCGTTTGTTAAACGAAATTGACGACGCCAGGAATACTATTTTTTCACTGAAAACGATTAAATGGGAAAACGATTGGCGACAACTTTGCGCAACAGGTTGATATAAATATATATTGTTAATGTACTGTTATGTTACAATCTGAAAACAAGGTATCATTGACAAGATTCCGGAAGGAATTATGAAAAAAGAAGATGGGAAATAAAAAAAAATTAAATTGAGAGGGGAAGAGGCAAATGTTACCGTTTATGAAAGTCTGGTTCACAATTAAAAGGGTACCTAAGAGGTTTTCACGCGGACGAAGTCGTCCGCTAGTTAAATATAAAATAATCTATTCACACACTTATATAGCGAGTAATGCAATAGAAAGCTCTTGAGCACACTCTTTAAATATCTGATGGACTCCTTGCAAACACGTTTAACGTCGTCAGTCCACCCAGTGGAGGGGGTAGATCAACACTGCGCTCACCGGTGTGTCGTCACCATTCTAGCACCTTGAGCCCTCAACGTGCATCAATCATATATTGAAGTAGAATTAAGTAGGTGTCAGTATTTTTTTAACATCTAACATTACAAAACTACTAAAAGACTTCAAACATTAACATTTCCGCAACATCCGCTCAAAGCGTGTTAAGGATCTTCGGGCCAAACAAATCTCCTTTACCTCTTTGTTCAGTGGCCGCCTCCAATCTCTGCCAGTCCTTGTGTAGCTCGCCCAACTGCTTCTCCACCTCAGGGTCAGGAGTCAACTGCTGCGCGAGGGTCTGGACCTCTTGAAGACGAGCTCTGTTGGCCGCCAACTCGGCTGTGAATGCCTGGTGCTTTTGCAGCTTCTTGATTTTATCTTCTAGATTGGTCACTTCCCCTGTAATATCATAATTAAAGTGTTTTTTTTCATTCTGTGGTCTTTAATTTTTTCGTCCATCCACGCACGCACGCAGCACGTAGCCTGCCGCCACATAGGGCTAAGATGAAAGGTTCTCGGTAGAACAGTTGAAGTTAATATGGCGACCCTTAAGTTCAGTTAATTGTCTATAATCATACCATTAATTTTAATTCATGTACATTAATCGTAACTTTTATAAGTGTGCAACGTTGGCTTCCGAAAGAAATAAATAACTTGATGTATTTTTTGTGTTTTTGGCAAGTTAGAAGTTTATTTCGCAGGCAAAGTCGCGGTCGTGTGGTAGTTTTTTCATAATAAATTTTTTTTTAGATTAAATAGGCGATAACACTAAGCTATAGTTAGTTCGCGTTAAGATCAGTGACTCATCATTGTTCGCCGACCCGACCCCGCTCCCTAACCAATAAAATCTTTTCAAATTACACGGACAATTTTCACAGTGACCAGTTAAAGACATAGCTTGGAACGCGACGCGCGATTCGATTAGCTAGAGGGCGGAGCAGGTCGAATGACAGAGAGTCATCATTGTTCGCCATTCTAATAGCAAATGAACTATAATCTAGTAGTAGATGGCTTACCATGGTGTGCGGGTAGTTGAGCTAGTTTGTCTGCGATCCAGCCGCGCGCCTCCGCCGCGTCCCGTGCGAACTGCGCACGCGCACGAGCCCGCTTCAGCGCATCACGACGCCGAGCCGCCGACTCGTAGAGCTAGATAGAAATAAATAATATTTGAATAATAATTTTACGATGAGTAAATCAAATGCTGAGCTGGCACCTTTTACTGAGTTGTGCCCACAAGACAGGAGTAGTGTTTGATGCTTCTTTTTCAAGACTTCAAGTCTTGAATAGCTCAAAAAGGCTAAGGCATCGAACATTAATATAATGTGTAGCATAATTCACGGAAATAAACATTTTTTCACTGTTTTTCATTCTTTCAATTTCCTCCAAAGTAGTATATGTAGATTGTAGACCTTTTTGTGATGGGGTTCGTCTTAAAAAGTTTAGATGTTTAGTTTATATCTGCTATCAAAACCGATATAAACTAAACATCGAACATGCATTATTCGGTCCGAGGCATGGTTGCCGATGTAATTTGCACATGAAATTTAACACGTCAGGAATCATTCTATACTAAAGTCAAACTCGATTGAGAATGCTTGTCAACAAACAAATTTAAAATGAAGGTAGAAATCGCTAGTCATTTTACACCTATTTGTTTTAATTGACTTGTTAATGACGAATTCATGATAATAAATTAGATTAGTAAGCTTATAACTAATTAATATATTCAATATCTTTTAAATAACATTTTTTTAAATAACAAAACATAATTTTAAATTTATGAGGCATAAAATGTGTTGCATTTTATACCTTCATTTTAAATTTATTTGTTGACAAACATTCTCAATCGAGTGTGGCTTTAGTATAGTGTTTTTCACCAACGTAAAATAAAGGATCAGACGTTCAATTCTACACCTTTTTTCGTTACACTAACCTCACAGTTTTTGAAAATTATTTTTTTATTTAAAATGCTTAAAACAAACCATAAACATATTTGGGTCAGCACTGTCTTCACAAGGAACCGGATTAGCAAGTTCTCTGTATTTTATGAAGTCGCAATATTTTATTTTTCTATTACATTATTTTACTTTCCCTTCTTTTAAAGAGCAGTTAAAATAGAATAATAATGATGATACCTTTTTCCTCCGCTCGTTGATGTGCAACAGCTCGTCGGCAATCCTCTGGCTCTCCACGTGGTTCTGTTGCAGCAACTTATCGCCGTGACTGTTCAGCGTTGTTAACTTCTCGTCCTGCAAATATTTCATGTCAAATCAATTGACATTGTTGCATGCATTGCCCCAACTCTGATGTCAGACTTTGATGGCCTTCGTGGCGCAGTGGTATGCGCGGTGGATTTATATGACGGAGGTCCTGGGTTCGATTCCTGGCAGGGCAGATTGAGATTTTTCTTAATTTGTCTTGGTCTGGCTGGTGGGAGGCTTTCGCGGTGGCTAGTTACCACCTTACCGACAAAGACGTACCGCCAAACGATTTAGCGTTCCGGTACGATGTCGTGTAGAAACCGAAAGGGGTGTGCATTTTCTTCCTACTCCTAACAAGTTAGCCCGCTTCAATTTTAGATTGCATCATCACTTAACATCAGGTGTGATAGCAGTCAAGGGCCAACTTGTAGTTGATAAAAAAAAATTCGTCATAGCAAATTCTATTACATTTAACAAGAGACATCATTAAAAAATACTTGAAACGTAATTTATTTGATTTTGCCCATTTTGGGACTATTTTAAGTCTGAAAAAAATTAAGTGAAAATTGCCAAAGATTCCTTGTTTCCTAAGGTAAGTTATAGTGACCTTTATCACCTCACATAATTAATATATATTTACTTGTGTAGCCAACAGCTTCTCGAACGCCTCGTGTTTCTTGAGCTGGTGCTCCACTTCCTCTACGCTGCTGGTCGGCGAGATTTCACTGCCTGCGAAATTTGAGACAACGTTAAGAGCACATGCAATTAAAGGAGATACGTAGAAGCCCAATATTGCCGCCATAGCTTAAAGAGTCTGAAGGCTGAAGTTGAAATAGGCGGAGCATAAAGCTCGAAGACCCTTTAAGGTACATGTTGGAGTCCAACAGTTCACCGAGGAGCGCGATGTTAGTTGCACTCCACGGAGTGGACATTTTGTTTCTTTCTCGACTTCAAAGTCAGCTCTGTACCATATTAGAATTTATCGTGCTGGTTCCCTTTAAGTTAATTCCATTTTTCTTTTCTCTCTCCTCATCATTATTTTCCGGAACATTTACCCGTATGTGTTTCACTTGTATTCACCGGAGAGCTCAATCAGGTTTAAAAGTCCACTTTGGAAAGGAATTGCGGGAAGGCGGTGGTGATGCAAACTGCTCAGGACAGCGATCTACCGGTTCTATGTGAAGATGTGGTGATCATGTTGCTGATGATACTCACTGAGAGCGGCCTCCTGCGCGGCGCACAGGTCGTGCAGCTGCTTGGCGTCGCGCAGGAAGCAGTGCCAGTCGATGAGCTGGTCGAGAGCCACCTGGCGCGCCGCCCACGCGCCCTGCAGCCGAGCGCGCTCCTCCAGCAGAGCCGCGCAGCGCTCCTCGATTTCCTACGCAAGCCGAATATATATAGTAAGAATAGGTACAAAAATTGCTGCAATAAGATCATTTTCAAATAATATGTAGTTGTATTTACAGCGTCAACCACAAGAACCTTGACCTGTTAAATATTGAAACCTCGGGTCAAACTTAGAAACATAGGGGTAAATTGACAAAAAAACATTGTACCCAATTTTCTTTAAGAAAAAAAATACATGATATTAGTTCACTGCATTAAATATTTTAATGGAATCATACATAAATAATAATTAGGTTGTATGTCATTTCATATCAGAGAAAAATAGTAATTTATAGTAAAATCCGCATTAATTGGTCAATTATACTTTAATAACCAGTGAAAAGATGCTAAATAGAAGAGGGATAGGTAACCTGCGAGTTGGGGTGTCCGTCCGCCACCAGCTGCTGGCCGGCAGCGAGCGCGGCGCGGAAGCTGTCGTCGCGCGCGTCTATCTCCGCCCGCAGCGCGTCGTGGTGCGCGCGCTGCGCCTGCGCCGCCGCCGCCGAGCGCGCACTGCCGCCCGACGCCATCTCGCCGCGCAGCGCCGTCGACCATGACGTCACGTCGCGGACCTGACCCAACATTAGCAAATCATGAACAAACATACTAAAACGGTTTAAAGTAACATCTTTTGACGTGATAACGTGTCGTGTTATAAATCGATGAACGCCGGCTGCACGCACGAAAATCCACGACTCACTGTCACGTTCCACCTGCGCCGAGCGTGCAAGGGAGAGCGCGGAACAAGCAATGAAGAGGAACGATCAGCCTATGCGTTTAGCTTGTGACACATGCAATTTTTTGTCGATGGATTTTTATGACTAGAGGACGCCCGCGATTTCGCCTACGTAATTCCCGTTTCCATGGAAATTTCGGGATAAAATGTGTCCTATATGTTGGCGGAGTAGTATCATGACAGCCGCTTAGCGAAGTTCGGTGGTGGCAGGGATGACCGATCGATGCCGATATAAGGCAGCGGTCTGGAGAGACTAGGCTGATTCTCTTCGTGGCGTTCACTGCGACCACATCTCTCAGTCGTGATTCAGATCACGCCAGATTTATTAATCATTATTATTGATAGCTCAATTAGTTAATATTTTATTTATTGGTTATTATTGGTCATCGTTGTGATTATTCATTAGTTAATTTGTCGGATCAGGCCGGTCAGGGAGAATAACTTGAACAGAGGAGTCTTTGTACCTGCGTGAAAAGATGTCGCCGCTATCCGACATATGTTAATCCAGGGTGTTAGCTAACTCCTTACCAAATTTCATTAAAATCGCTCCAGCCGTTCAGTCGTGAAGAACTAACAAATATACACAATCCCAAAATTTTTGCCTTCATAACAGTAGTATGATCACGTAAAATAATTGTTCGTAAACCGACTTATACTTTATAAACAAACATTATTTTTATAGGAAATTTGTTGCGCCGCGGACCCCTCACACGCGATGTCGGTGAACTAACCTCAGTAAAGAACTGGTGCAGCTTGAGATGCTGGTGCAGCAGCCTCCTCCTCTCGTCGGCAGCGCTTCGCAGCGCGGCCCACGCCTCGCTGAGCGCGCGCTGCCGGAGCGCAATCTGCTGCTCGTTGCCGCCGGGGCAGAGACGCTGGAGGCGGGCGCCTTCTTCTTGGAGCACCTGGACAGAGCCGAAAATATTTAGATGTTTCAATCTATTATAACATTTTATAGTAATAATTAATTGTAAATTGTGAACAGAGCAATGCTGCGTAGTGGCAGAAATGGCGGAAAAATAGTCACCATGCTAGTGGCAGTAGTTCCCAGAGTTCTGTCACATTTTCTTTATAGTAATAATTGACAGGGTAAGCAGATGGCTCGTTTGGTGACAAGTGGAAAACAATAGCCTATGAACTGACAGGACAGCAGGACATGTAAGGAATACATCATATTAAGTGCCCATTGCGTCCATCAGCTTGAGACGTAGGTGTTAAGCCCCATATGCCTGTATACCGGCGACTATAGCCTTCAGACCAGAACACAGCAATGCTGCTTCGCGACAGCATTGCTGTATAACCTGTAATAATACAGCCATTGCTAGTGGCAGTACTTCCCAGAGCTCTGTCACAAAAAGCTCTATTACTCTTAATTCTTCTTACCTGCATTTGAGCATCGATAGCCACCAAGTCGTTCTCCGCAGTATCGTGGTCCCTCAGCAATGCTGTGGCGGCGCGTAGGTCCCTGGGGGGCGGAGGAGGGGCCAGCTGTGCTCTTCTGTCTGCGGCGCGGGCGAGCAAATCGCTCGCGTCGCGGTGGAAGCGGTGGATCTCGCCTGCCGCGTGGAGACGAGCGCCGCGTGACTGGATCTGGTCTACCAGGCGTTGCCAGGATTCTCTGGAAAGATTAGATTTGACATATTAGTACAATGATTTTTGTAGAAGAGGATTTGGCATTGAAGTGTAGCTTTTGATCTACGATAGCTAACTTTAGACAAAAAGACAGAACAAAAAAAATAGTTTCTGATAAGCCAAAGGCAACTTGGATCTTCATTAGGTGCTTGTAGTACGTACTGGATCGTGCTCTATTCAATTTAGTTTAGGCCCTCGAAATTATGTTCATGTTTGTTATTGGCCCCAGTATTCAGTTATTAGCTTTTGATCTACGATAGCTAACCTTAGAAGAAAAAGAAAGCGAAGATGCAACCTACGGTGGAACATGCTTGCCTAAAAGATGCCTATTCACCTTCGACAAGCGAAGATGCAACCTACGGTGGAACATGCTTGCCTAAAAGATGCCTGTTCACCTTCGACAAGCGAAGATGCAACCTACGGTGGAACATGCTTGCCTAAAAGATGCCTATTCACCTTCGACAAGCGAAGATGCAACCTACGAACATGCTTGCCTAAAAGATGCCTATTCACCTTCGACAAGCGAAGATGCAACCTACGGTGGAACATGCTTGCCTAAAAGATGCCTGTTCACCTTCGACAAGCGAAGATGCAACCTACGGTGGAACATGCTTGCCTAAAAGATGCCTGTTCACCTTCGACAAGCGAAGATGCAACCTACGGTGGAACATGCTTGCCTAAAAGATGCCTGTTCACCTTCGACTTGAAGAAGATATTGTAAGTATTAAGGAAAAGGGAACCTGGAAGAGCATTCCACATCGAGCGTAGAAGGAATGAGGAACCAAGGAGATATTAAAGTGGTAACAGTAACCTACCCGAGAGCTTCTTGCCTCTTCTCGATATCTGCGATGTAGGGGCTCTCAGACGCCAGAAGCTTCTTAGCCAGCTCCTCGCATTGGTTGAATCTCTCTGCACCGCTCTCCACTCGGTGACGGAGCTCCTCAAACTTGGAGCGTAAGATCTAGAAACAAGTACACCAATATTGAATATGAGCTAACTAGCTAGCTAGCTGCAAAGGATTTATAATATAAACAATATACTGAGAGGGACATAAACGAAGCGTCAAGCCAGCGAAGGATTCTTAAATATAAAAATAGAATCCTGAAGGTAAGGACGGATTCTACTCAATACGAGATAACATAATGATGTCAATTTTTCTGCTTTATTTTTTCGTGTTACGTTTCTTGAGATTGAACGAATTTAAGCAACCGAGGGATTCTTTGATATAAATATAGAAACAACAAAAGATTTTTATATCGACTACAAGTTGGCCCTTGACAAGTTGATGATGCAATCCAAGATGGAAGCGGGCTAACTTGTTAGGAGTAGGACGAAATCCACACCCCTTTCGGTTTCTACACGACATCGTACCGGAACGCTAAATCGCTTGGCGGTACGTCTTTGTCAGTAGGGTGGTAACTAGCCACGGCGAAAGCCTCCCACCAGCCAGACCAAGGCAAATTAAGAAAAATCTCAATCTGCCCTGCCGGGAATCGAACCCAGGACCTCCGTCTTAGGAATCCACCGCGCAGACCACTGCGCTACGGAAGTCGTCAAAAATATATGTAGATGCTTATATATAAGCAACCGTGCGGGTAAACAATTCGATCTCACTGCAGAAAATATATATTTAAAAAAAATACTTTTTATGCAGTACATGGAATGAAACAAATGAAACTCGACTCATAATATATCAATACAAATATCAATACTTATAATATGGGAAAGTAATTTGAAGCCACACCCTCTAGGCTTAACGCGAATCCAAGTGATTCCCGTTCGTTGAATTTTTTGTACCCACTCCGAGTTTAGGCATTTTGGACAAAACCAACAAATTTAAATCAGAACTATACTAAAGTCAAACTCGACTGAGAATGCTTGTCAACAAACAAATTTAAAATGAAGGTAGAAAATGCAACACATTTTATGCCTAATAAATTTAAAATTATGTTTTGTTATTTTGAAAAATGTTATTTAAAAGATATTGAATATATTAATTAGTTTTAAGCTTACTAATCTAATTTATTGTCATGAATTTGTCATTAACAAGTTAATTAAAAAAATTGGGTGTAATAAGACTAGTGATTTCTACCTTCATTTCTAATTGTTTGTTGACAAGCATTCTCAATTGAGTTTGGCTTTAGTATAGGCGCTAATTTTGAACTAGATAATATAAAAAGTAATTACCAGCAAGTGCTCGTAATCCTGTCCGTAGTCTTCGCTGGAGGCGGCCGCGTACTGCTCCTGGATCCAGCTCTCAAGCTCTGCGCTCTCCGCCAAGTATTCGTGTCTGTAATATCATCATCATCAATATCATCATCATCACTATTTTGACGACCTCCGTGGCGCAGTGGTATGCGCGGTGGATTTATAAAGCGGAGGTCTCTGGTTAGATTCCCGGCGGGGCAAATTGACATTATTCCCAATTCGTCTTGGTCTGGCTGGTGGGAGGCTTTCGACGTGGCTAGTTACCACTCTACTGACAAAGAAGTACCGTCAAGCGATTTAGCGTTCCGGTACGATGTCTTGTAGAAACCGATGGGGGTGTGGATTTCATCCTACTCCTAACAAGTTAGCTCGCTTTCATCTTAGATTGCATCATCACTTAACAACAGGTGTGATAGCAGTCAAGTTCCAACTTGTAGTCAATAAAAAAAAATCATCATCAACATCAAGCGAAACTACGAAGTGATAAGGCCGCCTTCAGTATTCTACTTCTTCCGTCCTGTCCTATCGTTTTATTTCTTACATGCATTGTGGTCCGTTGGATGATTTATTTATATACTTTATTTTTTCTGTTCTATGAGTGAATCGCAATAAAGCAAAACCGTAATTGAAGACAAACAACAACAGAACTATTGCTGAGGTCAGCAGATTTAACTAGGCTTACTGAACTCGACAATCATTTTGATCTATGATTCGATGTGTCGGTCTATTGGATTTTCTATTGAAGAACTTAATAATTTTTGATTATGACGGCCGAGTGGCGCAGTGGGTAGTGACTCTGCTTCTACGTCCTAGGCTGTGGGTTCGATTCCCACATCTGGAAAAATGTTTGTGTGACGAGCATGGATGTTTTCCAGTGTCTGGGTGTTTATCTATATATTATAAGTATTTATGTATAATATATATAAAAATATTCATCAGTTATCATAGCAACCATAACACAAGCTACTTACGAGTACGCTTACTTTGGGACTATATAGCGATGTGTGTAATTACACATCGCTATATAGTCCAAATAAATATAACAGGACAATTGTCCTGTTATATTTATTTATTTATTTTATTTATTTATAATCTCATCAGAGTCATTGGATGTAGGATTCCGTATCACCGAAGTCCTGAAATATTGTTACGTGCTGTGGGTAACAGTATTTCAGGACTTTCCTCTAACCATTTGAAGATGTGCCACTCACCGGCAAACGCTCTCGACCAGCGCAGCCTGTCGCAACGCCGCCTTGCGCTGCAGCCTCGCCAGTGAATCAGCCAGTTGCTCGTGTCTGCTCACGAGCGCTGCACCTTCGGGGTGACCACTTGCAGCCATTGATGCCGCCACGTGGCCCATCTCGGAGATGATCGCCGCGTACGTGTCCAATTCTAGTTCTACCGCCTGGAGATTGACAAGTGTTTGTTGATTTAGAAGTCATTCGTGAATATTACCATAAGTTTGTTATCTATATATACCATCTTAAAAAAACGGCTGAGCGAAAGTTCTAACCTTGCGAGATCTTAGACTAGAAAACCTAATCGTAAAGATTTACTAAGGCCTGTGTGCACCAAGATTTCGGTTATCATAACCAATGGTTAACATAAGTTAAACGTAAAATTTACTGATCACAACAATCCTTACGCCGGTTAGGACGTAAACTGGACGGTTATCTTAACCGAGCTTACGTCCTTAACCGGTGTACGGGTTGTCGTGAACAGTAAATTTATAGTAAAGTTATGTTAACCGTTGGTTATGATAACCGAAATCTTGGTGCACACAGGCCTAAGAATTAATACTATTTTTTAGATTTGATTCTCTTTTGAATAGTGTATGTAAATGTACCCTTAATTAAGCACTTTTTTTTTTATAAAAATGGCGATCAAACGAGCAAGCGGATCACCTGATGTTAAGTGACTACCGCCGCTCATGAACAACTGCGACACCAGCGGCGCCACTGATGCGTTGCCGGCCTTTGAGGTGTTTATTAAATCTCCCCTTGAAAATCCCCAAAGATTGTGGTAACACCGAGGATGGAAGCTTGGAGGAGGATGGAACGGAATACGGAACGCCGTATTCCGTTTTTGACGACCTCCGTGGCGCAGTGGTATGCGCGGTGGATTTATAAGACGGAGGTCCTGGGTTCGATTCCCGACGGGGCAGATTGAAATTTTTCTAAATTTGTCTTGGTCTGGCTGGTGGGAGGCTTTCGCCGTGGCTAGTTACCATCCTACCGACAAAGACGTACCACCAAGCAATTTAACGTTCCGGTACGATATCGTGTAGAAACCGATAGGGGTGTGGATTTCATCTTACTCCTAGCAAGTTAGCCCGCTTCCAACATAGATTGCATCATCACTTAACATCAGGTGTGATAGCAGTCAAGGGCCAACTTGTAGTCGATAAAAAAAAATATCTTAAAAGTGCGTGGCAGACGCTTTCCCCTAAACACTTCGAAAGTACGAGCAATATTTTCGACTGCGCGACCGTATGTCTTCTTATCTAGACGATATCATCTCCTCCTGTAGATCTTAGGCCTTTTTCTATAAGGGGAAATTCCTCATGGACACCCTTGCGTAAAGTTGGTCCTACCGGCTAAAAATCCCACATTGCTTCAAAACATCAATATTCCTGCCATGCAGCCTACCACCAAAGTCGCAGTCTAATTCTTTTTTTTATTTTTATCGACAAGTTGGCCCTTGACTGCTATCACACCTGATGTTAAGTGATGATGCAGTCTAAGATGGAAGCGGGCTAACTTGTTAGGAGTGAGACGAAAATCCACACCCCTTTCGGTTTCTACACGACATCGTACCGGAACGCTAAACCGCTTGGCGATACGTCTTAGTCGGTAGGGTGGTAACTAGCCACGGCGAAAGCCTCCCAGCCAGACCAAGACAAATTAAGAAAAATCTCAATCTACCCCGCCGGGAATCGAACCCAGGACCTCCGTCTAATAAATCCACCGCGCATACCACTGCGCCACGGAGGTCGTCTGTTGGCGTTCATCCTTCTCATTTGTTTTGATTATATAATCCAGAAAACTCCCAATCAGCTCCCATTTCTCAATAGATTCATACATACATACACTCAATTAAATGTTCTGCCCTCAATTCCTTTTCTAGCTTTATCAGCAATTGCCATAAGTTCAGATTTGTTAATTTTGAGCTATTATCCTTACCTTATGCCTGGTGAGCAGTTGCGTGGCTCTGTGCCTATCATTGCCCACGTCAGCTGACGACAGCGCGGCGTCCTTGTCAGCCAGCCAGGAGTCCACCTCCAGGGCGTCGTGCAGGAACTGTTGAGCTTTTAGCGCCGCCTCCAGCCGCGCAGCCCTCTCCTCGGCCGCTTGCGACACTGAGGAGTAGGCTTCTTCCAGTTCTTTGCAGAGTTGTTTGATCTGAGAAAAACAGTGAAACTTAAATGGGCTATAAAATAGGCTGATAATAGTTATGAATCATCTGGAACAGTTTGATGGCGTCAGGTAATTGGGGTTCAACAATACTCTATTAGCTATTACTAGATCAGCTATTGCCAGACCAGCAGTTCAGCTTGCAGTTTCATTTAAGCCACTTGAGCCACACCTTTAAAGTTAGCGAATGTTGCTCCTCGCTCTACATCTCATGACCCTGATCCAGCACGCAATGAATCAGCGGCTACTGGCTCAACAGCTCACTTCGCAACTTGACATGGTATTTTTGAGCCCCTTGAACCATAACCCAGCCAGTACCCAGTACCAACCTTCAAAGCTTGCGGATGTTGCTCTTCGCTCTGCAACTCCCGACCCTGCTCCAGCACGCGGTGGATAAGCGGCTGCCGGCCCAACAGCTCAGCTCGCAGCTTAGCGTGCTTCTTTTGAGCCGCTTGAGCCGCGTGCAAGTCATTGGGCAGTACTGTCGAGGACGCAGCCGCCTTGCGTTCGGACACCCAGTCCAGTTCTCCTGACACCTCCGCCGCGAATTTGTGGAGTCTGTAAATTAAATTAATACATTTCTAGTAATTTAGTTCTTGCATTTACGTGACGGCGATATGGACCAAAAGCATGTAATAAATATTTCGATCCAGCTTCGATATCATTTTATAAAAGCTGAAGATTGGCAACTTATGGCATATGAAAGATAGGCAATTAAGGAGTACGGAATGTGATGGTTTAATCAGAGGTCCAAACCTCAGTTACAACGTTTTTTTATATTTTGTTTAACATAATATTATGAAAAACATCACATAATATCTCAACGTGATTTCCAAGGCAAAGGGTTGTCGTACCCTCAACTTTTTAATGCTGGGTTACTAGAAATATTTGGACAGCGAGTGCAACGGACGAAAAACATATCTACCACGAGCGCCAAAATCTCGCAATCCTATCTTGATGTTTTTGTGACGAAGTCTTACCGTAAGCTAGCCTCCAGCGCCTGTCTGCGCTCTACGGCGTAAGGGCGGAGCGCCCGGGCAGCTTGCAGGAGCGCAGCGCAGTCCCTCTCAATGGCCGCCGCGTCAAAGTGCCCGCTCGAGACCAGATCGGAGCCCTGCGCCACTAACGACTCGGCGCGTTGTTCGCATTGATTCAGTTCTTGCTCTAGAGCCTGAAAGAAAAAATAATATTTAGCCATGTAAAATTCCTAACTGTAACGTATGCATCTTTTGTTATGTAACGGCTCTAAAAAAATAAACAATTCATGTATGTGGTACACAAATTTGAAGTTTTTATTTATATCGCTTGAAAACAATATGTCGGATGGAAAGCAGTGGTGAGGTCTACGATGGAATGCGCTTACCTAGAAGATTTTTTTTTTTTTTATCAACTACAACTTCCCGGGACATCACACCTGATGTCAAGTGAGATGCATATAAGAATGAAAACAGAGATATAAGTGATTAGAATCCACCTCTTTGGTCACAGTCGTATGCGCGGTGGCATTTCTTTGTCGGAGGTGAACTGCCAGGCGAAACCTCCCGCCAGGCAGATTAAGAAATTAATCTTAATCTGTCCAGTCGGGCTGGTGGGAGGCCTTCGTCGTATAAATCTACCACGCTACCACTGCGACAAGGAGGTACGCCAAAAATGCCATTAACCTTTCCGGTACGATGACGTAGAAGCAAAACGATAGAGAGTTGTGGATCCACCACGTAAGGGTGCCAAAGTTCTTATATAATTGTAAGTTATTATATTTATACTTATTTAGTTGTTTTATTTGTAAGTTCTTATTATCACTTAACATCAGGTGTGATAGCAGTCAAGGGCCAACTTGTAGGTGATAAAAAAAAAAGTATTTTATATTTTAATCAAGGATACAATTTATTTTCAATATAAAGTTTAGCCAATCTGAGTCAATAGTTGCAGTGTGAAGGAGCAACAAACATACACATAATCTTTCACTTTTATAACATTAGTGCGATTGCGCCGTTTTACACTATTTTTGTTATTTAAAAATTTTAATTTGAAACAACTTCTGGCTTCACTTACCTGATGTTGTATAAGCAATCGTTTGCAGGACCTAAGGTCGGTGCCCAGCTCCTGGCTGGTAAGCGATCGCTCCAGTTCCACCAGACGAGCCTTGGCATCCTCGATCGATCTGATGATTAACATGATTTTGTTATTAATAAACGTTATTAATAAACTGTAACCCAATACACGACATGATTGGTTAACTTGTATCTGTTCTATATTTTGTTAAAAATTTTTATTTCTGTATTTACCCACGGACAGGATGTATTATTGTAGCAAAAAGCTACCGAACCGAAATCGCTGTAAGCGTGCCTCCAAAATTTGAAGAATTCCTTCAATCCTTTCTAATAAAAAAAGAATTATCAAAATTGGACACTCTGTAAAAAGTTATACGTGGTCATACATAAAAAAAAATATATATATACGTGTCGAATTGAAACTTAACATCCAAAGCGTTTTTGCTCTACTATAATTAAAATTGTTGTTGAATCTATCGCGAAGCATAAAATCAAATTTTTGAATTGTTAGAATCCCTTGCTTTTGTATTCAATATACACACGCGGCAAACAACGTTGCAGAAATGCGTAACTATTATGAATTAGCTATTTCGGAATTCTATCGAAAGCCAGTTCGCTTGTTTTTGGCGCTGCATTGAGGCCTGACTGTAGAATATGCGACGTAAGACCTTAAAAGGACATCGCCAAAAATTGTATGGAAGTGTACCGCAGGCTGCCCAGCAATGATATATATGTCATTAAATAGTGCAGATTTACTATTTATAGAAAAACAAAGTTGTATGTAGCTATTCAGTCCCAGGAAAAAGTTATGAAGGTTGAAAAAGTTGACTTTTCATACTACGACGACGGTCACGTGATTCAGATCACAAAAAACGACTGAAATTTTAATATATTTTCAAGTGATTGCTATGAAACATGGGTAGTTGTTTAAAATTCATTGTGTATTTAAATAAAACAGTTAAATATGAGCATAAGTTTGGACAGCCTGGGGCAAATTTTGGCAATGTCCTTTATGTACTTTAAATATGGTTTGTCATTTAAAGTATACATGCGCGAGCGAGCTAGACAAACCATCATCGCATCATTTAAGATCGGACTTGATCATTGAATAGATTAATTAATATTGCATTGTTATTATTTTGCAATTAATACAGTTTTGCTCACTAGTTAGTTGTATTATTCGGCTCACGCAACCCTAAAACTGGTGACCCCGATGAGATTGGAACACGCAACTCGATACAGTCTCCACTCTGCGTGTAGACTCGGCTCTACTGACACTGGACTCACCGTCGATGCTGGCGCTGTTGCGAGGCCTGGCGCAGTTTGGAGCCTTTGTCGCGCGAGGCCGCCACTAACTCTTCCCAGGCCGCGTGCAGTGCGTCCAGGCGCGACTCAACTTCGCGCGCGCGCGTCGCGTCCGACTTCTGAAGACCTTGTCCAATCTGCAACATCATGTCAATGGTGTAATTTTATCATCACCGACACTGTAAACCATTGTTTGAGCAAAATAAACATTTGTTGTTTTTACACGTACATGTCTTTTATAGTTCTTTCGCGTTAAGAATGCAGCCGTCATCATAAACTAATGGAGCCGTCAGAAAAAAGTTGACTAGTGGTCTGCTTAATTCTAGGAAATAGGTATACCCCTGAAAATCCCCAGGCTCCAATATGGGACTTGCTTAACAAATGACAATCTTTTTATATCATCAATTTAAATAATACATAGGTCAAATTCACAACGACCAATCAAATTACAAGGTCAATTCACAATGACCAGTTAGAACTTGACGCACGTAATTTGAAAAGATTTGATTAGTTAGGGTGCGGGGTTAGGCAGGCCAAACAATGATGAGTCACTGCAATTTTAACGCGAACGAACTATAGTATTATTTATATTGATTATATATTAAAAGATTATGTCACCCTAATATTACATGGAACCATTTTGTCAAAACAAGTCCCATATTGGTGCCCGGGCCATTTTCTGGAGTATATATATCTATTTCCTAAAATTAAGCAGGCCACTGGTCAACTTATTTCTGACGGTCCCATTAGTTTATGATAACAAGAGGCCTTTTTATTTGTATCATTTAGAGTACCATGCCAAAGTATCCTACCGCGATTTCTTTGGCATGTAAATTCACATTTTTCCCGATATACTTTAAGCACAGTGGTGTTTCCAATCTGAAGAGCCACTCAAAAACTTGCGTTAAAATAGAAACTTTCTTTTGCGGTATTTTTATCAGGGTTATTATATTTTGTTAAAAATTGTTCAAAAGCTTTAAATAAAAAAGCAATGGGTCCTATACCTTTAGCTTGGAATGCATTTTACACTTTCCGAGAAATAAATAGTTTTGTTGTATTAAATATAGACTCACGCTCTCGACATTCCTCAGTTGTTTCTCGTTGGCCTGCAGTTCTCGCTCGAACGCCTCGTGCTTTTGCAGTTTGCGCTCTAGGTTGGCTAGGTCTCTGCAGATAAGATGAAAGCACATAAACATTGTCAATATAATATTTTATTGTTTAGATAAAAGGTTGGGCGGCGCCGAGTGAGGACTTGACATCTAGTTAAGTACCTAAAGATTTCTAGTATAGAAATTATTGGAATTGAGCAGTCATAGACAGAAATACAACGATGTTATCGATATGTAAATGGTATTCAATGGAATATATACAATACCTATAACTCTGGTCCTTGGCCGTCCTCGTCTTGTCTTGTATCCATGCTTGCAACTCCTCAGTCGCAGCCACAAACTGTAAACAAACAAGCACGCGGTGAGTAATTGATCATTTATACCTCATTAACTCGAAAAGGCATACTTTGTGACTCGAAATTGGTACATAAAGTTCTATTTTTTTTTCTATTTATTCTATTGCCATTGTAGTAAATATTAGGTCAATTTTTTAAGCAATTTAATTTCAAGCTATCTTCAAGAGAATTTATAGCTAAATACAAAGTTTCCATACAATTCGAGTGACAATGAAAATCAGAAACAAAGGTGCGTACAGCTTTTCAAAATTTGAAATGGTTTTATGACATGAGGGGACAAAACCGAATTTTCCTCACTGATTTTAAGCGTGAAAAGCCCACTTTTCAAGCCAAAAAGACCTTTTTCTCGAATTTTTTTGCTATATGCACATTGTAAATATTCGCAAGTGATACCTGTTGATGCGCTAGACTAGCCAGCAGCGCGCGGCGCCTCTCGGCAGCCGCCTGGCGCACGTTGTCTCTCCTCTGTAGCACCGCCGCGCGGCGAGCTGTGATGCTGCACATAAACAATAGATTAATTATTATTACTTGATGTTTTAAAATAACTTTTGTTCCAAATTTTAGCCAAATCGGATCAAAAGTTGCAGCGTGAAGGAAATAACAAACAAGACCGTGCTAACTGGAATAACAACCCAATTATTAAAATTCAAAATCGTTTATTTCAAGTAGGCTCATTATAAGCACTTTTGAAACGTCAAATTAGACTATTTGTAGTGAGTCTACCACCGGTTCGGAAGGCAGGCCCTGTTGAGAAGAGCCGGCAAGAAACTCAACAGTTGCTCTTTTTATAATATTATCATCTTTACAATATTAAGTGCGTTGCTACATTTATTTGACTTCCTATGTGAAGTTGAAAGCCGATTCAATTGCTTAGAACATTTTTATCGTTTAAAAATTCATCGATAGTATAATAACCTTGACTCAGTAAGTGAGTTTTGATACATTGCTTAAACTTATGCAATGGCAGATCTAAAACTGAATTGGGCATCTTGTTGTAGAAGAGTACACCCAATGCTACGAAAGATTTTTGTACTTTTCGGAGGCGATAAGCTGATATGACTGATTTATGTTCATTTCTAGGAAGAAAATTGTTTAAATCCTTTTTTCTGTATATATATTTTGTTTAAAAAAGACTAGGTTATTGAATATGTATTGACAGGCTACTGTAATAATTCCTATTTTTTAAAATTTGACACGAAGGGAATTGCGTGGTTAAATTTATTACCCATAGGTTATACACGGGCAATCTCGGTGTAAGGGGTTCGGCCGGAACAAAGTTATGTATATTCATTGTGACATTACAAAACTTTGAAACACACGACCTCTATTATATAGTGATTACAGTGAAAAAAGACGAAAATAGTATCATTACACTTTTTCCGGTCTAACTCTCATTCGTTTAGAGCGTGTAACGTGCAATAAGGACCTTTGTTCTAAAATTGCCGTACCAATCATAAAATCCCTTCTGAATTAGCAAGTCCTCAAACTACAGCTGTCATGGCGGCGCTGCTATTTGCTTGCGCATTAATTTTAATTTGCGCAGGCAAATGCCTCGTGTCCAGAGCATACTTGATTGGTATGAAATATACATTGTTGAGTTGAGCCATCAAAACGAAAAAAACAAATGAATCATTCTGGAAAACCCGAAATTTATGCTTACGAAGGATAAGGACAGAGACAATACTTGTCCGCTTGCGCATATCGGTCCTCTGATTACGTTTATTTATAATAAAATGAACTGTAGAATTACTCACTGTTCAGCGGCATAATGTTTATCCTTCTGGTGGGCTAGCGACTGCGCCTTCTGTGAGAAGGCGGCGAGACGTTCGTCCTGCGCCGCCAGCCGCGCTTCCAGCTCTTCGTGGCGCTTCAGAAGCGCTTCTGCCTCGTCCACCGATGACTGCAACATAAATATTAACAAATAAGAAGGAATGTAAATGAGAAACAGAAATGGCCCTAGTATAGACCCTTGAAGGACCCCGAATGTTACGATAAAGTAGTTAGTGAATATTCCGCTCACGTCTAACTTATATAATCTATCTAATAAACAGGAACTCAGCAAGACTTTCTCCTTCATTTCAGAGTAGCACATAGTATTAGTAGTAGCACTTAGTATTCTGACTAATATTTCATAATGTACACAATCAAATGCCTTAGACAAGTTATGGTACAGTAAAGTCGTTGTAACACTCACGCCGCAGTGCTTGTAGTCGAGGAAAGCCTCGTGCGCTCCGCTGGAGGCGTCGATCTGGTCAGCCTCGCGGTTGAAGCTCTGCAGCTGGAGACACTGCTTTAAGTGGAGATCCTTGGCTTGCCATTCTGTCAAATAGAGATGAAATTAAATTTATTGTTGAAATAAGTCATTTTTACATTTATGCTGAGGATCCTGAAGTAAGTTTTTAAAACTTGTATCTCAGGGTTCTTGAGATACAAGTCGTCGTCGAAGAAAAATGTGAAAATTACCATCGCTTCAATCTTTTCTGAACGATTTACAGGAGAGAATTAACGGAGAAACCTATCTATATGATATTGGCTTAAATTAATACATCACTGGCATTCATTTAAGGTGAAATTCCCAGAAATCCTTTCTAGATTGTTGTATCACAAATAAATCTAAATGCTCAGTTTTGTAGTCTTACTAATTTTGAATCTGGATCAATAACTCAGACATACCTTTTATAATAGCCTGCTGTTCTGCCTCCAACATCTTGGCGGTTTCAGCGACGTCAGTGAGGGCAGGGTTGCTCGCTACCAGCTGTTTGCCCAAACCTATCACTTCCTTGAACCTAGCATTAAATATAAAAGAGTTAGAAGAAGGTCTTTTTGTGACAGAGATCATCGGGATAAGCACTACCGCTGTTGTCCAGGGCTGATATTTTTATTATTTATTACAAGTTAGTGATGATGTAATCTAAAATGGCAGCGGTCTAACTGGGAGCATCTTAGGTCTATAGTTTCTAAATGGCGCATCTAGTCTACAGCTGCGAAATCGCCTTGTCTCGTTTTTTAAATTTACGCATAATTTAGGTACTCTATTTGTTTAAGGTGATGCGGTGGTGCTTCCTATCTATTTTCTTCTCTGTCTACAGTTCACCCGTTGATGAATGGACAGCGGTACTCACTCGTCATCGTGCGCGCGGATGTCATCGTGCAACTCCTGGTGCTGCTTCACCAGCTCGGCTGCCGTCGCCACATCTTTGGCGTGGACATCCGCTGATACTTGCTCGCGGACTTTCTGCAACAGTTATACCGTTTGCTATGTAAATAGAAGGAGATATGTGATCTTGTTCTAGCGCTCAAGGGCACCCTATTGCCATTCTTCTACGGTACACCAAGGATACGTCAATATATATATCTCTTGTGTCGGACAGTTAGCATATTCCATTTACCATCATTTATGCGTTACATCTCTCAATGTTTTGTAATATTTTAGATAAATAACTATTTAGCGTCATAACACAGCATATAATACCTGGACAACCGAACTTGGCCCGGTTTTATATTAAACTAACAATAACCGTTATGTTTGTATGATTAATACATCTTTTAAACCATACCTAACAAAAAAAGTACATTGATCGACCATTCGAAATAGTACATCGATCATGTACGAGATGGCGCTATTGACAATCTGTTGAGTACCTTCATAAATCAATAGAAGATACCCAAATGATTACTTTAGATAGAAAGATCTAGACTATTGATCTAGAAAGGGTGAGTCTACGACATTATTTTCATGCTAAAAGGCAAATGGTTGTACGCCACTAACGTTCGAATTTCATTAAGTACGTTAAAGATATTTCAACTCTAACGTACATACAGACATTTCTCTTTCTCAGTTCGCTTCTAGTTGCATCAACTCTTTCTCACCTGTATCCAATCCTGTAGCTGTCTCGCTCCGTTGGCAAACACCTGGTGCCCCACGGCGCTCTCAAGCCTCGCTCGCCGTTCAGCCGCTTGAGCTCTGCATCTTCCCCAGGCAGCTTCCAGCTGTTTCTGTCTGCCTTCCACGTTCGCACGTTCGGTAGGGTATTGAGATTTCACCCTGTTGGTAAAAATATAATTAATATTAGGTAATCATACTACTATTATTAAGTATCATAAATATCATACTAGTGAGTATAGTTTGTGTGTGTCTGAGTGTGTATGTTTGTTACTCTTTCACGCAAAAACTACTTAACAGATTTTGATGACACAACAACAATAACAATAATATAGCTTATAAATCAGAGTAATATATAGGCTAAATTAAAATAATAGACACTATTTATTTTTACTATTATTATTTTATTTATATTCTAACTATTCAGTTGAATTTTCTAATGATAGATTTATAATAATTTACGGTAACAGGGTATAGGTATCTCCGTGGAAAACGCGTTGCAAATATTAGTTTTTTTAAATAGTCTTGCACTATATTAAAATATTATAGACAATGGGCTAGCCTTTGTACGTTTAAACTATACTACAAATCGTAACTATGGTGCGGTAGGCTATAAATTTTCCTATGGAAATTGTAATTATTCAACTTATAATCTATGGTTTGACTATTGTAAGAATTTGCTTGAATGTTTAATTAAGTAAAAATTATTTTTTACAATTATTATTTTAATAAATTGCAAGGTCTTTTGGTGTTTTAAAAAATTTCTTTTAAAATTCTGATGTTAAAATGTACAATTCTTATAACATACCCATTCATTTGTAACCATTGCAGTACGCTGCATGTAACAACAAAGAGACATTCAGTTCACACCTTCCAAATATGTTCACTTTTACTCATTTATAACTCTAGCAACACTTAAGCCTCTACTCGTGTTGTTGTTATTGCCAGAAGTACTTACGAGTCAGCCAGAAGCGTCACAGTGTTGACCTTCTCGCGCAAAGGCTCCAGCTCCCGCTCCAGCTGCGCGTGGCGACGTTGCAGCGCGCGCACTGTTCGCAGGTCGGCAGCGGGCGCGCCGCCCGCGGCCAGCTGTTGCTCCTTCTCTGACATCCAGTCTAGGGCTTCGTCACATGTGCGGTTGAAGAGCTCCACGCTGGGTTAAACAAATAAGGGTGGTTTAGGGTATTTTCACATCTGGTAAATGCGGAATATGCGTTATATTATATGGCATTTGATGGTAAATAAGTGAATACCTCAATCTATCTATACATAATGTTCGTGCCTGCTTTAAGTTAATCGCCAATAAATTGAAATTGCAATTTTTAAGGTCATACGACCGCGGTACGTCCTTCAATTGACAATTGATGCACGCACGGGAAAATCGTTGTCCTTATGGGACAAATTATAAAAATTGTGTGTAAAATAAACTTACTAAGAAAACTTCTCCAAGTATTTAAACACATAATAAGCAAAATACCAACTAACCTAATAACTCATCACGAGATCACATCACACTCACACCGCACAAAATTATACCCTCAATTGACTTAAACTACTATATGACAGATATAAAATCAAAAGTATCGCTCTCTCTTTTCTCGCCTCATCGGAGAGAGAGTGTGAGATTTTCAAGTTCACTGCTCTTGTCTTTTGTCACATCACGCACATTATTTAAGTTTTAAGATTTAAAGGACGTTCCATGACATAAAGAAGTATCGGCATAATCTTAAAGTAATTAGTTCTCACCTCGAAGCTCCTTCCAGACTCTTCTCCTTCTGCTGTTTGAGCCTCAGCAGCCGGTCCCACTGCTGCCTCAGCTGCTGTCGCCTGGCGGTGGCTTTAGCCGCTTGGCTGTGGTTGGCGGCCACCAGCTCTTCTGCGGCCGCGTCTATGCTCTCCAGACGTTTGGACGCTGCTGACAGGTCTGTGACGAATTTCTGCAAAACAGAATGAAAAGAATTTACATGAAATGTTATAACTAATATTACAAATGGAAAAGAAATTGGCTTACTTTTACGACCACAGTTAAAAATACAGGTGAACTATTGTTAGGTTTGCTGCATTGTTTAGATTTGCAATTTGACCTGTTGACGATTGAATCGGGTCGTAGAAGAAATTTCATAATTTTCCACTACTACTAAACTAACTATATATAACTAAACCACTACCACTTGCAAGGACTTTTCCTATTTACATACAATTTTCTAAACACGATGACCGCTTGTATCTGGCGGCCAATAATTGCCTTGCGGTCAAGTGCGCTTTTCGCTGCGAGGGCACAATATACTGTACTTTTGCGGAACAACAGAGTATGCGGAGGAAGCGGGAAACCTAGCACAATCTCCCTTAGTTTGCGCTAACGAATGTGAAGACATGTAGATAGATAGATAGATAGATAAAAGTCTTTATTGCACATACTGAAAAAATAACAAATAAAATAATACATAGTAAAATGAATAAATATGCACAAAGGTCGATCTTATCGCTGAAACCAACCTCCTCCAGACAACCCGCATAGTTGGAATAATATGAGAGAAAACGGATACTGCAACATAACATAAATAGACTACATACACTTACATACTAATAATACATAAATAATAATGAAAACAAAATAATATACAACAATTTTGAAGACATTCAATGATTCAGACTGTCTAATGTCCCAAGGGACATGTCCCAAGGGATGTCGAATTTCCCAACTATTTCTCCTTAAATGTATCTATACGCCGTATTTCGTTAAAGCGAATTATTATTGGCCCGCAAATTGCATTACTTCTACCAAAACAGTTGAGTACAAGAATTCATTTTTACCTGTAACTGTATCTTCACTGCAAAAAAACTTGTCGACATCCACATTAATTTTGGACTGTACTTTGTTGCTTATCTCCTCCTCTTTAAGGATGAATAGAATTCTTAATATTGTGTTTTGAGGTTCTAATGGGGTTCTAAATTTACGTAACATTGCTAGTCTCACCTCATACTTCCTCTTGGCGGTGTCAACGCTGTCTTCCGCGTCATCGGAGCGTAACATCTTCTCCTTGTCTCGGATCCATTTGTCGAAATCATCACACTCCGCAAAGAAGCTGTACAACTTGATGGCGTCCTCCAGCTGTGCGCGTCTAGCTTCTGACAGCTGTAACAGCTCCTCTGAAATATAACACATATGAGCAATGTAATAAGGTTCAATTTCAATTGCAATATGTCATTTAGAAATTTTATGTTACCAGCAGACGACCATTCCTCGCAAGTCTGTGATTTATAAAGAGAGAACTTCAAGGTTAAAGCAAAAGTCAGCTATTTTAGAGAAGTTTTTAGGGGTGGGTAAACCGCTTCGTTACGTAACGCTTTACGTCTCAAGTCTATTTGGCTTTCATTTCCCTCACACATACAGAGCAGCGAAATGTAATTTGCATGGCACCGCATGTATTTTTCAATGTTGGAGCTACTGTAAATAAGATTTTATAAAATCTGATTCATATTGAATATTACGGATTAGACTACCAAGTACCAATGTATTATGATACCATTGTTAAATAAGTATTTTGAATAATGTGATTTAGAATAGAGAAAATTCAAAAATCCCAAAAAGAAAACTAGATTTGGTCACGGTTTTTTGAAAACTAGTCAAATTAATTTTAGATAATTAGGTGATGTATCTTCGATTTTCTTTTGATCGATTAATTATAGGACACCCTATATAAAGATTACACTTTTTACTGTTAATTTTTCAACATCGCATACCGTATTCTCCCTCGATCTGCTGCATACGTTGTTGTACTGGGGGGTGTGGCGCCGGCGCGGGCGGCTGAGCTCTGGGTCGCCGCGCGGGAGCCCCTCTCTTGACTTGCACCACTTGCTTCACTAACACAGTCTTCTTGACGCGCTGAACCGTGCGCACCTTCTCAGGGCGACGGACTTGCACCTGCCAGGAAACAAATGAAAATATTAGATATTTGAAATG
Source organism: Mycalesis mineus (assembly GCA_034621355.1). NCBI lineage: Eukaryota > Metazoa > Arthropoda > Insecta > Lepidoptera > Nymphalidae > Mycalesis > Mycalesis mineus. The sequence continues at coordinate 403,793 of JAXAVZ010000334.1, read as the reverse complement.
TTAACTACTTTAGACGTGTATGGTTGAACATAAAACCGTGAAACTTGCGTCAACGTTTTTTTTCCTATCCTGTCCGCAGTCCCCAAAGCCTGCCCTGCATTTTTTTAAAGCTTTTATGTAAAATTATTATTAGCTTTTATTAAACCCAACTTAAAGTGTCGGTATGCGACCGGTGTTACCGCGGGTGCGTGTAATTCAGAGTACCCACACACCGCTTGCGTTCAGTGTTCAAAAGCACGCATTGATCAAGAGATTTGCTCTACATTTAGGATTTTATTGGAAACCGCTTTAACATTGGCCTTTTTGAGCAAAGGCATTTACGGAGAACCTTTTTTAAACTGCCAAAAGTGACAATTTGGACATGATTGTGCGTTCTCCCTTTTTTTTTGCCAAAACACCCATTCTAAACTTTCATCTAAGCCGAGTAAAAGAGGAGACGCCCTAGAGTGTTTCCGCCCTCTTTTCTTCATCTAGCCTTTGGGCAACTTCTGGCTTTGGTTCACCCAAACTTCACGGTGACGCTGCTGAGCTCCCGTATAGAGCCTAGGGCACTTAGGAAAGAAATAAATCAGAAAAAATGTCTCCCTATATATGAACAAAACGCGCTCGCGTTGAAATAGCATCCGCTGGCACTCTGTTTTAGGCCTATACTTTTAGTATTTTTTGCTTCACAGTCAACCGGTTTGTTATATGCAATTTGGGGGTGTATTAAAAACTATTTCGCCATGTTGTATTTAGAATGACGTCATATAGGTAACCTTGTATTTACATTTACTAACTGACGTGTTTCAAATTTTCGCATAAGGGTCTTGTTCTGACGTGCATCTTTTACTTTCGCACCTACCCATATGCAACAAAAGTTTCGACTTAAAAATAAAACTCACCGGTACGACCCTGGGCTCTATCTCCCTCACGTAGTTGGCCGGTACGAACCCGTCGGTACGGTCCGCCTTGCGCACCGACCACCAGTCCGGATTGGTCTTGCTGATGAGGAACATCACCTCGCCCTTTGCTATTGTGATACCTTGACCACTGAAGGCGTACAGGGCTTTGACCTGAAACGTTATTTGTTATTGAATGTGGTATCATGCTACTCCTAACAAGTTAGCCCGCTTCCTCTAAGTTTGCATCATCACTTACCATCAAGTGTAATTGTGCTCAAGGGCTATCAAGGGTTGACGCTTTACAAAAACACTAGGGGTATGGTAGACAAGACAGTGTGGAGTCGAACTCAAATATCAAACTGTATATTAAATCGAAGATGAATAGATATATAAAAATGAAGTAGAGCATACTGCAAGTTAAGCATGAAATTCTTCTTGACTTAACTAACTTGACACTTTCTGTGAGTGTGCACACATTGCTACTCGTCACGAAGTAATAGAACTCAAATTCTTGCACTTTTTATTGCACACTTACACTGTAAGCGTTTGAAAAACAAAAAAGGACGCGCCTTGGTGGATTGAAAGATCTATACAATTTCATTAATATGCATAGATGACAGACCTGCGGCACGCTCCTCTGCTCAGTGACGGTGCGGTGCTCGAGTCTCTCTACCGGCTCCTCCTCCCACACCTCGGTGGGCACCAGCCGGGACTCGTTCACCCATTCCTCCTGCTCCAAGCCGGCGTTGGCTTCCACTTCCGTTGGCAACTGTAAGAACGATATTCCTTTAAACCTCGACTCTTGACGACCTCCGTGGCGCAGTGGTATGCGCGGTGGATTTATAAGACGGAGGTCCTGGGTTCGATTCTCGGCGGGGCAGATTGAGATTTTTCTTAATTTGTCTTGGTCTGGCTGGTGGGAGGCTTTCGCCGTGGCTAGTTTACCACCCTACCGACAAAGACGTACCCGCCAAGCGATTTAGCGTTCCGGTACGATGTCGTGTACAAACCGATAGGGGTGTGGATTTCATAATACTTCTAACAAGTTAGCCCGCTTCCATCTTAGATTGCATCATGACTTAACATCAGGTGTGATACCAGTCAAGGGCCAACTTGTAGTCGATAAAAAAAAACATTTACTTCAGAAGGCAAGAGATTCTTGTGTGGAGAAAAAATGACACGTCGAATTGGCGAAACCGGAAATATAACTCTCTCTTCACCCCAACGCAACAAAAGAGGGCGCAATATGTTCGTCCGGTAACCGTATGCCTTCTTGTCTAGACGATATACTCGCTATTCAAGCATCTAACATATGCAATTAAAAATCTTGATCGTTTTCGAGTTTGTTAGTATTTTATACGATATATTTTGGACTGGTTTAAGTAGTTATTCAACATTGTACACCTTACACCATTTTACCATCGCACTACAAGAGCAATGCCACCGCATTTCATTCTTATGTCGTTGATGATAGAGATTCATATGACTCGCACAAAGGGTTTTGTGTCATATTTTATAATATTCATGTCTAACTAGTTTTGCCCGATTCTCGCAGCTTTGCAATCTTTAATAAAAAGAGTCCCCAAAAACTGTCCCGATTTTTTTTACTATAAAAAACAATCAACGTACCTGTAATGTATGTATGCCTTGCGCCTTCAGTCTCTGTGCTACACCGGCCAGCGCTTTCAGCTCTGCAGCGTGCGCTCGCAGCTCATCATGCAATAGACGCTGGCGAGCCAGCAGCGCTGCAGCGCCCGCGGCGTCGCGACCGCAGTCCGAGCTGGCGACGACCGCTCGCTTCTCACGCATCCACGACTCGGCTTCGTTTGCGTCGCCATAGAACTGCGGGTAGTTGAAATAATTTTTTAATTAGTTACCTATTTCAAGTAGCCATACTTTATATGGTTTATGAAGCCAAAAAACCTTGAAAAAAATGCACTTTATTCTGACTTTTTTTTAGAAAATCTGGTTATATGAAGCCAATTCTAAGTTAAATAAACCCTAAACGTACGTTTTAATATAAAACCGTTCGTATTACAGTGATTATGTATGTTGAGATATTTCTCTCAGATCTGGATGTCTTTGAAGATAGAATTCATCAGATTATTACGAAAATTAGCAAAAAAAATATATATCAACTAATTATAATGCACTTCCGCAAGGGAACGCAATTGCAATTCAAACATTCGTTAATAGATTAAGTAGTATTCGCTATTGAACAAAAACCCCTATTATGTAACAGTTTAATACAATCCACTCTAGAATACCTGGTGGGCTTCCGCGGCGTCGGCTAGCTGCTTGTCTCTCGCATCGGCCAGCTCTCTAAGCACCTCCCACTGCTTGTTGAGAGACGCTAAGCGCCGCTCGATCTCCACGCTCTTCGGATGCTTGGCGTCGATCAGGCTAAAACAACAATAATACTCTTTAGTATCAATATGGCCTGGGCCTGTGGGCTTTTAATTATTCTGATAATGATGAACTGACCTCTGTCCCTTGGACCGATGTCGTTGCGCAACCAAATCCCTAGCACGCAGCTCATGCAAGAGTGCAGTGTGCTTCTGCCTTAAAGCGTGTACAGCGCGCAAATCCTTGGCCGCCACGTCCGCGCGACAGATGCGTTGCTTCTCTGTCACCCAGCCTGTAAAGAAGCCAAGTGGTTTGAAAATAGAATCCTATCTCCGTTACCTAGACTTTAAAGAAGTTATTGGTTTAAAAATAGAATCCTATCTCCGTTACCCAGCCTGTCGAGAAGCAATTGGTTTGAAAATAGAATCCTTATCCGTTACCTAGACTTTAAAGAAGTTATTGGTTTAAAAATAGAATCCTATCTCCAATACCCAGCCTGTCGAGAAGCAATTGGTTTGAAAATAGAATCCTTATCTCCGTTACCTAGACTTTAAAGAAGTTATTGGTTTAAAAATAGAATTCTATCTCACTTACCCAGTCTATAAAGAAACAAGGGGTATAAAATTAAATCCTATCTCCGTTACAACAAGTGCTTTAAAAATAGAATTATCTTCTATCTTAGACGACCTCCGTGGCGCAGTGGTGTGCGCGGTGGATTTATAAGACGGAGGACCTGGGTTCGATTCCCGGCGGGGCAGATAAGATTTTTCTTAATTTGTCTTGGTCTGGCTGGTGGGAGGCTTTCGCCGTGGCTAGTTACCACCCTACCGACAAAGACATACCGCCAAGCAATTTAGCGTTCCAGTACGATGTCGTGTTGAAACCGAAAGGGGTGTGGCTTTCATCCTACTCCTAACAAATTAGCCCGCTTCCATCTTGGATTGCATCATCACTTAACATCAGGTGTGATAGCAGTCAAGGGCCAACTTGTAGTCGATAAAAAAAATCTATCTTAATACCCCACCTATAAAGAAGTAAATGGTCTACAATAGAATCCTAAACGTAGCAAAGGATTCAACCGAATGAGGGTTGAATTTTTAATTGTACATAACTTTTATATATAAGAACATATTTTGATATTAATACATATTTTAGAAACAATATTTTATAACATCGGTCATCCCGATTGTTTTCGATTTATATTTATATTCACCTTCTTCCTCGTCGTGATCTTCCAGGAACTGGTACAAGTTCCTGGCGTCTTCTAACCGCGCTTTACGGTCTTTGGCTGCTGCCACCAATCTGTTAAGAAAAAAAAAATTGGTTGTCTGTAAAGTCGGTTTACTGACGATAGTTGAACGTGACAATGTCTTAAGAAAATACTGATGGAATGGTAGCATTTAATTGGTTATTAAAAATTTTAATTTAAGTATATTTTTATAAATATTAATTTAAATTAATAAAATAATTGATTTTGATTTCATAAATTTATATTTTAAATTTATAATAAATATATTAATTTTTAATTTAAAATTAATATATTTAATAGACAGATGTCGAACGCTGCCAAACGCAAAAGCCGATTGTGCTTTCTTTGTCGCTCGTTCCGCGCTCTCGCTTGCACTTCAAGCCTTACATGGAACGCCTCAAAGCGAGGTAACGACGCATGACGTCATGTTTTTTCGTGCGTTCAGCCGGCTCAATCGAATTATAAGACGTTGTCACGTCAAAAAATAAAATAAAAGAATTGAACTAAGTGAGTCCAAAACTATATGGCGAAGGTAAATAAAAACTCCGGTATAGAAAATTATGCGTTGTTATATTAACTATGTCTTTAATTGGTCCACGCTACAAAATACTCATCTCTTCGTTGACTTGGAGTGGACACTGAACAAGTTTTCATTTGTCCTGAGGGCGGGTGGGCGTATTGACGTTTTTTCTAGAAGTTATGTACGCCGCGGACTCCGTATGCACGAAAACGAGTGTACACTTGAGCTTCGAGGCGGCGCTTATTAAGTAAAGAGTGGGTCCAATAAGCTATGCCTTTAATATACTGTACAGCCTTCTTACTCAGTGAGCGAATCCTCCAGCTGCTGCAGCTGGTTGTGCAGCTGCTGAGTGGTCTGCTGCGGCCCGTCAGCACCAGCTCCGTGACGCACCAAGCGCCTGATACTCTCCTCAAGCGCTCCCAGCTGTAACTCCTGCAGGGCGTGCTGTTGTAGCAGGCGTTCCACGTCCACCAGGTGCCGGCCTACCTCCTCAGATTGGAACTGAGCCTGAAAAAGACATTAAAATAATAGTCAAACTTTTAAATCCGGCTCGAAGGACCAAAATTTATTGTTATCAAAAATGAATGTTAATATATTTCTTATTTTGGAGAGTATGCTCAGGAACTTTTCGATTTAGTTCCCGCATCATCTTTCTAAGACAACTTGGCATCGCAGTAGCCTGCTCCCTTACGTAGTCGAAATAGACCCATACATCGAAGTTATGGAATGCGCTTCCAGCTATCGTTTTTACTACCACCTACAATGTGGGTAGATACCCATATATCGCCTATAGAGAATTTAAAAACCGGGGGCATCCAGTAACAAATTTACAGACAACTAGACTGGAGGACTTTGATAATTTGTAACGATATAATGTAATCACCTTCATTTCTCCCAAAGTATGTGCCACGGCATCAGCCTCTCTCAACAGAGCCATCAGATGAGCAAGTTTAGCCAGCGAGCTCCTATGTCTCTCCAGCAGTTCCAACAGCTCCTTCCATCGCTGCAGCACAGCTTGTTCTGTACGAGATACCGTCTCCGCTCCGTGGTAGTTCTCTTTGACCAGTTCAGCCGCCATAGCTGATAGGTCTTCGAAACGCTCGGTTCTGTAACACAAGATTTTTATTAAAAGTTATGACGGTACAAATATTATGAATATTTGTATCGTCATAATTTTATTGTTTAGTTAGAGGAGTATTGAAAAAGTGCCCGGAACACTCAATCTGTTCTCTAACAGGGTAAATTGCATTTTCAAATTATCCAGGGGCCAACTTAAATGTACACACAAAATAACATTTAAACCGGTCAAGCAAGTGCCAAACATGTGCACGGAAGAATTAAATAAAAATGTTATAACTAAACACCCAGATTCTGGAAAACATCCACGCTCATCACATATACATTTGTCCGATTTTAGAGACCGAACCAGGACATTAGATGCCAAAGGCAGGATCTGTACCCTAAGTGCCACTCAGTCATAACCTGTGTTACGCTATGGATTCTATTTTGAATCTCAGTAACCCTGTTGTTTACAAAGACTAATCTTGTATAAAAAAAAAATTGGTTGTCTGTAAAGTCGGTTTACTGACGATAGTTGAACGTGACAATGTCTTAAGAAAATACTGATGGAATGGTAGCATTTAATTGGCTATTAAAATTTTGAATTTAAGTATATTTTTATAAATATTAATTTAAATTAATAAAATAATTGATTTTGATTTTATAAATTTATATTTTAAATTTATAACAAATATATTAATTTATAAATATATTAATTTTTAATTTAAAATTAATATATTTAATAATTATATTTAATAGACGGATGTCGAACGCTGCCGAACGCAAAGGCTGATTGTGCTTCTTTGTCGTTCGTTCCGTGCACTTGCTTGCACTTCAAGCCTTACATGGAACGCCTCAAAGCGGAGTAACGACGCATGACGTCATGTTTTTTCGTGCGTGCAGCCCGCTCAATCGAATTATAAGACGTTGTCACGTCAAAAAATACTGTGTCTGCTCTGTCTTCAGTCCTACCACAACGAAAGAGACAACTGTATTTTCGATTGCGCGGTTATTACAGGAAATATTTCTGCATGCGCATTCCAGTCTCACGGCTAACTTATACTAACCTCGCTAATATATCAGCTGATATAGCCTCGTGCTTCTTAACAGTAGCGTCTACTTGTGCGACGTTGGACCCGTAGCGTGGGTCCGATAGTACTTGGATCATCTCCTTGAGATAGCCTTTGCGAAGCACTGACTGCAATGCAAAAATTAAGGATTCTAAAATATCTATTTATACTGCGCGCCGAGTGTGCATACAGATTAGACGTGTTAACGAATAAAAATTAAATATTTAATTGTTATAGTCTTCAAACTTAAACCTTGTGCTATTTTTATTAAAGCGGTTATCAAGTTGTAAGTGCGCTGTCTTTTAAGACTACTAGCTTCTGTGCAACTCTGTGGGTAAAAGAGACAAATTTGGTTTTGATCCCGCTTCCGCGCGTACGCAGCGAGTAAACAAGTTTACGCTGACCATTGATATACGAAATTATGTCGAACCAACTACGCTCGCCTACTGGAAGTGACCCAAATGAGAGAAAAAGTGGATCGCAACCCAATCTATCGAGTTCTAAATTGTTTCAAGGTATGTCTGAAGAACCAAAAATCACTTTTCGAAATAAGAGAAAATTGCCTCAAGAAGACTGTGATCTCCGGCAAGAGCTGTTAGAAATTCAAAACAAAATGGATAGCATGATGAATTTCCTAATGGATTTTACCTCTGCCCAAAAAGAAAATATTACAAAAATATCTGAGGACATAGCATCAATAAAAGAAACAACTGAAAGTCTAGTTCTGGCACAAAATACGATGAAGTCGCAACTTTTAGGGCTCACAGATACTACAAAGAAGTCTGAAAAGAAGATTTTGGCCCTGGAGTCTGACATTCAAGAAATAAAATCTGCTGCTACAAACTCACACACCAACCATGCATATGAAGACCTGATCCGGGAAATACAAGAGCGAAGGGTAAGAGAGTCCAATATTATTGTCACTGGAATTCGAGAACCTACATGTGCAAACCAAGAAGAAAGACAAATATCTGATAAAAATGATATCCTGAGAGTAATTAAATTAATAGACGAAGGTATTCCGGAGCCTACCAAAATTTTTCGTCTTGGTAAATATGACGCTAATAAAACCCGACCAATCAAAGCTATATTTGAAAATCCCGACTCAGTGAAAACATTATTGAGAAATAAAAGCAAGGTGCCATTAGACAATATTAAGTTATTCTATGATAACACTCCTAAGCAGCAAGCACATATGAAGAAACTAAAAGAAGAACTACAACAACGACTACAAAACGGTGAACATAACCTTGCTATAAAATATAAGAAAGGAATTCCTCAAATTATTAAAATTCATTCAAAAAACTCCATGATATAAAATTAAATAAAAATGATTCTGATGAAATATTACAGTATAATAATAAAATTACCCATGAAATAAAGAATACTTATACAAATGTCTATGTTACGAAAAAAAGATTATGCTTCCTTTACCTAAATGCTCGTAGTATCCTTAAACCAGGAAAATTTGATGAATTAAAATGCATACTACATGGATTTAGTACAAAAATACAACTAATAATAATAACTGAAACATGGATAAAATCACAAGATGAAGCAAAACGACTTGTACTACCCGGATATACTCACTACTATAATTTCAGAGAAAATTCAAAGGGTGGAGGAGTCTCTATTTATGCACATGTTACTCTGACGCACAACCTTACTGAAGAACTTTGTATAAATGGTATACATTATCTATGGATACATCTTAGTAATTATTGTCTGGACATTGGCGTAATTTACAACCCCGACCGCAAAAACATCAACAACTTTCTTGAGATATACTCGACGCAACTACAAAAAAGAAAACGAGCTATTGTCTTTGGGGACTACAATATTGATCTTCTACGCACTGACAGAACATTACTGGATTATAAAGAAATAATAGAAGAAAATGGGTATACTTTACTGAATAAAATTCAAAAAGAATATTGTACGCGAGAAACTTCTACTACTAAAACTATATTAGACCATGTATCTACAAATTTAAAAAATCATTACTTTCATCTAGCTGTCATCGAATCAAGTATTTCGGATCACAAGCAACTATATTTAGAAGTAGAAAAATATAAACCAGAAGCTAAGAAAAAAATCGAATATCAATCCCTAAACTATAACATGTTATACAAGAAAGTAGAAATTGAAATGGAAAGTGTAATTACTAAGTATTCCGATTTGGAAACTAAACTTATTACATGTCTCAGGATGAGTAAAATAACAAAATTAAAAATATTAAACCCACCAAGAAGTGATTGGATTAACAAAAATATAATCTTAGACATTGACAAAAGAAATACTCTATGGTATAAGCATAAAGTGGAACCAAAAAATGAAAAAATAAGACTCGAATTTTTAGAAGTAAGAAATGCGGTGACTGAGAATATTCAAAAAGTTAAGAGGCAATACTATTATAAGGAATTTAAGAAATGTACACGCAAGCCCCTAAAAATGTGGGACCTATTGAATAACCTCTCAAATAATAAAACAAAAGAAATCTGTGCCCCATCAAAGTTAGACATATCAAATAAAATAGTCAGTGACCCATTGCAAATATGTGAAGCTTTTAATAATTATTTTTCGACAATAGGATCAATCTTAGCTGATAAAATACCCGTAAAATACCAAAATAACCAAACTTATACTCTACCAAATCAAACAATGCAATCTCTGCGCTTAATGGAAATGTCACCAGTCACTATAGCTGAGGTCTCAAGATTAATCGATAATCTTCATACTAATACAGCTTTGGGCATCGACGGAATTAGTTGCAAAGCAATAAAGTGTGTAAAAAATCTTCTAATTAATAATTTAACAAAATGCATGAATAACTGCTTCGATCAAGGCATCTTCCCCGATAGCCTTAAAGTTGCTAAAGTGACCCCGATCTTTAAGTCTGGTAGGAAATCTGACCCTGGTAATTATCGACCAATATCGGTTCTGCCAATATTATCTAAAATATTTGAAAGGGCAATATATCACAGACTTGATCAGTACTTAAAGTCAATAAATTTCCTTTATGAAAAACAATATGGGTTCAGATCAAAATCTGGTACTATTTCAGCAGCAGTAGATCTTATTACTAATATAAAAATGCAGATTGATAAAAAACAAATAGCTGTAGGTATATTTATCGACCTTAAAAAAGCATTTGACACGGTTAGCCATAATTTGCTCTTAAAGAAACTGGAAAGTATTGGTATTATTGGTAAAGCTTACGAAATTTTGAAATCATATCTATCAAACCGTACTCAGATAGTGAAGATTGGAGAAAAATGTAGTAGTCCAGCATCCATTAATTGTGGCATACCACAAGGTTCTATAATAGGACCATTGCTTTTCTTAATTTATATTAATAATATTCACGAAATCGGTCTAAAAGGCGACATTTCCTTATACGCTGATGACACCGTGCTAATTTACTTTGGTAGTTCTGTTGAGTCTATCATGAGAGAAGCTCAAAGTGATTTAAATAATCTTAATGTATGGTTTCAATGTAACCTGCTAACTATCAACACCACTAAAACAAACTACATCATATTTACTTCAAAAAATAAGAAAATAACTAATTTTGAACCATTGACTATTAATGGAGACATTTTAATCAAATCAAACAGTCAAAAATATCTCGGCTTAATACTTGACAACCATCTGACGTGGAGAAATCATATAGATAAGCTTCGTAAAAAACTTTCATCCCTAATGGGGTGTCTACGAGGTATTGTGCATTGTTTACCAAAAAGTGTAAGATACACTATTTATAACTCACTCGTTAAACCACACATTGATTACCTAATCGAATTATGGGGGACAGCAGCAAAAACGAACTTAAATTTCATTCAGAGAGCACAAAATAAAATTATTAAGGTTTTGTTTCATTACGACTTTCTAACACCTACTAGTATAATATATAAAGAAACAAAGTTACTAAACATAAAACAAACATACATATATAGCACTTCAATATTAATTCGGAAAATATTAAATAAAGATATACACTCAAAAATAACTTTTACAAAAAAAATTCAAGCACAAAAACGGGCCTTTCGCCGAGCAAACCACCTTCTACTAAATTATAAACCTCGCACTAGCTATGGCAGCAAAAATATTATATTTGAAGGAGCACAGATTTACAATAAACTACCATCCGATATAAAAGAAGCAAAATCTATGTTTATTTTCAAGAAGAAATTAAAGTTTTATTTACTTAATAACACATCACTGTAAGTCGTATCTAGTAAGCATTGATCTTTGTTCTGTTAAAACTAGTCGTGTGTTCCTCGTAATAGGTATGTAACTTTGAAAGTGCGGGTACTTTAACAATTAAATAATGTATTATAAGTATTATTTAAGTCTAACTTGTATTGTACACTTAGTTAAATAGTTTACTTAGATTAATTAGTATAGTTTTTCTCATATAAGTGAATTTATTGTAATTCTTTTGAGAAAATAAAGATCTTCAACCTCATTTATTACAAGTATTACCGTAAAACGTTCCCGGGAAAACTTTAAAAAAATTACTGAATATTATGAGCACAAATATTAGATACCTAAATCTATACATATTAGAACTTTGTAAGCTAACGCAAACACGCGTTGATGCCACTATGGCACAAGTCCGACAAAGACGTATTGCCAAGCGATTTAGCGTTCCGATACGATGTCGTGTAGAAACCGAAAGGGGTGTGGATTGTCGTCCCACTCGTAACAAGTTAGCCCGCTTCTATCTTAGACTCCATCATCACTTAGCATCTGGTGTGATAGCAGTCAAGGGCCAACTTGTAGTCGATAAAAAAAAAGTAAAATAAACAAATCTTTAAAATGGCTGTGAAAAAAATTACATTATCCAGAAGCTAATTAATCGAACTATATTATTATTTTTAAACACATTACCTATCATTATCATTCAAAACCTTATTATTTCACGCACAACGGCCAACATCATGGCCAAACGCGGAAAAAGCCCGGAACGAAGAAGAAGAAACCTATTCCTATAACCTACCTTCGTGTGGAATTTGTAAGCGAGTTGTTCTAATCGCTGCTGACGCAGCAACTCTGTTCTGAGCGCCAGTTCGCGAGCGTGCTCCGCCTGCAAACACAAATTTTACATAAACAAGGCTTTAAATTAAAGTTCAATTACATAAGCGGATTTCAATTCTTTGTTTCTCTTTTGACCTTCTGAGATAAATGATAGACCGTCCCGTGTTGTAGCTCGTTTATTACTGACGTTTTACGCGTATGCGCAGATACTTATCACCTTCTTTTTCTGGTTTTGGGTCTGCGCAATTCTTTGGCGTCACTCTGGACAAGGTGCCAGCTGAAAAACTGTGCTGTGTGCTCTTTTTTGGACGTGCAGCACAATGCTGCGCTCACACCGTTTTCTGGATTGTGCCGCACAAGACAGGAGTGGTGATGGTTGTTGATCTTTCAATCTTGACTAATCCAAGAGGCATAAATCACCACAACAATGCATTCAATGTATTAAGTATTGTGTTGCACAATTTTTTAGAATAAACATTTATTCTTTCTTTTTTTTAAATATTTATACAAACAGCTAATTCCCATACACACACGCGCACGCAAGCACGCACGCACGCAAACACGCACGCACGCACTCAAGCACGCATACATGCACTACCGCACCGCATACCTGTTCCAGCTGTTGCCAGGCTCTCTCCAGGTCCTGGGGCAGCTGGCCCTCCAGCGGCGCCCAGGGTTCACCCACCAAACTTTTGTTCATGGTGTTGATGTCAAAGTATAAGGCTTCGATCTCGGAACGCTCCTTGTACCTATAAAAAAGATTATTCTTTAAAATACAAAAATAGTTATTTATTAGATAAAATATTGTAAAACCATCCGAAACAGTTCCTATATCATTGTTTATTTATTTATTTTTTCTAAAAACTTAGAAATATCGTTACAAATTCGCAATATAAACTTTAAAAGTTAACAAAATATCACTTCTAGTGATAAGGTCGCCTTTTGCGCTTAAGTTTATATTGCACCATTGTTTCTTTTATTATTTGCAATAAAGATGTTAAAAAAAAATTATGGTAACAAATAAAATTTTATTTTTTTTAAGTAATAATAATATTTGTTGTTGTACACCGAAACACCGGAGGGCGCCACGAGAGCGTTAGACAGCATACAGCGCGGGCGCCCCCCGCCGCTCACGCGCACACACATCAAAGGCGGCGGCAAGATCCTTTGATCAAAAAGTGTCGTGACAACTTTTCGTACCAATTTTTTCCGTCTAGCCCCCTTTCACAACGCGCGATAAGGAACTTCGTTCCAAAACACCATTGACCAGCTTTTGTGAGTTCACTCAAAGTACAGCAAGATAAATCTATTTTCTCAGCTACGTTGAGAGAGTTTAGTCGTTTTCGAAGTCGCGTTGTTACAAATATGACCAAGCTAGCTTTCCACCACGCACTGTATCTTTGATCATGCGACATTTACAATTACTATTACATATGTTCGTGTTATTAACTGGAGTGTTTTGGTAATGACAGCGAACAGTCAACGCAAAACAAATATGCAAGCAGCAATCGTCCAGCAATTTGCCCAGTCTATTTTTTAAAGACTTCAAAACACAATTATCCTGACCCGCCTCCTGCACCCAGCGGCTTCCTCCGACACATTTAATATCCTCAGTCGAGCTATACTACAGCCAAACTCGATTGAGAATGTTTGTCAACAAACAAAATAAAAATGAAGGTAGGAATCACTAGTCATTTTACACCTATTTTTTTTAAATGAACTATTTAATGACGAATTCATGACAATAAATTAGATTAGTAAGCTTAAAAGTAATTAATATATTCAATATATTTTAAATAAGATTTTTTAAAATAACAAAACATAATTTTAAATTTATTAGGCAAAAAATGTGTTGCATTCTCTACCCTCATTTTAAATTTGTTTGTTGACAAGCATTCTCAATCGAGTTTCGCTTTAGTATAGCAGAAGTTCGGCCAATACTGCACTTTACGGAGCCTCCAACGTTCATCGGCTATTCGAACTTACTTGGGAGGTTTCTCCACGGTCCGGTACTGTTTGAAGGCGAGCAGCAGTCTCTGGATGCCGTCCAGCGAGTTGGGCAGCTCACGGCAATTGAGCTTCTGGATCTTCATGCGGATCCACTCCAGCAGCGTGCAGACCAGGCGACTGTACTCCGCCTTACGACCGTCGCAGTCCATGAGCTGGCCGATGATCTGGAAGACAGGACAATTTATTTTACTCTAATATTTCTAAGAGTTGTATTTATTTTTGTGACAAAGTATTTCTGTTATCACGCATTGCTGTGGACAGGTCTAAAAGGCTTGGTTACCTGTGTAATTACAGGCTTGTAGGGCTTACAACCTACTCCTCAGGTTGATGCACGGCGGGCGGCACTATGTAGGACGCGTTCTTTACTTGCTCTGCGAAGTTTTGCACTTAAAATCAGAAGAAGATTGGCATGTATACGTCCAAATGCCAAGGCACACAATGAAGAGAGAGCAAATGGAGAAGTCATGCGGTTCCGTTCCAGCCATGGAGTCCAGATTGATTTGTAGTCCAGGGGTATTTGTAGTCTGTGCAAGTCGGTCATGCCTTGCTGAGAGGCAGAAGTCTGAAAGGGATGTTTTCCTCCTCACAAATAAACAAAAATGAGGTGGACTATCTTTTGTTTGTCAATCATTATTCGGTGCCAAAGCACCCCAAGGTGCTATTGCTCTGATATTCCTACGAGAACGGGAACTGCGAAGGTAAAACTGTGAGCGTCCGCTAATCGTTATACATAAAAATGAATCTATAACCCATTGGGTCATAGCATCTCGCCTGATCGGCTGGACCGATTTCGCTTTGTTGATTGTTATTATCAGAGCAGGATCTTATAAAAGAAAACAATTTTGAGAATTGCGCCTTAAATTATGAGAACTTAAAACTTAATGACTCTTTCTCTCTATCTATGGATATATGTTACTCAATATCAGCTGAATGGGTGAACAGATATAAATTAAAATATATATACTGAAGCCAAACTCGATTGAGAATGCTTGTCAACAAACGAATTAAAAATGAAGGTAAAAATCACTAGTCATTTTACACTTTATTTTTTTAGTTAATGACGTATTCATGACAATAAATTAGATTAGTAAGCTTGTAATTAATTAATGTATTCAATATCTTTTAAATTAGATTTTTTAAAAAACATAACATGATTTTAAATTTATGAGGCGTAAAATATGTTGCATTTTCTACCTTCGTTTTAAATTTGTTTGTTGACAAGCATTCTCAATCGATTTCGGCTTTAGTATAATACAGAGACAGATTATGATACAGCTTATAGGCAAGTTATATTCCAATATTCCCACAGCTACTTAAACAACTACACAACTATACTAAAGCCAAACTCGATTGAGAATGCTTGTCAACAAACAAATTAAAAATGAAGGTAGAAAATAAAACACATTTTATGCTTAATAAATTTAAAATTATGTTTTGTTATTTTAAAAAATCTTATTTAAAAGATATTGAATATATTAATTAGTGTTAAGCTTACTAATCTAATTTATTGTCATGAATTCGTCATTAACAAGTTATTTCAAAAAAATTAGGAGTAAAATGACTTGAATTTCTACCTTCATTATTAATTTGTTTGTTGACAAGCATTCTCAATCGAGTTTGGCTTTAGTATAGTTACATTAAAAAGCTACTCACATTGGCGATCCTGCGGCCGCTCTTCTGTTCGTTCTTCATGCGTGCGAACGTGTGGTAGTAGCTGGCTACGTAGGTCATCACCGACTTCTCGTCAGGACGAGTCGTGTCCACATCTACAACAGATAATAAAGGCTGATGACATTAGCCCACATTGGAACACAGGAGTGGGGCGGCGCTCCCTCCTCCTACATGGAGGCAGGCCTGGCCCTGTAGTGGGCTGTTATATATATGTATATAGTTTATACCTTCAGCGTCAAGCAGGCGCGGTATGCCGAGGTGTCGGTGCGCGACGTCGAAGGCATGGTTGAGGGTCTCCACGTGTTCTGATGTGGGCACTTCCGACCAGCGGAACAGATCCGGTCTGTGGGACAAAAAAAAAACGTTAAAAATAACATCGTTAATGTAACCATGTGCAAAATTAAAACAAATGTTAAGGAAAAAGTACATGATTACAACTGTACTATAATTTTTTATATATATATCATTTCTTCAATTAAGAAAGCTTTCTGAATTAATTAGATAAAAATCATGTTTTACGTTCCACGCCGAATCCCTGGTGATTAGTTTATATGCAGAAGCGGGTGCGAGAGGTAAACCAGCAAAATCTCTCTACAACCTGCTCAAAGACCTTGGCCTGACTAGAAGTGCAGTAAGCTCTATAATAGAACGAGTGTCAAAGTTGCTCTAGCAGGACTATGAAATCTGGTCGGGCAGGGAGAGTAACTTACACGTAGAAACATACGCATACCCATAAATCTCTCAGACCTATATTATTTTTTTTAATATTGTACTTATGTGTGATTTTTTCTTATTTTTGTGTATAGCACTGGCCATCAAGATACGGGCTAACGTACTTTCGGGACCAGAGATTGTATAAGCTAATCTTTAACTTTTGAAATAAATATATTCTTATAATTAAAGGTAAGTGTTGACCGGTCACAAAGCCCTTAAGCATAAATCCGTGTCACAAAAATCGCAATGGGCCCAGCGCCCGCACGGTGAATCCATGTAATGCTAAGATATTCGTAATTTTTATACTCGGGATTTTGTTTGAATTACTTGCTCCGCTCGCTGAATCTTGATAATTTTAATCCGACAAACCTCTCTATGTTCGCATTAGGCCTGAAAATTAACCCGCGTGGTTTCAGCTGCTGGTATGACGCAAAACCTGAGCGTGTATAACCATTACCTGTGAGCGTGTATGAGGGCGTTGAACCCTAAGCCGGATCGCCACGAGTCTGTAAAGTTGTGTATGTGCACGCCGTGGTAGCCGCTCGTCTTGCGCTGACACCACAGCAGCAGCGCATCAAGATACAGGCTTACATATTTTCGGGGCCAAAGATTGTAGAGGCTAATCTTTAACTTTTGAAATAAATATATTCTTATAATTAAAGGTAAGTGCTGACCGGTCACAAAGCCCTTAAGCATAAATCCGTGTCACAAATCTCGGACTTCGTTCGGAGTCTCGCGATGGACCCAGCGCCCGCACGGTCAATCCATGTAATGCTAAGACAATTGTCATTTTTATACTCGGGATTTTGTTTGAATTACTTGCTCCGCTCGCTGAATATTGATAATTTTAATCCGACAAACCTCTTTATGTTCGCATTAGGCCTGAAAAAAACCTGCGTGGTTTCAGCTGCTGGTATGAAGCAAAACCTGAGCGTGTATAACCTTTACCTGTGAGCGTGTATGAGGGCGTTGAACCCTAAGCCGGATCGCCACGAGTCTGTGAAGTTGTGTATGTGCACGCCGTGGTAGCCGCTCGTCTTGCGCTGACACCACAGCAGCAGCGCATCAAGATACAGGCTTACATATTTTCGGGGCCAAAGATTGTAGAGGCTAATCTTTAACTTTTGAAATAAATATATTCTTATAATTAAAGGTAAGTGCTGACCGGTCACAAAGCCCTTAAGCATAAATCCGTGTCACAAATCTCGGACTTCGTTCGGAGTCTCGCGATGGACCCAGCGCCCGCACGGTCAATCCATGTAATGCTAAGACAATTGTCATTTTTATACTCGGGATTTTGTTTGAATTACTTGCTCCGCTCGCTGAATATTGATAATTTTAATCCGACAAACCTCTTTATGTTCGCATTAGGCCTGAAAAAAACCTGCGTGGTTTCAGCTGCTGGTATGAAGCAAAACCTGAGCGTGTATAACCTTTACCTGTGAGCGTGTATGAGGGCGTTGAACCCTAAGCCGGATCGCCACGAGTCTGTGAAGTTGTGTATGTGCACGCCGTGGTAGCCGCTCGTCTTGCGCTGACACCACAGCAGCAGCGCGTCCTTTGCCGATTTCTTCTCCGATGACTCGTTTTCTTCGTCCTGGAAAATGAAAGGCAAAACGGTTTTAAATTTTAAACTGTAAAGAAAGTTAAAAGCAAACTCTCACTATTAGGAGTTACGCCAAGTAAAAAAAAATTGTTTTTTTTTAATATCTCTGGCTTATCCTTACTAGTATCCTGAAATTCCTACGGGAACGAGAACTACGCGGGTGAAACCGCGGGCGTACTTTAGTACACAATATTGGGACTCAAATTGTAAATATAATGGAATTTAGTAGAATTGAGGTGCTGCAAAAATCTACCATATTTTCTGATGATAATCTACATAAATTGGAGTTTTCAGATTGACACAAATGGCCAGTCATAGGCCACTAATCTTCTTCTCTATGATTTTACTTGATAGATTTGATTGATTTTACTTGCAAGCAGCAGTGAATGGACTCACCACATCGATCTCAATCTCTTGGATCTGGAAGCGCAGGATGATGGTCCAGATGAGACCCAGGATGAGCCGCGGGTTGCCGTCCACTATGTCCTCCGCGCCGATAGACTCCAACCGAACCTGTTATACAACAATAATATAAAATTTAAAAAAGTAAAATTCAGTAAGCCCCAAAAACTAAAAATCTAAGTGTTAAAAAAATTTTACCTACTTCAAAGACCTTTATTGCTAGAAATACAAGTTTTTTAAAACTATGTACTTTTTGAAAAAAGTTAAATTTAAATTAAATACCATGGCGTAGTCCTCCCCCTAAATCTTTCCAAATTTTTCTGTTACGGGCTGTACGCATCAAAATCGATCCGATTACGAACGAAGCGGTTTAGCCTGCTGTAAGTTATAACAATCCCTCAAAAAATTCCAAAAGTTTAAAAACTTCGTAACAAACAGACACACACAGACAAACATTAAACTCATAACACATTTACCTTGGTAAAAATAAAGGGGTCAGTTTTAAATCAGGTCTAGTATTGAGGTAAGAACCTGAATTTCGTGTAGTGCACACGCAGGGCTTCGGACGGAATGCGTACTTTAGTGCTTCGAGGTTTACCTGGCTAATTCTATTAACCATTCCTTTGCTTTGATAATTACCATACATTGTTGTCAGACTGCCTCGTTGATAAATAAGACGGGGTCCTGGGTTCAAACCTGCTTCAGTTGTTAAATAATTCCGGCGGGACAGATTAAGATTTTCTTGATTTGTCTTGGTCTGGCTGGTGGGTGGCTTTCGTCGTGGTTAATCACCACCCTACCGACAAATATAGCCATTCGATTTAGTGTTCCGGTACGATGTCGTGTAGAAACCGAAAGGGATGTGGATTTCATCCTACTTCTCACAAGTTAGCCCGCTTCCATCTTAGACTGCATCATCACTTGACATCAGGTGTGATAGCTGGTAAGGGCCAACTTGTAGTCGATAAAAAAAATTACATTTAGCCCTTGATTGCAATCACTCTCTAGTTCTCTTAGTGTCCTCTCGGTTTCTACACAAAATCGTACCGGAACGTTCAATCGATTAGCGGTACGTTGTTTGTCATTAAAAACATAAATTAAGAAAATCTCAACCTGCCACGCCGAGAATCGAACCCGGGACCTCCGTCTTATAAATGCACCGCAAAAGCCATCAGCTGTTCGAGCAACGTGCCCCGTGGCCATTAATCGGCTGATACTGACAAGTTATGCTACTAAGTGTAAGTTTTTTTTTATTGACTACAAGTTAGCCCTTGACTGCTATCACACCTGATGTTAAGTGATGATGCAGTCTAAGATGGAAGCGGGCTAACTTGTTAGGAGTGGGACGAAAATCCACACCCCTTTCGGTTTCTACACAACATCGTACCGGAACGCTAAATCGTTTGGTGGTACGTCTTTGTCGGTAAGGTGGTAACTAGCCACGGCGAAAGCCTCCCACCAGCCAGACCAAGACAAATTAAGAAAAATGTCAATCTGTCCCGCCGGGAATCGAACCCAGGACCTCCGTCTTATAAATCCACCGCGCATACAACGCATCAGCTGTCCCAGCCACGTGCCCCTGGCCGTTAATCGGCTGATAATGACAAGTTATGCTACTAAGTGTAAGTATCATATCTCCACATTACATGTAGAAGCACACACTCGAGCCAAGGCCGGGAGCAGCTCGCTATCTGATAGCTGATAGCGAGAGATACTGTGTACTACATAATTACTTTACTATGATAATGTGTTGTTACGTCTTGACGGACACGCTGTTAACAGCACGTAATCTATTACACGTTTAAAACAAGTTTAAAATCAAGTCGGATTAGCTACACCATCATTTTCTTTTTCACTTTATAAATAAATAAATATTATAGGACAATTACACACGTCGCTATATAGCCCCACAGTAAGCTTAGGTAGCTTGTGTTATGTGTACTATGATAACTGATCAATATTTTTATATATATATATAATACATAAATACTTATAACATATAGATAAACACCCAGACACTGGAAAACATCCATGCTCATCACACAAATATTTTCCAGATGCGGGAATCGAACCCACGACCTAGGACGCAGAAGCAGGGTGCGCCACTCGTCCGTCAAATCACTTCAATAGATGTTATGAAGATAGTTATATATAGCCAACTCCCCTGTTCCGAGATTGGGTAATACTCTAAATAACAACACCACAGTAGTGGATGTTTCAGAATAAGATCATCTCGTCATGGAGCTAAATAATAATTATGTTCTTCCAGTTCGATTATTAACATTTTAACTATATTAGTTGAAATTAATTAACTAATTAACTATATTTGTTAATGATACCGCAGGCGATTCGACGTTTAAAGCGACGACAAATTTTAGACTGAAGAGAAGCCGCATTTGAAATTTATATAGAACATCTCCCGCTGGGGAGGTTATCTCTGATCGCCAACTTTCTTATAGAGCCTCTGCTCAGTCTTCAGACTGATCGCAATGAGTAAAACAGAATATATATTATATATATATATATATATATATATATATATATATATATATATATATATATATATATATATATATATATATATATATATATATATATTTACATCCCAGTTCCAATTCAGCGTCCCCCCAATTTACATCAGTTTTACGTCCATGTGTTTCAATGACATTTGTCTTTATATCTTTGCATATACTGCTTAATAATCCTATAAAATATTGTGTGATGAATTTAAAATAACAAGATTATAGTTATACATCAATATTCAATTTCTGTTCATTCTGGTACCTATTGAGACCCACATTTATATCTACGCCTACATGGCGTCATCGTATATTTCGACTATTCCCCCTTCTTTTATGTACAATTGACGTCCTTGCTGTGCATACTTTGTTGCGTGCTGTTATGAAACGTTGTATTTATTAATCAAATTAAAAACAGGTGGAGGTTCTCAATTTGTCTGTAATTTTATTGTTTTACTAGCATCCGCCCGCGACTTCCCGCCCGCCTATCCCTTCTATCCCGCCTTCAATTAAAAATAAGGGTTTTATTTGATTTATACTGAACCCTAATTATCTTCCTAGAATTAAAGTAGCCTATATTACGCGCAAAGTTATCAGATAGAGACCATTCAAGTATTATATAAACACTTAGGAGGGGTGGGGGGATCTTTACTATGCTTACTTTAGAAGAAATTACGCATGATATCCAGAGCATATTTGCTGACAAAGGGGGAAGGGGTCTAAAATTGCAAAAAAATCTGCTTACGCAATACTCGAATGGCCCCCTGTCTGCTAGTGAAAGTCCCATCAAAATCGGCCCAGCGGTTTCAGAGATTACCCCGAACAAACAGACAAAAATTCTAAAAAAGGTTATTTTGGTATATGTATCCTGTATACATACCTATGTACTTAGTAAAAAACGATTATTTTAATATTAACAAACAGACATTCCAATTTAATTTATCTGTATAGAAGATGTATGTTCACCGAGGTTGTGGCTGGAAGTTATGTACTAATACTCGAGCCGTTTACCACCACCACCACCACCCGGTGGAAAATTACTTTTATTTAGTGTTTTGAAACTATTTTCTTAAAACTATTACGTTTTACTTACTATTATATAAAACAAAATTATTTATTGAATTGTTTATTAAAAAACCAACAGCGATACATATTTTTATTACATTTTCGTATGACCATAATAGAGCCAATAACAGGTTCCGTTCATTTTAACGTATATATAACTATAACGGCTTAAAAAAGAGGATGCCAATAGTAATGCTAGTTATACAATATTAATGCAGCGCAAAAGAATATTATTATAAATATAAAATCTTGTAACAAGGTTGTCATCATCAAAAAATCATAAAACAGTATCAGTAAATTAACATTGAACTATTTCTTTGCATTGATTATTATCATCAAAATTATTACTCCAAATTGTAATAATGAAATTGTCAAAATAGAAATAATGAATAATAATTCAATGCGCTGGAGTGCTATAGTCACTTTGTTTACGACTGTATTATCTGGCACTGGCCCACCGCCCTCCTGCGTCACCACTGTGCTGCTGGGTGGTAGATGCTGGGTTTGAATCGTCAGGGGCTTCGGTTCGGGCTCTGGCACCATTTCCACGTATGATGGCGACCGGCGGCAATTAATGCTTACGCTGCTTGTGCCTGTGAAACAAAGTTAATAGCTGTTAAAATGCTAGTAAATATTTACTAATTGACATTGTCCATTTTTTTCAAAAGTTTTAATTCTAAAATCATTTTAAGGGAATAAGTTTATCCGTAGTTAAGCTGCATTTTTTTCTATTCTATTCTATAAATAAAATAATTGTATTAAAATTAGTTTACTCACCTAAAGGTTCCGTTTTGTCCGAGATATTTAGTGAATTAGGAGGAGCCCAACGTCCTTCTTCATTACACGCCATATTTAAATAATAATGACGCAATAACTACTTTTAACTTATGTTATTGTAAATACTTTGGGTGTCGTTTCACCAAGACTATTAGATAGCAACTGATGTAAGGATGAGGCACTCTCCTCATTGCATACGAATATCATTACAAAGTATTTTAGCAACGAGTGCATTCAAATGTTATTGTCTAGACTATTATTATAAACAGGAAATATTTACTGCGTATGCGCCTCTCACCGCGAGGTCTCGGGTTCGAGTCCCTTCCATTAGAAAGTTCTGAATAGCAGCATAGCAGCACGGAGCTGGATTTGTGCCCGGTGGATGGCGATAGGCTCACCCCCTATCCCATGGGACTGTGGTTGTTATACACCTCTGTCTTCTGGGTAATATAGGCGTGATGTTATGTAGGAAATATTTTATAGGTTCCGAAACGATTTTAATAGTAGTTTATGTTACAAGGGAGTAAAGTAATATTTTTATGGCGAGGGCGCTTTTTTTAAGCCAGAGCGAAGTGAGGGATTCTAGAGTAGAATCCCGAGCTTAGCAAGGAATTTTTTACTAGAGTCCTGGACGTAGCGAGGGATACACAATGGACTTTAAACATAAGTTTTAGCATAAGTTTGGACAGTCTGGGGCAAATTTTGGCAATGTCCTTTATGCACTGAAAGCGCAAATCTATGTTTTGTTGGCGTAAAATCGACTAGATACTGACACTCCCTCAAGAGTTGCATATAGTATAAATATTATTATAGTAGGTACATACATCTTTTCCAATAAATAAATAATAATTAACATTGGTTCGCGAGATATTGAAGTATTCGTCCATTTATCGCTCACATAAATTTAAGACATGGTTTTCTCACGGAGGGCCGATGGAAATAAAGGGAATTATGTTATGGTATGGTACAAGGTAACGTAACAAATCTATACTTATAATAAAACTGTTGAAGGGTCAATTTCATTCAATCAACATTGAATATATTTTGAAATTTTTAATTGGAAGGCATTCTGTTAACGATACAGAAGGCAAAAATGTAAAAAAAAAACTTTGCTGTCTGTCTGTCTGTATCTTAAACGCGTTTACCGTCGAGGTACTGAACGGATTCTGATGAAATTCGGCATGGATACAGTCCTTACAACGGTGTAATATCTTA
The DNA here is from genome assembly GCA_034621355.1 of Mycalesis mineus. Classification (NCBI taxonomy): domain Eukaryota; kingdom Metazoa; phylum Arthropoda; class Insecta; order Lepidoptera; family Nymphalidae; genus Mycalesis; species Mycalesis mineus. The sequence goes on along the minus strand of JAXAVZ010000334.1, from coordinate 379,646 downwards.
GCATACTTTTATACCGATCTTTTCTACGCAGGCTAAACGATGGGCAAAAGTTAGTTCATTTCTTTGAATACATTTATCTCAAAAACTAAAAGTTGGATTTGGATATTTTTTTTTATTAGATAGGGAATTTATTGACCGACGTTACAAGCTATAAAACATCATGCTACTGTCAATAGGAGCGGAGAAGCAGTGAAATAAGTTGTAAGAACCGGCTTAGTGCGAGAGATAGCTTGGATGGGTGAAAATCGGACAGTTTTTTTTTGTAATTTTGGTGGTGCCACTAAAATTACAAAAAAATCTCTGTGAGACTTTGACCTCTTCTCTTTAAAAATGAAAAAATCTTTTTTATTAAATATATTAAAGAACATAAAATAGCATAATATCTCGCTTATATTTTCTAGACGGGGGTGGCAGAAGTGTAAACCACCCAAATTCCACTTTCTATATTTAGGTACCAGGTGATAGGCGGTGAACTTATTTTGCCAGATATCGCATATACTTACTTATAGCAGCATCACGCCTATATTACCCAGGGGGTGGTGGCAGAGGTGTTCAAACCCACATTTCACCAATTAGGTTTAGATCCTTTGGGATAGGGGGTGAGCTTATCGCCATCCATTAGGCTAAATGCAAACTCCGTGCTGTTATATATAGCAGCGCGGAGCGATACAAAAATTATAACCCTACCACGAGACAGTTAAAATTTGACGTTAAAATCCTTCATTACCTTTTTGCTCGATCCAGAAACCGAGCCCGAGACTTCAGGATGAGGGGCTATACCCCAACCACAGAACCAACCAGACACTTTTAACACATTATATCGAAATCCACGCGCGGGCGAAGTCGCGGGCAAAAGCTTGTATTGAAATATCTTAGTTGATATTTTAAATTGGAAAAAAACAAACATACCTATTGATTCGAAAAAGGTACGCATACTATACGCAGTACAACCCTTTAGTAATTTTTTTATGTAGTGATAAAATAAAACCATTAATACGATATTAAAGCATTTATTTATTTTTGAAAAGGTAAAAACACAAGTACAAGCTACATGTCATACCACTCTGTCAAGAGTGTAGTATACAAATGTTACAAATATAAGTAAAAAACATTGAATTTCAACTATAAGAATATTAAGTAAATTTCAGTTTCTACTAATAATTATACAAACTTAGAAATAATGTAAGCTTCATAATGAACAGAAAAAATAAATAGTTAGTCGCTCATTTTTCAGATATCAGCTTTTGAAAGTGACAATGTGTAAATGTGAAAATTTTCCCTATTGATAAAAAAAGAGTCTACTTAGAACCGCATAAATAAAATAAAAGTATGTAGTTGAAGTCATAAAAGTAAACGATAATTTATGTAATAAGTTGTAGTGCTGAAATATATCCATAATTATTGTTTTGTATATGCATTCTGTATAAATACTTTAATTTTTAGCCAATCTTTATTATTTAGAAGTTCTGGATATTGACTTCGTAAGTTTTCACATTCGTCACGTTTTGGAGGTTTTCTGGATTTAATATGTTTCGAAAAGAAATTTAAAACCACACGTTTTTGTTGTGGTGTCCAAGGAACTAGTACACGCTTCTTTTTTATTACCGTCTGTTCAATTGATTTATTTGAACAAGATGGCATGGATTGTTTAGAGCAATCAGATGAATTTAAGGAAGTTTTATTTATAGAAGAAATCGGTTCTAACATTTCGAAATCGAGAATTTCCTCATTTTGAATATCTTCGCCGATTATTTCTTCTTCTAAATTGATATTAATTTCGTCTAGAGTATGACCTTTATACTTATCCGCGTCTCCAGTTTCCATTAAAAGTAACAGCTTAGAAATTTTAGCGGTTTGGAACACATCATCCGGTAATCTATAATTTTGTTTATGAATTGACATCGTATGGCCCATAAATGAAGCCAATTGTTCCATGTCGTTTTCGGACATATTAAAAAGCTGGGTTAAAGTGGCTAAATGTTTGCGAAGTCGAGTCGAAGTTAAAGCTTTTGGATTTTTTGCACCACAAGCTTTCGCGTATTTTTCTATGGTCTTATAACCACATATAACTGATCCCCCAGCTTTAGAAAATAAGAAATCATTACCTGAATTTACATATTTATGTCTTAAAGAAATTAAGATATCGATATCTTTTTGAACATCTTTGCTAAATAAAACTGGAACCCCTCTCCCTCTTTTCCCTCGAATAACAATTCGTTTTAAACTGTTTACTAATATTTTTTCCGTTTCTGATAGAACTTTATCAAATTCTTCATATTTATTGTTTTCGTTATCTTTTTTATCATAGTTTTCATAAAAACTTAAGTGTAATCTCTGAAGTTCTCCGGGACGCCGTCGGTTTAGTAACAAAAGGCGGCAGAACACCGACTCTATTAATTCATTGAATGCATTGCAATTTAATGAATTATTTGATTCCGATAGCTTGTCTACTGCGTGTGCAGCAGTTTTATTTAGATAGTCTTTTAAACATTTTAAATCAGATGCTAATGGGACAATTGTTGTTTTATTATACCGTTTCATATTTAAGTCGTCAGCAGCTTGGCTTGAGACGTCAAATTTCCAGTTAGATTGAATTATACTTGTAAGTGTTTTAAGATCTGCTTGAATTTCTTTTCCATTAATACCAGAGTCCGCTTTGTAAGACTCAAGTAATGCTATATTGCAACATTGTTTTAGCGATGTTGCAATATTCATGGCATAAGTGGGAGAATCGTAACAATCTTTTAAATTATTGAAACTAGCTGCATTTTTAGTAGCCAAAACTAGTGTTCCATAATTTTCCGGCTTCAAGGCGTCTAATAAGCTACTAATGTTTGGTTTAATTTTTTTTATTTCTATTAATAGTTTACCAAGCTCACGCATTTTTCTAGAGGTTACATTTATAAAATGTTTTTCTCTATGTGTCCTAAGATACTGGAATCCAAAAGTACAGATCAAAGAATCTTTTTTGGCAAACATAGATATTTTATCCGGCCTCATACGTGGAAAAACATCATCTTTTAATTTTTGATTTACTTTAATGTTACGAAGCAAAAAATTCTGTGCATCAACTTGAACATTTGATGTGAGATTATTACTATCACAAAGTTTTTTGTGCTTCCATAGTTGTTTTCGGGAATAAAATCCTAAGCATTTAGTACAAGGTAAATAGTCGTCATTTCTGTTGTACTTGTTTTTTTTCATTGGCTTAAAGGTAGAGTTTTGAGTGTTAGTAATGTAATTTCCTTTCTTACGCAAGAGTGTTAGCATTTGTTTACGAGACTTACTATTTTTTGGCATCGATAACACCTTTTGAACTTCCGGTTCATTAGAATGGTTTCTTATAACGTGTCTAGCGAAATTTAAAATTAAACTTTCACAATAGAAACAATAATCCCTTTGTCGTATCCTCTTCTTTTCATCCCCTTCCATTTCTTCGATGGAAAGACCTTCAGTTTGTTTGTGTTCGGTAGCTTCATCGTGAATTTCAAATGAATCCTAAAAGAAAAAAATATACTAATTAATCGATAATAGGTAGGTAAATGTTTTTATTCTATTATATTTCACGCATGTGTGTGCTCAGTTATTCTTGTCTACATTAAAGGTTAAGTTAACTGAGGGTTCGCAACGCGTACCTACTTTAACTATTTTATTTTTATTGTTTATTTTTATGATAGTACAAATTTACAAAATTTTCTGGGTCCTTGACATTGGGTCTGGGTACACAAATTTCAAATTAATCCGACGTTTTGCAGTTCTTAAAAAACGAGTTTAAAGATTCCGTTACATACACAAAGAAACAAGCTAATACAATAGCGATAAAACTACAATTAGACACTACTGTACTTATTTCTTTCGGAAACCATCCGTCGCGACATTAAAACAAAAACAACTCGCTCGATTGGGGTTAAAATAACAATATTATGTGTTGTATATCGTTTCGGTGAGCGGAAGTGCCAGACGCCTATTTTTTTCCAAGTCGCATTAATAATTTAGAACAAATCAGTGTTTTTATGTAATTTTTTTACTTACTTGATGGTTCTGCCTCAAGTTGCTGGTAATTGAGGTCTCATCACAAATATCTGAGTCATTATCAGATTCGTCAGTGGTTTCTGGTACATAAAGGTTATCGCTTGTATCCCAAAAGTCAGCATCGTCATCGCTTTCCGGCACATTAAAAGATGTTCTTTGATCTTCTTCGGTGTTTACACAACTCTCAGGACTATGTGTAGTATCAATAATACCACTCTTTTCAGTAACTACGTGATTGATATTTTTATCAAAAATGGCACTATTTATGGTACTATTTTCATGTCGATATTCGGCGCTAATGTGAAGTGTATTGCTAGTTGAAGCTACGCATAATGCCGTTCTTTTTTCTGTAAATTGTTCCTAAAAAACATAAATTTAATTAATATTGATATCTCTTAAAGGCAATTTAATTTACATCTTTACAACGTGATACTTTACTTTAGATATTTGTTGTATTTTGATTTTTTCTTTTAGACACGGCAGGATCTTGTCAATATTTTGTTCATAATTGCTTACATTAACTGAGTTTGTTTTATATCTTCTTGTGTTATATGCTTGTACTGGATCCAAAAATAAAATAAATTAAGTTAAAAAATATTAATATTATCATACCTATTTTGTAGATATTAAAAAATGAAAATAAGTACATGTTTAATATTTACAAAATTAGAGTCATCTAAGGTCTAAATATAAATACCTAGTTTTCCAGATAACAATATTCGCACTCATCTTGTGGGTAATGATCATACAGAGCAAAGGTACAGTTACTGCACCAAAACCATGATTGTTCAAGTAATGTGAGTACATTATGACCAAAATTTAAATTAATAATCAAATGTTGTGGTTGCGTCGGTAAAACATTAACAACAAATGCACAATTTATACAATGCGTCCGTAAAATAAAATGCGCCGTATCCCAAGGCCAAATCACGTCATTATTATACAATTGTTCAAAATCCGATCTTGTTAGAAAACCATCTACGTCTAAAACAATAACCATCTTGGGCTCACTTGAACTGTATACTGAGTACTGACTGTAAGTTAAAACATTTGAGTGCTGAATGTTTGTCCGATATTTTGATGATGCCTACTTTTAGAAGCCTGCGCATAAGATTGTTTTGAAATCTTATTAGGTTTCAAAGCAATCTTAGACCATCTTAGGGCCGTGTTCATGGAACTATTTAATCAATGGTTAGACTAATCAACTGTTATATATCTGTCTGTCACTTTTGGAAATGGCATGAAAGAAAGTGACAGACAGATAGAAAACCGTTGATTAGTCTTAAACATTGATTAAATAGTTCCACAAACTCGGCCCTTAGACTGTGCACATTATTCCAAATGTGTAAGAAAATCACGATTTAATTGGGTTGTAACCGCAACCAGAAGTTATTGACTTAATATAAGCAATTAATATGAGCAATCTTACCTTTTTTTCCTTGTCGCGTGCTTCTCATTTTCTTTAAATCTATCTTATTATACAAAAAAAATCATGTTTATGGATTTATCGGATCCATAAGCAAAAAATTAAATCCGTCAATATCATAGAATATCGTACACTAAACAAGTGCAGGATATTCTATCATATTGACGGACGGCGAATATCACGTCGAACGGTGTGACTGGTTCAGTATCGACTGTATAATAATTAATAACTTAAATCAATGTGAGGTTCATTTTTGCACAAGCCATAGTTCACTAGGTTTAAACACGCCAGGCGTAGGCGTAGGCGTAGGAAGTAGATAAGCCGAATTCTAAGTAATAAACAATGTCAACGGTCGCCTTCATTCGTTACATTGTTGTCAAACGTATGTATATCTCGCGCTACAGCAGCGCTACACGTTATAAACGAAATTGACAAGAACTAAGCGAAATACAATTTCATGCATTGTAGCTGTAAAGTGAAGTCCAATTTTTTTTTTTATTACAAAGTTCACATAGTACTTTAGACCAAGACGCGTGGTTTGGCAATGTCAACCAAAATGACGTCCGTATATGGGACGCCAAAAGCAGGTGGACGCCATTTTAAATGCAATTAACTCCACATTGGACGCCGAAACGGTTCTAGGATATAAATATATATATATATTGTTACGGAGGACCCCTCGGAGGAATTACGAAGTAAAAGAGTTTATAGTTGGAAACCTCATTTGGATTCAAAGTAAATGCAAGTTAAAAAAAAGGAATAAGTTAAAAGAATGGAACAAAGACTGACTTGAAAGACAGATTCAGAGAGTTCAAGCGAGTTGTCGTTGTGTCAAGACGGTTGAAGGAATGTAGGGAGATGTTCCCAGAGAGTGTGCGTGTAAGGACGATGGATCTGTAGTGGTCCCCCAGTGTGGTGGGGTGTGTGGCCGTGAGGTGCCGAGGCAGATCCAGGACCTCCGTCTTATAAATTTACCGCGCATACCACTGCGCCACGGAGGTCGTCAAGGTTGCTCCTTCATTTCAGACATGCATGGGTCTCTGTCTTCCAAAGTACTTTTTGATGCCATTTGAACATCTTGACGATAAATTCTAAGCAGACATACATTTACCGTCAAGTGAATATCGCGCGAGTCTTTTTTATTTATAAAAAATATTTAATAAACATAATGTACATCCAAAGGAAAACTTCAATTCCGATTTACAGTAGGCTACTTCAAAACGAATTAACGTAAGGAATGCCGTGTGGGTTGATAAGATAAATTTCTTTAGATTATAATAACAATAATCTATATTGATGTTTATGTTATGCAATATTCACGTATATGACAGAATGAAACTGAGATAAAATATTTGGGCCGTTTGGAGTTGAAACGCTTGGACCGTGGGATCCGAGTACTCGGTTTTTAGGGTTCCGTACCTTAAAAAGGAAAAAACGGAACCCTTGTAGGATCATCTCGCCCAGCATCTCGCGCATACCTTAGTGTGCAGGAAGCTGAGCGACTTGTTGACGTTCTCGATCTTGTGCACGCGCATGCGGCCGGAGTTGGGGCGCGGCAGGCGCTCGCCGCTGAAGATCTGCATCAGCTTCAGCAGCATCTCGCGCATACCTTAGTGTGCAGGAAGCTGAGCGACTTGTTGACGTTCTCGATCTTGTGCACGCGCATGCGGCCGGAGTTGGGGCGCGGCAGGCGCTCGCCGCTGAAGATCTCCAGCAGCCTCAGCAGCATCTCGCGCATACCTTAGTGTGCAGGAAGCTGAGCGACTTGTTGACGTTCTCGATCTTGTGCACGCGCATGCGGCCGGAGTTGGAGCGCGGCAGGCGCTCGCCGCTGAAGATCTCCAGCAGCTTCAGCAGCATCTCGCGCATACCTTAGTGTGCAGGAAGCTGAGCGACTTGTTGACGTTCTCGATCTTGTGCACGCGCATGCGGCCGGAGTTGGGGCACGGCAGGCGCTCGCCGCTGAAGATCTCCAGCAGCTTCAGCAGCATCTCGCGCATACCTTAGTGTGCAGGAAGCTGAGCGACTTGTTGACGTTTTCGATCTTGTGCACGCGCATGCGGCCGGAGTTGGGGCGCGGCAGGCGCTCGCCGCTGAAGATCTCCAGCAGCTTCAGCAGCATCTCGCGCATACCTTAGTGTGCAGGAAGCTGAGCGACTTGTTGACGTTCTCGATCTTGTGCACGCGCATGCGGCCGGAGTTGGGGCGCGGCAGGCGCTCGCCGCTGAAGATCTCCAGCAGCTTCAGCAGCATCTCGCGCATACCTTAGTGTGCAGGAAGCTGAGCGACTTGTTGACGTTCTCGATCTTGTGCACGCGCATGCGGCCGGAGTTGGGGCACGGCAGGCGCTCGCCGCTGAAGATCTCCAGCAGCTTCAGCAGCATCTCGCGCATACCTTAGTGTGCAGGAAGCTGAGCGACTTGTTGACGTTCTCGATCTTGTGCACGCGCATGCGGCCGGAGTTGGGGCGCGGCAGGCGCTCGCCGCTGAAGATCACCAGCAGCTTCAGCAGCATCTCGCGCATACCTTAGTGTGCAGGAAGCTGAGCGACTTGTTGACGTTCTCGATCTTGTGCACGCGCATGCGGCCGGAGTTGGGGCGCGGCAGGCGCTCGCCGCTGATGATCTCCAGAAGCTTCAGCAGGCGCCGCCCGTCCGCCAGGTCCACGAACAGGTCCTCCACCTCCATGCGCGCCTGCAAGTGGAAAAATACTATTAATATCTATATTATAAAAAAAACTACACCAGTGACCTGCTTGTTGCTAAATAGAAAGAATCTGCAGAAATCCCTACGACCAGGGCGCCGTTAAATTAATTGTAATGTTGCCTACTATCTTTAAAATATTCCCGACAAAAGTCATGGATTCACCGTGCGGGTGCCGGGTCCATCGCGTGGCAGAGAGAAAAACTCCGAACAGAGTCTGAGACTTGTGACACGGGTGTAGGTTTAATTTGTTTCGAAAATAGGAAAATGACTGGTCAAGGTGTCAAAATAGCTAAATCTTCTGGGATTTTATAATGTTTTTCATACGTGTCTATTAATATACTCCAATCAGGTAGGATAAGACCCCTGTCTTTTTCTAAATGCCTTGCGGTCTCACAACAAGAAGTTTTTATCGGGGATCGGGATCGGTCAGTCAAGTCGAACAAACCATGTTTTGTTTTTAATATTTCGCTTAGCACAGATCTCTAGATAAATATATTAAATGAGTACATAGATTTCATAACAATTACTGTAACTGTCGGCTAATTAGAGCATAGATGACAACACAGCGGTCGGTGGCGTCATAAAAAGTGTGCTATTATATGTATTGCTGGTGTCTAGAATAAAAAGTGCTCGGAGTATCTCTGTGTGATCGAATCAGAAATGAGGAGATCCGCAGAAGAACCAAAGTAACCGACATAGCTCAGCGAGTCGCAGAACTGAAGTGGCAATGGGCGGGGCACGTAGTTCAAACAGCTGATGGACGTTGGGGGCCCAAGGTGGTAGATTGGCGACCCCGCATCGGAAAGCGCAGCGTTGGTCGACCCCCAACCAGGTGGACTGACGACATCAAACGTGTCGCAGGGAGCCGCTGGCAACAGGCGGCTCGGGATCGTTGTGTTTCGAAGTCCGTAAAAAAGGCCTATGTCCAACAGTGGACGTCTACCGGCTGGTAATGATGATGATGTTTAAATATCAAGTACATTATAGACGCAAACTTCTAACTACATCATAATTTGCAAACATGCAAATTTGATTGCAAACAATGCGCTAAGACCACCCAAAAACACAACGGAAATGTCCTCATCCATACCTACGTGTGTACCACGAATTAGCACGTCTGAACATTCAATGTAAATGTACATCTCAATACATATGTAATTATTTGTCCTCACCTACGGAGTCATAAGACACACAGACAAAACTTCTAAGCTTGCATATTAATTAATAGTACAGCTCTTTGAGACAGAGATTTTTTAAGCTATTGTATAGCTTTTAACGCGAGCCTTGCGCGTGGAGACCGAATACAGAAATTCCGTAACGAAAAAACACCCCCTGAGTATCAAAAACATAATATCAAAAGCACAATTTCGGCAACGACGTCATCGGGGAACGTGGCTTAGCGGTAAGTAGCTCTAAGTGCCCGGATTGCCAGAGAGACACGGGTTCGAATCCTGTCGGTCCCGAATATATTTTGTTTTTTTTTTTAAAAAATTAATGACTTTTTGCAATATCACGCAATCAATCAATCCGGGCACTTAGAGCGCCTTACCGCTAGGCCACGGTCCCGATGACGTCGGTTGGTAAACATAAGTTGATAAAAAATGCTATGCAATAGCTTTACCGCGGCAGTCTCCGAGTGCCGCACGTCTTTTTTTTATTACAAGTTCCTCCGTCCTCCGTGAGTCGTTTTCCTCATGTTTGAGGGTAGTGACCACCTCCATTTATGATCTTCCTTACGATGTTACGCCATCCACTCCTATTACCGGCCGTTTGAAGAGCGTCATACATCGTGGAGTAGAGTGTGTTGCGGATCTGGTCAGACCAACGCATCGGCACGCGGCCTTTTTGAACGAAAAAAAACGGAGGAGGTTCTCAATTCGACACGTATATATATTTTTTTTATGTATGACCACGCATAACTTTTTACAGAGTGGCCCGATTTTGATAATTCTTTTTTTATTAGAAAGGGCACACTTCCAAGGCGGTCTCATTGTCATCATGTTAGGATCTGATGATGATATCCTGGAAAATTGAAGGAACTCTTCAAATTTTATAGGCGCACTTGCAGCAATTTCGGTTTTATTGTAAGTATCGGTACTTTTTAGCTACAAGTGCCGTATTATATACTATGACAGCCAAGGTTTCTACTTTAAGGACGTCACCTAGAACCCACAAACTGCTTTACTACGTTAAATGAATGTTCCTTAAACTTGCTGGCACCGACTTCATAGATATGCTTAAGTAAATTAAAGCAACTAAATGACGCAGTTATTTTTTACTTTTTAGTGCGTTTTGAGTCGGTTCTATTTTTTGTTACATGTTGTTGTTGGCGGTACATCTTTACCGATAAGGTGGTAACCAGTTACGGTCAAAGCCTTCCACTGCCCAGATCTAGATTAATTTAGAAAATCTTAAATCAGCCCCGTCGGGAATCGAACCCAGGACTTGCGTTTTTCATTCCACTGCGCCACGGAGGCCGTCAATACATACATTGCTTTAAGGATTTTCAAAGTAATGCACGGTCACCTGGTGTCAAGTGATTACCGCTCATGGTTTTGGACGGCCTCCGTGGCGCAGTGGTATGCGCGGTAGATTTATAAGACGGAGGTCCCGGGTTCGATTCCCGGCGGGACAGATTGAGGTTTTCCTTAATTTGTCTTGGTCTGGCTGGTGGGAGGCTTTTCGCCGTGGCTAGTTACCACCCTACCGACAAAGACATACCGCCAAGCGATTTAGCGTTCCGGTACGATGTCGTGTAGAAACCGCAAGGGGTGTGGATTTCCATTCTACTCCTAACAAGTTAGTCCGTTACCATCTTAGATTGCATTATCACTTAATATCAGGTGTGATAGCAGTCAAGGGCCAAATTGTAATTAAAAAAAAATGGTTATTATCGGCGCCGGAAACTGATAAAGCGTTGCCGGCCTTTGTACGTTTATCTGTTCCCTACATAACCTCACACTTACATGAGAAAGGTTGTCATACATTCACACTATTGTGTGCTTTGTTATAGTAGGGGAGTCCGAGAGGGTATTTTTGCATTGACTCGAGCGCGGCAGATCAACATAAAAGACTATATTTTGCATATTTTTGAGTATTAGGGCAACTCACCTGTTAAATTATTTAAATACTAGCAGACGCCCGCGACTTCACTCCCGAGAAAAATAGTACAAATAATAATATTGCATTTTCCAAAAAGCCAAAAAAAAACCAAAAACACGTGGCCCTTTACCGAAACAATGAGTGAAGCAAGCTTCAATCAAATTCAAAAAGATCAAGCAAGCAAGATAAATATATGCCGCCGCTAACTTTTTTTAAGTCCTAATAAAGAGGAAAAATAAATAATTGACCCAGGTTCTCAACAACAAGATGGTATCGGAAGCGGCTTTTCGTTCCCGTGGTCCAATTTTCACGTGACGTGTAGGAACACCGTGGGGTTTTAGTCGGTCTGAGTCCGACATAACCTCCTCGCCTCCGCGTAGCGAGAGGGTATCCATGAAGGCTTCCCCAAGAAACGAAAAAAAGAGTTCTCAATAACATGAAATCCTGCTACACTTGAGTTAATTCCAGAATCCACGCTTGTTCTCCCCCACTATAACGCCAAGCATTTTGCAAACATCCGATTTGTCTGATTACCGTCTCATAAATAGTAATTGCGTCCATCGATGATGAGCGGCGGGGTCAGAGAGGCAAGTGGGGTTCGTCCACCGATACGCCGGGGGTCAGGCGGGGCGCATCGCGGCTATTTATATCAATTGTATGACCGCTGCAATGATAGCGGCGCCTTTGCTGATAAACTGTTTACCAGTAATAAGCGATCGTTAACATTCCTATAATGTCAGCTAACTATACTAATACGATTTGCTTGGAAAACATGTAATTATGCTTTTTCTTTGCTTTAAGTTGTGTAAGACCGGCTACCCACACATCTACCGCAGGGGCTATTGTGGCAGCTGTGACCATCAACTGTATACAGGCCAGTGCCATATAGCCTTAAAAATAATAAAAAGTAAAAGAAAATCGCAGTAGGATGAAACCCATTGCAAAAGGAAGAGAATATCATAAAATTAAAGGATAAATTAATTACGGGCGATCTGAGGTCGGGAAGGGGTAGGGGGTGGGGATAAAATTTGAAGAGTTCCTTCAATTTCCCCAGGATATCATCATCAGATCCTAACATGATGACAATAGGACCACCTTGGAAGTATGCCCTTCCTAATAAAAAAAGAATTATCAAAATCGGACAACTCTGTAAAAAGTTATGCGTGGTCATACATATAAAAAAGTTCCTCCGTTTTTTTTTCGTCGGTTAAAAACAATAACTATAAGAATATTTGACCTCTCTCACGCGACCTTTGCAATGACATCATCGCCCGTTGAAGTAATTGATGATTCGTTCACAACGGGCCGATCAAGTGTTACTTACATAGCTTAACTGTCCGTTGAATTTCTTTTTATTCACTACTAGAGGACGCCCGCGGGTTCATCCGCGTAAGTTCTAGTTCCCGTGGGAATTTGAGGATAAAATGTCACCTATGTGCTAATCTAGGATGTCAGCTAACTCCATACAAAATTTTAAGTTATTGCATAGCTTCTATCGCGTGCCTTGAGCGTAGAGACCGAATACAGAAATTCCGTAACGAAAAAACCTAACACCCACTGAATATCAAAAACATAATATCAAAAGCACAATTTCGGAACCGACGTCATCGGGACCGTGGCCTAGCGGTCAGGCGCTCTAAGTGCCTGGATTGCCAGAGAGACGCGGGTTCGAATCCCGTCGGTTCCGTAATTTTCTTTTCAAGCGTGATATCTCTGGCAATCCGGGTCCTTAAGCGCCTTACCGCTAGGCCACGGTCCCGATGACGGCGGTAGGTAAACATAAGTTGATAAAAAATGCTATGCAATAGCTTTACCTCGGCAGTCACCGAGTGCCACACGTCTTTTTATTAAAATCGCTCCAGCCGTTTACTACTGAAGAAGTAACAAACATACACAATGACAAACTTTCGCAATCAGATTTAATGTTAAGTGATGATGCAATCCAAGATGGAAGCGGACTAACTTTTTACGAGTAGGATAATATTCACATCCCTTCGGTTTGTATACAACATCGTACCGGAACGCTAAATTGCTTGCGATACATATTTGTTGGTAGGCCTCCCACCAGCCACCTGGGCCAATTCCGAAAATCTCCGGCCCTACCCGGAATCGGACCCAGGACCTCCTTCTTTTAAATTCACCGCGCATATACGACTACACCATGGAGTCCGTCAAACAACATAATTTAACTGTCTGGTATATAGCTAGAGCATATGGCTTGAATAACTGCATAGCTTTTGCACTTAATGAAGAAGATTCTTCCTTGGCCGTTTTAACAACAAAATGCCGTTTAATAAAATTACGTGTCGAATTGAGAACCTCCTCCGTTTTTTTCTTTCGGTTCAAAAGTGGCATTTTTACCGATATCTTCGTCTTCTTTCGTATCGTTCGATTTCTTAGTCACTCAACTGGCGTTTTATTCTCTTAAATTGAACATCCTGTGTGATGACGACTCATCAGTTATTCATCGTTTCAACTATGACGTCATTGATGTGATGTCACAAGCGAGAGCTCTATGTTCAAGGTTATGATATTACTAGAGGACGCCCGCGGTTTCACTTGCGTAGTTCTCGATCCTGTGAGAATTTCGGGATAAAATGTGACCTGTGTGGAGAAGTGGGTGCGAGGGGTACACCAGCGAAGTCTCTCTACAACCTGCTAAAAGACCTTGGCCTTACTAGAAGTGCAGTAAGCTCCATATTGGAACGAGTGTCCAAAGCTGCTCTAGTAGGGTCCTTCCGGCATTTGGGCCTTATTTGGGCAGGGAGAACAACTTGAACAGAGGAGGTGAGTGTTGACGCGCGTCACTAAGACATATTTTTTAAACCTACACCCGTGTCACAAGTCTCGGGCTCTGTTCGGAGTTTTTCTCTCAGCCACGCGATGGACCCGGCACCCGCACGGTGAATCCATGGAATGCTAAGATATTCGTCTCATGTACCTATACCTAACAAAAATTTCATCACTTTGCATACAGTGATATGCGCGGTGGATTTATAAGACGGAGGTCCCGGGTTCAATTCCCGGCGGGGCAGATTGAGATTTTTCTTAATTTGTCTTGGTCTGGCTGGTGGGAGGCTTTCGCCGTGGCTAGTTACCACCCTACCGACAAAGACTTACCGCCAAGAAATTTAGCGATCCGGTACGATGTCGTGTAGAAACCGATAGGGGTGTGGATTTCATCCTACTCCTAACAAGTTAGCTCGCTTCCATCTTAGATTCCATCATCACTTAACATCAGGTGTGATAGCAGTCAAGAGAAATAATAAGACCATGTACACTAGTCGCAATTATAAATCAATGTTAGCAGGTTTTGCTATTAATAGTAAAATAAAATAATGGTACAACACAATATATTGTGCAGTATGACGCTATAGTGATGTCACCCAGATGTTTTCATATTAATCACGTACGAGCTGTTTTACTATGTTATTGTTAATTGTAACTCTAACTTTAACTGCGAGGACACGAGTTGTTAATGAATATTTAAATGTCTATTTCTAACATTATCACTGCTGCCCACATGCAATGGAGCAGCGTGGCGGGTTCCACGGGTCAGACCTTTTTTTTTTCGCTGGGAAATGCGTTTACGCATTCCGATCGAAGACTGCGCAGAAGAAGAATACAGCTCCGTCCGGGTATGTGGGACTCGCTCGCTGAACCCAGAATACCCACTAAAACCCAGCGGAGCCGCCTGCGCCCCACTTGGAACGTCAAAGGATCGGGAATCATTCACTTTGACGCCCGGCTCACCCATTGGTGTCTACAAGGGTGGCAGGAGATGCGCATACCGGCGCCTCCTGCCGCCCGTTTCCACGAGTCAGACCTGGACCAATTCAGAAAATCTCAATCGGCCCTGCTGTGAATCTAACCCAGGACCTCTGTCTAATAAATCGACTGCACATACCACTGCGCCACGGAGGCCCACACAAAATACGAGTATGTTAAGATAATATGTAGAGACATAGATTAAAGACTACTAGATGGAGTCATAACGCGGCTGTAGGTTCAAGAGCGTGACAGACTTATTTCATTCGGCCTTTGTTAGAAAGTGACACAAGATTATTTTTGTCCCTTTCAGCGTGTTCGTTTTTATTGTTTGTCAAGAGTGGAGTTTGTGACAGACAAGGGACATATCTGAGCAATTATTAGCTTTTTATTAAATTTGCTGATAAATAATATAACTTTGCGGTTACGATATTAATTTAAACGTTATCGTGCTATGGTGGGTTATAATATTTTCGGCTGCAACAGTCGCAGCGAACAGAAAATCGAAGCAATTACGTTTCATACGTAAGTAGGCATAAACTTCATTGATTGATGATTTAAAGCTTAGATATGTTATTTTTTTAGCAAATTTCATGTATTATGCGTTTACTAAACTATCTTATATAAAGTAATATTTCGTATTTTACGATATTTTAAAACATAACGTTTTATGATGTACTTTAAACGTTGACATGTCATGTCAATAAGGCTGATTTGCTGTCTCACGAGTGGACACGCTATGGGCTCTATCTAGTAGTCTTTAATCTATGTAGAGATGATTCATGTGTTAAGTTGTTTCCTTTATTTAGCTCGCTGCGTCACTGTCATATTTGCTGACCACTCCACTCTAGACATAATTTCTACATATTGTATGATTTCATTCAACATTCCACAAATTGACATGCCTTTTCAACATAGAATGCCTGATTTCCTTTACGTATAACAAGTAGTGGTATAAAAACCTTGAACTATGACATTATTTAATGATGAGTAAACAAGATTACGGTTTTGTATCTGTTTCCTACCTTTTAGTATAAAAATCTATTCAATAGATTTACTCGAAACTGTAAATTTAGTTAACCACTAAGGTCCCTCGCCCAAGGCGACTTTTTGTAGCGATGCTGTCGCGTCCCAGCATCACTACTAACGCGTGGTAAGTAGTCGCATTTGCAACACGCGACTGCATCGTGACTGTACCGATGCAAACGCGCGACCGTGTTGGACGACATCGGGTGAAGAACGGAGGGAGGGTGACGCGTGAGTGGAGAACCATCAGAGCAACGCAGACACGTTGAGAGTCCTTTTGTCCGTCACATGCGTAAAATGGAATCGTTCGACACTGAAACATTTATTGTGACAATTCAGAACCGTCCTGTAATATGGGACTCGCGACTTCCTGAGTAGGAACAAATAAAGAAGAGAAGAGAAGAGAATGTAGCGCAGGTATTTTTGTGCTGTAACTTAATCCCGTTTGCATCGCGACTGAATCTGAGACCGTGGGCTAAGGCGGACGCGCGACAACAGCACTACTGTATTGCTACAAAAATTTTTTAACAAAAAATAGAACAGACTCAAAACGCACTAAAAAGTAAAAAATAACTGTGTCATTTAGTTGCTTTAATTTACTTGAGCATATCTAGGAGTCGGTGCCAGCCAAGGTTTCTACTTTAAAGGCATTACCTAGAACCCATAAACTGCTTTTTTAACCGACGAAAAAAAACGGAGGAGGTTCTCAATTCGACACGTATATTTATTTTTTTTTTTTTTATGTATGACCACGCATAACTTTTTACAGTGTTGTCCGATTTTGATAATTCTTTTTTTATTAGAAAGGGCATACATCCAAGGTGGTCCCATTGTCCGCATGTTAGGATCTGATGACGATATCCTGGGAAAATTGAAGGAACTCTTCAAATTTTGGAGGCACGCTTACAGCGATTTCGGTTTTTGTCTCGGTATCAGTAGCTTTTTGGCTACTAGTGCCGTATAATATACTATGACAGTATAGCACGAGTACGTTACGTGGCGATAAATCACTAAAAAGTAAGAAATAAAACTTTTTAACAAAAAATGGAACCGACTCAAAGCGCACTAAAAAGTAAAAAATAACTGTGTCATTTAGTTGCTTTAATTTACTTAAGCATATCTAGGAGTCGGTGCCAGCCAAGGTTTCTACTTTCAAGGACGTAACCTAGAACCCACAAACTTCTTTACTACGTAAAATAAATGTTCCTTAAAATTGCTGGCACCGACTTCATAGATATGCTTAAGTAAATTAAAGCAACTAAATGACACAGTTATTTTTTACTTTTTAGTGCGCTTTGAGTCGGTTCCATTTTTTGTTAAAAAGTTTTATTAACCAACGAAAAAGAAACGGAGGAGGAGTTCTCAATTCGACATGTATATATTTTTTTTATGTATGACCACGCATAACTTTTTACAGAGTTATCCGGTTTTGATAATTCTTTTTTTATTAGAAAGGGCATACTTCCAACGTGCTCCCATTGTAATCATGTTAGGATCTGATGATGATATCCTGGGAAAATTGAAGGAACTCCACAAATTTTGGAGGCACGCTTACAGCGATTTCGGTTTTTGTCTCAGTATCGGTAGCTTTTTGGCTACTAGTGCCGTATAATATACTATGAAAGTATAGTACGAGTACGTTACTTGGCGATAAATCACTAAAAAGTTAGAAATAAAATTTTTTAACAAAAAATAGAACTGACTCAAAACGCACTAAAAAGTAAAAAATAACTGTCATTTAGTTGCTTTAATTTATTTAAGCATATCTATGAAGTCGGTGCAAGTTTAAGGAACATTTATTTAGCAGTAAAGCAGTTTGTGGGTTCTAGGTAACGTCCTTAAAGTAGAAACCTTGGCTGGCACCGACTTCTAGATATGCTTAAGTAAATTAAAGCAACTAAATGACACAGTTATTTTTTACTTTTTAGTGCGTTTTGAGTCGGTTCTATTTTTTGTTAAAAAAAAATTTATTAGCCGGTAGGAGCCCAACACTACCCAGTTAGGTGTCCATAAGGATGTTCCCCCCTACAAAAAAAAGATGAGATAGCAATCAAGCGCTAATTTATTCAATTAAAAACTATAGATATTCAGATAAATTTTGAAAGAAGAAAGAAAGAAAATATCTTTATTTATAAATTATGCCACACATCACAATTTTACCGGTATACCCCTGCGATGTGTAGCATAACCTAGAAAATGGATCCAGCTCAGCATTTGCTACATAATCCAAAAGACCATGTAGCGCTGATTTTCAGCTGGATCCATGCTCAGGTACCGCCACAAACGCAGCAAAACTAAAGAAACAACTACACATCAACATAATAAAAATTAGCATACATAAGTTAAAGTTCTGCTATGAAAAGCTAAACAACAAACTTACAAGAGAAAAATTAAAAACAAGAAACAGAATAAGTCTATCTAAACTAAAACTGAATAACTATAACTAAAGATAATATAAACTATGTGCACTTTGAGACCTAAAACTAAAATAAATTTAACATAACTGACTTTTAAATTATTACTGTTTATACTACATATTGTCTTATGCATTAAATATAAAAAATTTTATACTTGATTTATACGCAATACATCTAGATAATTATAATTTATTGGTAACGCTGATTGATTTTTCTTAACAATGCCTAAACAAATTAATAAATAAATATAATATTATATATATATCTATATCTATAAAAAAGAAAACTCCGCCACGTGATGCTGGAATTCGAGTTGCTTATCAAGAAGAAATCTTTTCAAAAGCTTCTTGAATATAAATTTAGATTTAGCTTGTTTTAATGGAGGAGGAATATTATTCCAACATTTAGTGGCAGAGTATGTGAATGACCCTCTAAAAGCAGCAGTACGGTGCAGAGGTATTCGTAACTGGCTGCGGCATTTTCGATGACCTATATCACCCTCACTCACCCAATTGAGTTTATTAAGGAGATATAGCGGCTTTCCTTGTTTCAAGACTCCAAAAAGCAATCCAGCAAGGTGTAACTTTCGTCTGGATCTCATTTTCAATAAACGAAAATTATTTAAAAATGGAGTAACATGCGCTCTCGGAGGGACATTGAAGCAGAACCGTGCACAAGCGTTTTGAACACGTTGGATAAGACGCTTTGTTCTGCATAATAATCGGGGACCATAAACAACATCAGCATAATTCAGTTTAGAAAGAACTAATGTTTCTACAAGCTGAATACGAATGTCCTGCGAGAGATAATCTCGAATTTTATAAATTATTTTTAGCCTGTAGAAACAATTCTTAACTACCTCTGCTACATGATCCTCGAATTTAAGCCCTGAATCCATTATCAGACCTAAATTTCGTGCTTTAAATGTGCGCTCTAACCTGTCACCTTTAACTGTTAAGTTCAACAGCTCTGGATTTACTTTCTTTAACTGCTTGTCCGTACCAAACAAAATATATTTTGACTTCGAAGGGTTGATTACAAGTGAATTCCGATCAGACCAATTTGCTATTCGATCAAGGTCAGCATTGATTAAACTAACGGCCACACCAACTTCTTCCGGTTTACATGAAAAATACAACTGTAGGTCATCAGCATACAAATGATACCTACAGTGTTTAATCTGATGAATAATATCTGTGCAATAAATAATAAAAAGTAAAGGACCCAACACAGACCCCTGCGGCACACCTCTAGTAACAAGAACTGATGATGACTTATATTTACTACCATTTTCATGCACTATTTCTACAGTCTGTCTGCGATGATTAAGGTAGCTATCAAACCACTTGACAGCATCAATATCAAACCCGTAATAGGATAACTTTGATAATAAGAGGGCAATATTGATACTGTCAAAAGCTCGAGAAAAGTCCAGAAGCACCAAAACAGTGCACATTCCAGCATCCTGTGCCCTTAGTATATTGTCAGTCACGTCTAGTAGAGCTGTTACAGTACCACGATTAGGCCTGAAACCAGATTGATATTCAGGCAGGATCTGCTGCTCCTCAAAATATGTCATAACTTGCATATGAACAAACTTTTCCAATACTTTTGAGAAGCAAGGTAAGATGCTGATAGGACGGAGATCTTTAGGTAAAACAGGGTCTGGAATTTTAGGTATCGGCCGAACCAAAGCAGTTTTCCAGCTATCCGGAAAGACTGAAGTGGAAATAGAGGTGTTTATAATACATTTAAGAGTATCTATACTTTGTGGCAGAGTCATAAGAAGCATATCTAGACTGATGTTGTCAGCTCCTTCTGCATTCGAATGCAGGTTTTTGAGTATTTTTAATAAATCAATGTCATTAATAGTCCTAAAAGAAAAAGTGTTGGTGTGTAAATGATTAAACTCAAAATATGTAAGTAGAGAAAAAGAAACGCTGTTAGTACCAGGGACGTCAAGAAAGTGTGCATTTAAGGCCTCGGCATCAACAAAATGAGTGGGCAAGTGTTCAGATTTCTTAGGCAACACAGAAGTTTTTAAATTACGCCACATAACTTTAGGATATTTAATTTTATTGTTAATATCATGCTTAAAATATGCACATTTTTCGTTATGTATAGAACTAATAACTAAATGTTTATACTGAATGTAGGTAAGTTTGTTTGACGCTGATTTATTGTTACGCCATTTTTTGTGAGCTTCATCTCTTAATCTCATCATAATTTTTAAATTATGCGTAATCCAGGGGCTGTAACGCTCCTTCACTAACTTTGTTTGTCGAGGAGCATGTTCATCAAACAGTTCCGTTATACAACTGTTGAATGATGATACCATTTGATTGACACAGCTAAAAGAAGTGATGTCATCCCAGGGCATTGCATTTAGATCTCTATTAAAACTATCCTGACATATACTTTTAAGTGATCTAAACTCAATTAATTTAGGTGGGATTTTATCTTTTTTAACGCACAATACACAATCAAGAAACGCATGACTGCCTAAGGAAGGAATATGAGCTACGTTAACATCCCTGCATGTAAGATCTGTTGCCAAAATATCAATTAAAGTTTCATTAAATTATATCAATTCTATCCAATCATAAAAGAAAGCGGCACGAAAGTATCAATATCTCGAGAATGCCAGACGTTTTATAATTCGCTTATATGTAGTTGAATACTCGTTCAACGTTGAAACGGCATTTTACTTGTAATTTGTGGAATCCCGAATGAAATCATACAATTTATAGCAATAACAATTCTCCAAATGACTAACAAAGCAGTCATTCAGTTCAATTCATTCAATGATAACGAAAACTTAACCCAATGATTTGGAACATGATTCTGACTCCCTCAGCGATGGAGTTTTTCGTCGCTCTTCGTGATTTTGAAAAACTTGTACAAATTTTCAACAAAAAAAACTTAAAAGACATAAGTAAAAAATGTATGGAAGTCTGCCTCAGAGATGCCCAGAGATGATATATATGTCATTAAATAGTACAGATCTTCTATTTAAATAGTATTAAAGTTACTTGTAGCTAAGCAATCGCTGATAAAAGTTAAGAAGGTTGATAAAAGTTGACTTTTCATACTACGACGATGGTCACGTGATTCAGAACACAAAAAGTCGATTAAAATTCCTCTATTTTTGATATATTTTCAGGTGGTTGCTATGAAACATGGGTATTTGTTTGAAATTCATTGTGTATTTAAATAAAATAGCATACATTTGGACAGCCTGGGGCAAATTATGGCAATGTCCTTTCTCTACCTTTTCCAACAATTATCGTCATATCCTCAGAAACCACTCTATTTATGGGTAAAAACCGCATGACAATCCGTCCAGTAGTGTTTCCAGTTTACAGACGCGGCGGGGGACTTCTATTTTTAAAAGTCTATGTATTACCTTCTGCAGGAAGGAGTTGATCCATTTTGTGAAGGTCTTCTTCTGGATGTGCAACCGCTCCTCCTGCAGCGCGCGGATGCGGCCCTGCTCGAACTTGAGCGCGTCCTCGCGCTGCGTCATGTTGGTACGCTGCTGCACTGCCGCCGCGTACCCGCCCGGCTCATACTGCTGCCCTGGAGAAGGAGGAGAACAATTAGCCATAGACGAAGAAGAAGAAGAGTGTTTTCCTCGAGAAAAGGTATCGCGCGTAACGCACACACGGGTGTGCCTAATTGACCCTTATATTTGTTGCCCTCGACGACTTAAAAGAAGCGGAAAGATTGTTTGAATTCAATCTATCCGTGCGTAACATAGTTATACTGAAAATATTTTATTAGTGCTGTTGAAGAAAAAAAGGTTTAAACCCCGAGAAAACGAAAGAACGAATCGAATAACGCCTGTTCAATATTTCATTGACGTGACATTTTGTTATGCCCTGCTCTAATAGCGCGCATAGAGATTAAGGAGAATTAGTTTTCTAGTAAACAGAAGATTTTTTCGTCATAGCTCAATGATTCGCAAAACTAAAGTGGCAATGGGCAACTAAGAAGAGCTGATGCTGGAGACCCAAGGCACAGTAATAACGACCCTGCTTAAAAGCTTAATGTTGTTAGACTCCTCAGTCCCCACTAAGTTGACTAATCACATTAAACGTTTCACAAGTAGCCGCTAGCCACAGGTGGTCAGGATCCTTGTTTGGGAGCCTTAAAAAAGGGCCTAAGTCCAGCTGTGGACGACATCAGCTAAGATGATTTTGCTGATGATGGCTTTAGATACGTATAATTTCGCCTGCTGGGTTGGTAGTCTTGATAAGACTGTACGCTGACATTGCTCAGCGGTCTCGACTACATGACGACAACAGAGCTGACACTGTGTTAGGTACACTTGGCTGCGACTGTGTTACACTTGGCCGACACTGTGTTACACTTGGCTTACACCGTGTTACACTTGTTAGGAGTCAGTAATAATTTAGATAGTTTTAGCAACAAAGTTTTATAAGATTACAACGTGATCAAATAAAAATAGGCCATCTCATTGTTCTTCCAAAGGCAATGGTGCCCAACACACTGGCGCTATTTCACCCGTTAATTCAAGGGTTATTCTTTGTGTTAAAAAAGCACCAGCACGTTGGTCACTAAACACATGGATCAGTGGTTTGGATAATAAATTTTTATTGTTATATCTTTTCATTTTTCAGTTATAAGATACCAACCATATCGCCTGCTGGGCTGGTAGTCCTGATAAGACTGTATGCTGACATTGCTCAGCGGTCTCGACTGCATGACGTCATCAGTGCTGACACTGTGTTACACTTGGCTGACACTGTGTTACACTTAGCCGACACTGTGTTACACTTTGCTGACACTAAACTTAATATCACTTTTATCTTTGGTTAACTTTCCGATCACTATTTTAAACTAGAAAACACATCGAGTTGTTAATTTTGTTTTTTTTTTATTGTTATTGATGTTTCTTGTCTTTCTGGTTTTAGATAAATTGGCCTTTAGAATTAATTATAAATTCTAATTTTTGGAATGTATTGTAATTTTCAGTTCTATCTAGATTTAAAATATCAATCTAGAATTCAGAACAGTATAAAAAATTGGTCTAGATTCTAGTGTTTGTTCTATTGGAATGTTGAGTCAATTGTTATTGTTCTGATAGTCGTTTTAGGGATCCACAAATTAAAACTAAAAAGTCTCAAATAAAATTATTATTATAAAAACAAAAACTCAACTGCTCAGAAGTTCTGAACTAAAAAGAGAAAAACAAGGATCACTATATCAATATAAAATTCTAAATACTTTATGGTGCTGCAGACGGGGACAAACGTAGTTTTGGTAGGTCTTTCTTTCCCAGGTATATACTATTTTCATATTCAGAACTTCTAAACAGTTGGGATTTTTGTTTTTATAATAATAATTTTATAAGATGTTATGATCAGCTAACTGACCCACAACAGGGCCAGGCCTTCCTCTTTGTAGGATATGGGATATTTTCTTCTACAAGGTACAACGTGGATAAACTAAAAATAAAGATACGGCTCTCCAATATCTGCCTGCGGAGGATGCTCTATTAATTCGGTCACATTGCCAGGAAAAACGCAGATACATACATACATACATAACATCACGCCTTGTTCCCATAGGGGTAGGCAGAGACCACATCCCTTCACTTGCCACGGTCCTTGCATACTTCCTTAGCTTCTTCCACTCTCATTAATCCTCTCATACAAGTTCGTCGGTTTAGGGTACTCGCCACCTGGCCATTATTTAAAATGTCCTGAATTTGGTCCAGGAACATTCGCCTAGGCCTTCCCCTTCCAACATTTCCATTCACCCTCGCCTTGTAAATCTCTTTTGTTAATCTTCTTTCATCCATTCTCTCTACATGTCCAAACCATCTAAGCATCCCTTTCTCAATTTTAGTCACTACATCTTCTTTTACACCACACTTATCTATTCTTTTTTCCACACTTTTCTCTTTGAAAAACTAGTAGTCACTGGCAAGATTGAAGGAAAGAGACCCCGCGGGCGTAGCCCGAGACGATGGACGGACCAAATAAAAGATGCGATAGCCGCGCCCATTTCGAATGCCATTCGTGTGGCTGCGAATAGAGAAAAATAAATAAATATTATAGGACAATCGCACACATCGCTACATAGCCCCAAAATAAGCGTACTCGTAAGTAGCTTGTGTTATGGGCACTATGGTAACTGATGAATATTTTTATATATATATTTTTTTTTATTTTTTTTTTTTTATTTTTATCTTTATATAAAAAGTACTTATAACTAAGTTACAAAAATTCATCTTATATTATTTAGATTTTATCCTAAATAAGAAGTAAATTATGTGCTTTCATTATAAACATATTCTAAGATGGAAATTGCACTAGTATAAACTGTGTTGCAGTATATATCATATATATCATACATAAATACTTATAATATATAGATAAACACCCAGACACTGGAAAACTTCCATGCTCATCACACATTTTTCCCGATGTGGGAATCGAACCCACAGCCTAGGACGCAGAAGCAGGGTCACTACCCACTGCGCCACTCGGCCGTCGTAAAATGGCGTACCACCGTTAAAAAAGCCATATCGCTGGGGTGCCACGATCCTCAAAGCTGAGGAAACAAGTCATGAAGAATCAAGGTAGAACGTAGTGGATGCAAACTCCATATGGAACTTCACGACTTGCGTGGTTAAGGAGATTATGTTTCATTTATTGACGATCACTATCAGATGTTGATGATAGTGACCGGGGCCGACGGCTTAACGTGCTCTCCTGCGTAAGACTGTCACCTTCCCGACTCCAGGTTTAATATTATACTGAAAATTTTCTTAAAAACAAGAAACATTCCACAGCTTGACCCTGGATTTTAACTAAAGGCTTCGACCAACAAGGGAGAGTTTAGGCTAGGAAAGGCAGGCAATCAAGATTTTAGTGCATTAAATATAATTATATTATTAATAATGACGGCCCAGTAGCGCAGTGACCCTGCTTCTGCGTGCTAGGCTGTGGGTTCGATTCCCACATCTGGAAAAATGTTTATGTGATGAGCATGGATGTTTTCCAGTGTCTGGGTGTTTATCTATATATTATAAGTATTTATGTATAATATATATAAAATATTCGTTCAGTTATCATAGCACCCATAACACAAGCTACCTACGCTTACTTTGGGGCTATATAGCGATGTGTGTAATTGTCCTATAATATTTATTTATATCATAACTAATATTATAAATGCGAAAGTAACTCTGTCTGTCTGTCTGTCTTGCTTTCACTCTACAACTACTGAACCGATTTAAATGAAATTTGGTACACAGTAAGTCTAGAGCCTGAAAAAGGACATAGGCTACTTTTAATTGCGAAAAAAGGGTTGTAAGGGGTTAAAGGGGGGATGAAATGTCGCATGAAAGTATCGTCATTTTGAAAGCTTAAGACCTATTTCTTAGGCAGTTGATTCGATATTAATAAATATGACATTCAAATCTTAGAAAAATTAGGCTGCCGTAATAACTAATTCCACGCGGACGAAGTCGCGGGCAAAAGCTAGTTATTAATAATTATGATTTCTTAATTCGCATTATCCTTATGATTTTCGAGAAGGGTAAGCATTGATAGTGCTCAGACGCCCTGTGCACGCCACTAGTGTCAGTAGGTCAATCAGTTTAGCTGAATGGCGTAGACACGAGTAACAGAAACATGTTAACGACAGAGTACCGCTGCTTCTAGACGCGTGAAATATACAGTCGAAACGAAACCGATATCCCTCAGTGTGGTAAAACCGGATTTATAGAATATTCAATATCTAAAATATTTAAACGAGCTATTCTTGTAAACTATTTGTGATCTCAAAAACTGGTTGTGATTTGGATCAAAGGACATAGGTAAAAAATGTATGGAAGTCTGCCCCAGAGATGCCCAGAGATGATATATATGTCATTAAATAGTACAGATCTTCTATTTAAATATTAATAAAGTTACTTGTAGCTAAGCAGTCGCTGATAAAAGTTATGAAGGTTGATAAAAGTTGATTTTTCATACTACGACGACGGTCACGTGATTCAGAACACAAAAAAACCGATTGAAATTCTTATATTTTTGATATGTTTTCAAGTGGTTGCTATGAAACATGGGTAGTTGTTTAAAATTAATTGTGTATTTAAATAAAATAGTTAAATATAAGCATTTTTTTATAAAAAAATAACGAGCAAAGTAGCAAGCGGATCACCTAATGTTAAGTGATTACCGCCGCCCATGAACAACTGCGACACCAGAGGGGCCACTGATGCGTTGTTGGCCTTCGAGCATACGTTTGGACAGCCTGGGGCAAATTATGGCAATGTCCTTTTGCATAAGTAGTCTTTGATGACCAGACTTGACGGCCTCCGAGGCACAGTGGTATGCGCGGTGGATTTATACGACGGATATCTTGGATTTGATCCTCGACTAGGGATGAGATTTTCTGAATTGGTTCAGGTGAGAGATTTAGGCCGTGGCTAGAAACGAATATTATCTTAGCATTCCATGGATTCACCGTGCGGGTGGGGGTCCATCGCGTGGCAGAGAGAACAACTCCGAACAGAGCACGAGACTTGTGACACGGGTGTAGGTTTAAGGGTACCCTTAGTGACGCGCGTCAACACTCACCTCCTCTGTTCAAGTTATTCTCCCTGCACAGACACATTCGGAAGGACCCTGCTGGCACCGACTTCATAGATATGCTTATGTAAATTAAAGCAACTAAATGACACAGTTATTTTTTGCTTTTTAGTGCGTTTTGAGTCGGAATTAAAAAAATTTTAACAAAAAATAATTTTGTTAAAATTTTTTTAATTTGTTCTCGCAAGTTGGCAAACCTTTTCGTTTATATTTCACGGGGAGAAGGTAAAGCCAAAAATTTATAGAAAATAAACAAAATATGCAGGTGTTTTATTTAGGAGATTAAAACTATACCAAGTGTAAAAACTATTAGGTACATAACTTTTTACGACTTTAGGATAAAATTGATCATTTGAGTGTTACGTAACGTTTAAGGTACAGAAAAACGTTACAAGTAGCGGCACGAAACTCTAGCGCTGACCGTTATTGCGCAGAAGTAAAAATTTAGGTATCATGGGGGAGCTTGAGGAATGAGGGGCGGGCGTGCGTAGCGGCGATTGGCTCCCCTGTCGCATTCCGTCCCCCGCACCGAAACGACGCGACGCGGACTTCCAGTGTACAGTCTCGCTCTGAGTTGCACTGTTATTATTGTTAATTTTCAGTTGGTTTGTTAAATATAATTATATATTTTGTTGTTTTTTTTAAGTTTGTTTATGAATTTAAAGGGAATAATATACCTAGAAGAAATACCGTTTTGCGACGCCAGGCGTGTTACCATTGCCTGATTCAGATTAGACTAGTCTTATATCTATAATAAAAATTGAGAATATAATAATGTTTTATTTTTCTACTCCCCGTAAGCTTTTCAAAATTTATTTATTCATTTATGGTAACTATCCATATATTTTAATATTTTTAATATTTTAATATTTTTTACTATATAATTATGTCTTAAGTAATACGAAATCTTTGGAAATTAGAACTATGAACTATAACATATATAAGCACAAACACGCACGTAACGTACACAAACACATACACACACACGCATGCACGCACACACACACACATATTAAAACGATGTCGTAACATGATTTGATATTAATTAGGTAATTAAAGTAAATATTGTATTGCGTACGCGACGGTACCGATGCGCAGCCATCCCTACTACGTTTCGTTCAGCGCTAGACTTACATGCCGCTAGTTATACGGTGCGTTACAAGGGGGGGAAGGGGGGTCAAAAATATTTAAAAATTGCGTTACGTAATACTTGAACGCTCCCTTAGCACCTCCTCCTGATTTGATGTCGGTTAATAAATATTGAATCTCACTGTTATCGCTATAAAAAACTGCCGGACAATAGTTAAGTGTGCAGTTATCATGCGTCCGGTCACTGACCCCGACGAGACTCCCACACGATTGCCGTGTAAACAAACTAACTTAACAATCATGGCTACGAGTATATTACCCCGGCTTCGGATCACTAGGACCTAAGTTCGAGTCCTCATAAAATACAGATTTTCTTCTATGAAAGCCTGGTATGTTAGTAAGTTTTTTTTGTTGGGTGCATCCCAGTAGTACCCCCTAATTTTAGTTCTATAGAACTGTTGAAACACCATACTAGTGCTTAGTGTCCCACTAGTTCTATATAGAACTAATGGGACAAAATTAAAGAAATGTCGATATCAACATCTTGTTTGTACGTTACAAATAAAATATCTATAGTTTTTATAAGTATAATATGGAATCTCTTTTGATTGCAATAATAAATGTCCACATAAATTTGAGAGTATCTATAAACATACTATATCGAATACAGCTTTGCTTAAATTGCACAAAACGTCTTTAAAATGGTATTGAGGTTTTTAATATAATTTTTTTTCTAAACTTAATAGTTTGCGCGAAAGATACTTCCAACGTGGTAAAATGTGTGTCCCTGTAACTTCTAAAATAAGATAATATTTTTTTAGACACAACTACTACTTGGTTTTAACAACTTAGCTTTTGTCTCAAGGGACATTTTTTTGTTAAAAACAAAATGAAATATCAATTAAAATAATATAAAGTTTATAACTTATATGCTATAAGTAAAGTCAAGAGCAAAAACTATACTACAGTACTACGAGGGTGAATCAAATATAAACGAGACTTTTGGCCTTTCAGGCACAATAGTGGAGGGAGAACGTTCCCGCTTCGTTTGGTGATGGGTAGGTTTATCAGGAGTGAGGGAAAGCACGTTAGCCCGGCCCCGCGACCCTCTCAGTATTCACCGTGACGATGTCGGAGCAAGAGGTACCCTCGTCGATTGCGCAACGTGTTATAATCAAGTTTCTCCCTGCAGAAGGCGTAAAACCGTCCGAAATCTTGAGAAGATTGACTGCCCAGTTCGGGGAAGAGACACTGTGGCGAGCCAGAGTATTCGCATGGCATAAACAGTTCGTGGGTGGTAGTGGGTGGTGGAGAAAAAAAGGAGAACCAGGACCGGTGAAAGCCAAGTCACGACTGTCAGCTGGCAAGATTTTGGCTACGGTTTTTTTTGACCAGCGTGGTTTGTTGCACCTCGATTTTTTGCATGAGCGCAGGACAATCAATGCGGCTTACAACTGCGCCATTTTGACTAAGGTCCGACTTGCATATCGCCGCAAAAGACGAGACCTGCCGATGAGGGAAGTGGCTCTCTCCACAACAATGCTCGCTCCCACACAGCAGCCTTGACCACGGAAAAATTGGAGCAACTGGGGTGGGTGACATTGGACCACCCTCCTTACAGTCCAGACCTGTCACCCTGTGACTTTCATGTGTTTGGCCCTCTCAAGGAAGCTTTGGGAGGCTAAAGATTCGACAGTGATGCTGAGGTGGAAGCCTACGTGCGCAAATGGTTAGAGACACGACCAGCATCTTTCTACATGGAAGGTATTGGGAAGCTGCCTATCCGCTGGGAAAAATGTGTTTCTAAAGCAGGAGATTACGTAGAAAAATAAGATATGTACTTTTTAGCATTTAAAATAAAAATATTTATTTTAAAAATAAAGTCTCGTTTATATTTGATTCACCTTAGTATATAGAACTGTTGGGATATAATTTGACAGCACAGAAAATATCCCAACAGTTCTATAGAACTACGGTATGGGGTACTACTGGGATGCACCCTTTTTGTTCATTACAAGTTGACTGCTATCACACCTGATGTTAAGTGATGATGCAATCTAAGATGGAAGCGAACTAACTTGTTTGAAGTAGGGTGAAATACACAACCCTTTCGGTTTCTACACGACATCGTGCCGGAACAATTAATCGCTTGGCGGTACGTCTTTGTCGGTAGGGTGGTAACCGCAGCCTCCCACCGTGATCGTCGGATCTGCGTGGTGGGTGCAAGCTCTATGTCGGTCTTGAGATCGCTTGCAGTTATCACGTGTCCGGTCATTGACCCCGAAGATACTCCCGCACGATTGCCGTGTAAACAGACTTGACAATCATTGCTAGACAAATACCGCGTATGCCGCAATGGCGAAGTTGTTAGTTGTAAGCTATGTGGCTTGTGATCCCAGATTTATGGAATGGGCAAGTACTTTGTTTGATTTTTTTTGTGATTTTTTATGTTTTTTAAGCTATTGTATAGCTTTTATCGCGGGCCTTGAGCGTAGAGACCGAATACAGAAATTCCGTAACGAAAAAACCTAACACCCCCTGAGTATCAAAAACATAATATCAAATTTCGGCAACGACGTCATCGGGTAACGTGGCCTAGTGGTAAGGTGTTCTGAGTGCCCAGATTGCCAGAGCGACACGGGTTCGAATCCCGTCGGTTCCGCAATATTTTTTTTTCAAGCGTGATATTTCAAAAAGTCATTTTTTTTAAATTATTGACTTTTTGCAATATCACGCTTAAAAAAAAATAATTGCGGAACCGACGGGATTCAAACCCGTGTCTCTCTGGCAATCCGGGCACTTAGAGTGCCTTACCGCTAGGCCACGGTCTCGATGACGGCGGTAGGTAAACATAAGTTGATAAAAAATGCTATGCAATAGCTTTACCGCGGCAGTCTCCGAGTGCCACACGTCTTTTTTTTATAATTTTTATCACTTAAGTAATGTCTTTTAAAAATTTCGGTACATTGTTGAATAAGTTAAGGAAAAAGAAATCTGTCCATTTTTCGTCGCTGTTTGCTTTGAATATCTGTAGTCTAGGGTTTTTTAGGCTTCTTACATTTTTATTATACTTAACTTATTTAAATTAAGAGTTATCGGTTAACAACAATCGGTTACACCGTACCGTAACTGGGGGTCAACACTCGCACGCGGGATGCTAATCAAAGCGTATCGCGCGTTACCGACCGGTGTAATTGCTGGCACGCGTCCACCCGTTATATGCGAAACAACTGCGAAGTACTTATAAATGTTTATAACAAAAAATAGAACCGACTCAAAACGCACTAAAAAGTAAAAAAAAATTTAAACAAAAATTAGAACTGACCCAAAACTTCCTTTAATTTTCCCAGGATATCAACATCAGATCCTAATATGATGACTATGGGACTATATTCGAAGTGTGCCCTTTCTAATAAAAAAAAGAATTATCAAAATCGGACAACTCTGTAAAAAGTTATGCGTTGTCATACATATAAAAAAAAAATTACGTGTCGAATTGAGAACCTCCTCCGTTATTTTTCGTCGGTTAAAAAACAAATCATCATAAGGCTACATAGTAAACAATATATTTATTTAATTATTTTCTACGAAAACTCGGCAACGGATGCTGAATATATCTTGGATCAAACACAGGACAATCTCGATCCTAAACAAATAGAAAATTAAGAGACTTTCCATTTTCCAACATCTATCTGCGGAGAAATAACTGTGTCATTTAGTTGCTTTAATTTACTTAAGCATATCTATGAAGTCGGTGCTAGCCAAGTTTAAGGAACATTTATTTTACGTAGTAAAGCAGTTTGTGGGTTCTAGGTAACGTCCTTGAGAGTAGAAACTTTGTCTGGCTCCTAGATATGCTTAAGTAAATTAAAGCAACTAAATGACACAGTTATTTTTTACTTTTTAGTGCGTTTTGAGTCGGTTCTATTTTTATTTAAAAAAAATTTTTTTTTTAGCGATTTACCGTACTCGTACTATACTGTCATAGTATATTATACGGCACTAGTAGCCAAAAAGCTACCGATACCGAGACAAAAACCGAAATCGCTGTAAGCGTGCCTCCAAAATTTGAAGAGTTCCTTCCATTTCCCCAGGATATCATCATCAGATCCTAACATGATGACAATGGGACCACCTTGGAAGTATGCCCTTTCTAATAAAAAAAGAATTATCAAAATCGGACAACACTGTAAAAAGTTATGTGTGGTCATACATAAAAAAAAAATATACGTGTCGAATTGAGAACCTCCTCCGTTTTTTTATCGTCGGTTAACAAATTAAAAATTAAGATACTTTCCATTTTCCAACATCTGTCTGCAGAGAAGTCTCGAGCACTTTGGTCACATTGCCAGAGAAAATGGGGATAATATTGAAAAGCTTGTGGTCACTGACATGATAGAGGGAAAGAGATTCTGCGGACGCAGCCCGAGACGATGGACGACCCGAGTATAGGAGGCAGTAGACGCGCCTAGCGTAACATCATAAAGAAAGCTCTGGCGTCAGGGTGCCACGATCCTCACAACTGGGGAAGCAACTTTGAGAGAAGTCGAAGAAGAAAAAAAATATTATAAAAACAAAAACCCAATTGCTTAGAATTAATCAACTGAAAAGAGAAAAGAAATTATCACTCTATCTATATAAAATTTTATATACTTTATGGTGCTGCAGGCGGGGACAAACAATACCTTATAGTACTGGCAAAGAAAGATCTACTAAAACTACGTTTGTCCCCGCCTGCAGCACCATAAAGCAGCAACAGTCGGGTTTTTTGTTTTTGTAATAATATTTTTTGAGACTTTTTAGTTCTAGTTAGTGGTATAGAAATGAGACGGCACACTTTTTGTCATTTTTTTTGTTAAAACAGTAATATGAACATGATATGATAAATATATTGAAATGGTCTTTTTACGACCTTTCATATGATACCCATATTGTTAAGATAAGAAAAAAATATACACATCCCCACTTTTTTCCCCACTTACAGGCGCCATTTTGAAAATTTATATAGCCTATATCACTACCACAATTATGAAAAATTCAACGACAACTAATGTGTCAAAATCCGTCCTGCCGTTTAGGCTTTAGCGCGTGCCAACGAAATGGACATACACACATGCACTCGAACAACATTACCCTCCTTCTGACGCAGTCGGGTAAAAAGAAGAAGTGTCTCGACCAGATACGTGGATCTATCAAGACCGAACCCAACTAGTAGAAGCATATGATCGCAAAGCTGATGATGAAGTGTAGGTACACATGAGACCTCACACTGTGTTAGCAATTGTTATCAGTTGTTATCACACAAGTAGGCCGCGCCTTGACCGCTCTCTCACCGCGCGGAGTGTTTGTTGACTGAGGTATCCATTACTCCTTAACCTACTTGTATAACTTTGCTGTTTTATGCCGATTTATTATAATTATAGCAACCACAAGGAGACCGTGACTTCGCCCGAGTGTAAATCCAACTGTATTTGTAACCTTTTAACAACAACAAAAGAACAGAGAAAGATTTGTTAAGTTTTAATAAATGTTGCAAAACTTATTTTGTACCTCAAAATAAATTAAAAGAAAAGTTAAGAGTCAGGCATATCTAGGTATCTTTAAAAGATAGAGGACACCGCACACTATTTAGAATGTGTTTTTAACCCCAACGCAAAAACGACGAGGTGTTATAAGTTTGACGTGTGTGTGTAAATTTAATGTATGTGTATGTGTCTGTCCGTGCCATCATAACAAACAAACGGATGATCCGATTTTAATGCGGTTTTTTTTGTTTGAAAGGTATATCAGTCGAGAGTGTTCTTAGCTATGTTTGGTGGAAGTCGATTCAAGTCTTCAAGGTCATCAGGTCGTTTGTTAGGTGTGATAGAAATGTTACACGCTCAGTTTGCTTGAAAGCATGTGTGTGATCTGACATTTGAAACACTAATGTCTTCTGGAACCACTGAGCTGGTCTGATGATAAGGCTCGAAGGTAGGAGACGTAACCCTGGTCTACCTTTTTAGTAAACCCATCGAGTTTGGGCTCGTTGAATTTGTCTTGACTGGTTTTTTCATGTTTCTAATTTGGACCGAGGGAGTTTAAATTTTTAATTTATTAAAGTAATTGTTATATTTTCGCGGCGGCTTCCATTTTTTTAACAATACCATCGATATCCTATTACTTATATGTCGATCGACATTTCCAACAGTTACCGTCATATTTCTAACTTTTACAAATTATCATTTACTATTTGGTTAGTTTATATGCAGTAGAAGTGGGTGCGAGAGATATACCAGCAAAATCTTTCTACAACCTGCTCAAAGACCTTGACCTTACTAGAAGTACATCAAACACTATTCTATACTAAAGCCAAACTCAATTGAGAATGCTTGTCAACAAAGAAATTTAGAATGAAGGTAGAAAATGCAACACATTTTATGCAACTAAATACAGTTATTTTTCAAACTAAATAACAGTTATTTTTTACTTTTTAGTGCGTTTTGAGCCGGTTCTATTTTTTGTTAAAAAAATTATTTAAATAACAATATCTAAAAAAAATATGAACGCAGTATAACGTGCTTTGACTATTAAATACTTAGTCTTCAAATACCTCATGTCGGAAGTAAAAATAAAAAAAAACAAAGAGTGACGTCACACGAAAGTGCATTCAGAGAAAGCGGTGGGATTTATGCTATAGAGGGATTATTGTTCGCGCGTTAATGTGGGACAGACAGACAAACTCATCGGAAACAACGATAAGTATGACGACCTCCTTTGTGTAACTATATTACTGTGAAGTTTTATCAAAATCCATTTAGTATTTTTTGCGAGAAAGAGTAACAAATGTGCACACTGATTCTTTAATATCAATATTAAAAAAAATTAATAAAAAAATTGCATCATTTAGTTGCTTTAATTTACTTTTTAAGCATATCACAGTATCATAAATTATTGAAAACAAGTAATTAATCTATTTCCCGTGTTACACTCTTTCATTTTTAAATATTTAACTGATGATGCAGTCTAAAATGGAATTGGACTAACTTGTTAAAAGCTGGATGAAATCCACACCCCTATCGATTTCTACATGACATTGTACCGGAACGATAAATCGGTTGGCGATAACATCTTTGTCGGTCGGGTCGAAACTCGGAGTTCTAGGCTTTTAAATGAAATCCCTATTAAATAGTAAAAAAATTAAGAAAATGATCTTAATACATTGCTGCCAATTGTTTTTATTAGTGGGAAAATCCATGACCTCCGTCTTATAAATCCACCACGCATAGCACTGCGCCTCGGAAGTCGTCAAAATTCACGTTATGTAACGTCCTTAAAGTATCCTTGGCACGCTGATATAGACATATACGAAAACTGGGCAGTTCTAGAAATATTAGACATACGGGTTGAATTGATAACCTCCTTTTTTTGAAGTCGGTTACAAAAAACCAACTTCATTCATTTATTTTACGCATTCAATCGCGTGAATCCAGTCACTACTACACAAAAAAGGTCATCATAAAATAGAACATCGCTCGTACGGACGCTCACTGGACCCACAAACCATTATCTCCAGTAACTAAACCGGTCCGGACCGGATTCCTACACCCGTTATCCTTACGAAAAGTATCGCGGGCAGTGGGTTCGATGCTAGCGCCTATTATATAACCGACACGCGATAGTATTGTCACGCGAGTATGCTCGCTTTATAAACCAACGACCATGCTAATTTTTTTTTATCAACTACAAGTTGGCCCTTGTCTGCTATCACACCTGATGTTAAGTGATGATGCAATCTAAGATGGAAGCGGGCTAACTTGTTAGGAGTTGGATGGAATCCACACCCCTTTCGCTATCATTCCATGGATTAACCGTGCGGGTGCCGGGTCCATCGCGTGGCTGAGAGAAAACTCAAACTAAAAGAGATCTCTTAGTGACGGCCGTCAACACTCACCTCCTCTGTTCAAGTTATTCTCCCTGCCCAGACATATTCGGAAGGACCCTACTAGAGCAGCTTTGGACACTCGTTCCAATATGGAGCTTACTGCACTTCTAGTAAGGCCAAGGTCTTGCGGCCTTGTGAGAGTCTTGCTGGTATACCTCTCACTCACTTCTACCGCGTAAAACTAAACGCAATTTTAATAATATGGAGATAGCGCCACAGTTAAATTCAATAAATACATTTTGTTTATACCGTCTTCTTTGACAAACAAAAGTGATTGTTTTAAACACTGTGTGTCGTTAATAAAGTCATTAATTTTATAGAATCCTCTCCTTGGTAAATGGTTTTTGACACATTTTATAAAGTTAAGTCCATAACTTCTTTTGGAAAACTGTGAGAATCTCTAATTATAAACTTATAGATATATATACCTTCATCAGTACAGCCGAGAATCGAACCCAGTATATCCTCTAATAACTCCACCAGACATACCAACACGTTTCATGTATACGACTTGTAAACTGCTGTGAGCTGTGAGAACCATTAATTTATAATTAACTCGGTTTATTTATCACAACAGAGTGATCGATCTATCAGCAGGGACGCCGGTTCGATTCCGTTAGCGCAGCCTGTGGCCACGTGCGGTGCATTCGTACACACTTTCACAGAGGTGAAAACAGTAGAAACTTTGCATTGCCCGTCGATAGATACGTAGTACGAGCCCTCTAATAAATAAATAACATAGATACATATATTTTAAAATAATTTAATCTAATTTCTTTAAAACGACGCTCAACGCAAAAATCTACTCTTAGGCCTGTGTGCACCAAGATTTTGGTTATCATAAGCTAAACGTAAAAAAACAATCCGTACACCGATTAAGGACGTAAGCTCGGTTAAGATAACCGCCCGGTTTACGTCCTTAACCGGCGTATGGGTTGTCGTGAACAGTAAAGGAGAATGCCAGATCCTAACCCAGAAAGAACACAAATTGTAAATATGCTAAAAATATCCTTTAATTATATAAATGTTTTACAATAAGCCATTTACTGTTGGACATCGGAAAAAAAATTTGTTATAAAAAGTAATTAATTAAACTATTTCCTTTTATTTTACACTCTATACCCATTTTTAAATCTTTATGGTTGCTCTGGGTTGTAGCCTTTTAAATAGTTTTTATTGTATTTTCATCAAAAGTGGGCTCTAAAACAGTGGTATACAGGGTCGTTAAGCCTGTTTAAATTTAAAAATGTATTTAATGAAGCTTTGCGACTATCATGTCAGTGTGACAACTATACGGAATAACAATCGGAAATGGACGATCACCATGTTAAGCTCGTGGCGAATAATCCGAGTTCTAGAGCTTTTAAATGTAATTTATATTAAATAGTTAAAAAAAATGCAATAAAATGATGCATAATACATTGTTGTACAATATGTTTTTATTACTGGGTTAAAGTCCTATACATTGTCTGGCATTCTCCTTTATAGTTAGCTTATGTTAACCGTTGGTTATGATACCGAAATCTTGGTGCACACAGGCCTTAGTACCTGTCATGACTTTCAAAATGCGTAAGCACTGTAAATTAAAAGGAAATAGTTTAAATACTTTTTTAACAGAATTTTATTCCGATGTCCAACAGTAAGAATGGCTTATTGTAAAACATTTATATAAGGCTAGAATATTTTTAGTATATAAACAATTTGTGTTCTTTCTGGGTTAGGATCTTGCATTCCTCTTTTCAATCCGAAAGAAGAATAACTTCCCGTCCGGGTTTTTCCTGGGAATTTTAATATGGGGTATTTAAGGGGCGTATTAACACTTTCCTCAAAGGCCGGCAATGCACTAGCAATGCTCCTGGTGTTGCAAATGTTTACGGGCGGCGGTAATTGCTTAACATCGGGCCCGCATGCTCGTTTGCCCGCTTTTATATCAATAAATAAAATTATTATTATAAAAACAAAAAACCCGACTGCTTAGAAGTTATGAACTGAAAAGAGAAAAACAAGGATCACTATATCTGTATAAAATTCTAAATACTTTATGGTGCTGCAAACAGGGACAAAATACTTTAACCTGCGGGGAAGGAAAGATCTACCAAAACTACGTTTGTCCCCGCCTGCAGCACGCAGCAGTTGGGTTTTTTGTTTTTATAATAATAATTTTATTTGAGACTTTTTAGTTTTAGTTTATGGTATAGCAATGAGACGGAACATTTAGTACACTATTTGCCATTTTTTGTTAAGAAAGTAATATGAACATGACATGATATTTATATTTTTGAAATGGTCTTTTTACGACCTTTCAATTGGTACCCATATTGCTAAGAGAAAAAATACACACATCCCCCCTTTTTTCCCCCATTTACTGGCGCCATTTTGAAAATTTATATAGCCTATGTCACTACCACAATTTTGACAAATTCAACGACACCTCACATGTCAAAATCCGTTCAGCCGTTTAGGCTGTAGCGCGTGCCGAAGAAATGGACATACATACATACATACGCTCGAAAAACATAACCCTCCTTCTGAAGCAGTCGGGTAAAAAAGAATAAACCAAGTAAAGTATAACATTGGATTCAATATCGGGCGTAGCACAAATGCAGGAGTATGAACGAGCTTAATATACTTTTTCGGTCTAGCCGTCATCTGCTCCGAATATACGCGCGATAAAGAACTTCGTATGAAAACTTTGAAAATCCCTTAATATTTTATAAAGCATTCTCGGTTAAAAGCTTCCTTCCTGTTTAAGGCTTAAGGCAGTCGTTACAACAGCCTTGCCTATTGGCTCCGCAGACATAAGTAAAGACCCGCAATAGTCACGACTTAGATTACCATAAGAACTGTTAATGACGTAATGTTTAAAAACTGCGCACGCGACCTTCACACTATGATCTGTCGGCTTAGGTCATCTACTATAAGGAAATATGGCGATAGTTATAATATTAGCTTAAGAGAGCAGTGTTTTTATCGTGAAAACGTCTTATAATTCGATAGAGCCGGCTGCACGCACAAAAAAACATGACTCATGCCGCGTTACCTCGCTTTGAGGCGTTCCATGTAAGTCTTGAAGTGCAAGCGAGAGCGCGGAACGAGCGACAAAGAAGCTCAATCGGCCTTTGCGTTCGGCAGCGTTCGACATCCGTCTATTAAATATAATTATTAAATATATTAATTTTAAATTAAAAATTACTATATTTATAATAATTTTATATTAATATATTAATTTTAAATTAAAAATTAATAT
The DNA here is from genome assembly GCA_034621355.1 of Mycalesis mineus. NCBI lineage: Eukaryota > Metazoa > Arthropoda > Insecta > Lepidoptera > Nymphalidae > Mycalesis > Mycalesis mineus. The sequence goes on along the minus strand of JAXAVZ010000334.1, from coordinate 340,282 downwards.
ATTTATTATAAATTTATAAAATCAAAATCAATTATTTTATTAATTTAAATTAAAAATTATAATAACCAATTAAATGCTACCATTCCATCAGTATTTTCTTCAGACGTTGTCACGTTCAACTATCGTCAGTAAACCGACTTTACAGACAACCATTTTTTTTTATAAGAAATAAGCTCACGCTTGGCCACGATCTCATCTGATGATAAGGGTAGATGCATGCTCTACGGTTACGGCACTTGATAAGAAGATGCCTATTCACTCTTATTTTAAATATATCTACCTAAGTAATATAGGAATAAGAAAAAACTGACTCGAAAGGACATTTTATACGCGGGTGAAACTGCGTGCGACCTTTAGTCATAATACTATTATAAAGGCGATGTTATGTAGGCGATGGATATGTTTGTTACTTCTTTAAACATTAAACGGCTGGAGCGATTTTAATTAAAGGACATGGCCGGAATTAGTATGGAGCTGTGCCCCGAAAAAAAATTCGTTTGCAGTGACATATAGTATCTTATTTTAAAGCTTACGAGTATTAGAATACCGCTATTTAAGTTTTGTGATCAAAGAACTTTCGAGAGTCTTCAATAACATGTTACAAAAAGGCGCCTAATTATTTTAAATAGCAATGATTTTATTGTCGTTTACCAAAGTGTTATATAGTTAGCAGCAAATAATACCTCACTGGTCCAATAGTTCGGCTATATGGATTAAGATCATTGGTATATAAGGAGATTGAGTTGGTACTAAACATTTATTCTAGTTTATCAAAGCGAATTAATTCATCCCGGTCATTATTATTACATAACATATGACTGTTCCATATAAAAAAAAACATTTCAAATCTGTCAAAATACGATCGGATACTTCTACACTCTTTTGCATGTCGCGTGGTTGTGCGCAGCCGCATCAACAATCGTAACATATTTATACAAAACAAAAGCGTAAATCTTTATTTTATTTATAATTATGTTTATAATATTTACTTTAGTTTACATTATTTTGTTAGTCGTATTTTTCATATTTAATTACAAACTGAAGACCTAAATATAGATAGAATATGTATAATAAATGTGTATCCAAACTCATAAGCTAATGCGAGTCAAAGTAATATCCAAAATAAACAAAAAAATACGTGTTTCTCGAATATTATAGAGAAATATAATTTTTGCCTTAAATATTGCTTTGTTTTTTTTAACATATTAATAAATATCGCAAATTCTATTTAATTTGGGGGCAGAATCCGGCCATGTCCTTTCGGCCCTCTTGCTTTAATCTTTGTTGGTCGACAGTCCAAATAGACTACAAAAATTGGAATAATATTTTGAAAACATGACAGATATTTTAAAAGCAAAATATTATGTATTTCATTAAAAATTTGCAGCAACAAAATAATACACTTATTTATAATTTATAACTCAATTCACGTTTGGTCGAAGGACAAAGCGGCGTCGTGAGAAAATCTGCATACCGATACCGAATGCCTACATTTTGATGTCACAAGCGATTCGGAGCCGTTGATAAGCGAGTTGCGTCACTGTTATCATACAGATAAGATCTATATTGCCGGCTGCCGCTAATAACGCGATAATTTTCGAGTGAAACGTCTTTAAAATTACACACGTGTTTTATGTTATAACTAGCTTTTGCCTGCGACTACTTCCACGTGGAATTACTTTTTTTTTTATCAACTACAAGTTGGCCCTTGACTGCTATCACACCTGATGTTAAGTGATGATACAGTCTAAGATGGAAGCGGGCTAACTTGTTAGGAGTGGGACGAAAATCCACACCCCTTTCGGTTTCTACACGACATCGTACCGGAACGCTAAATCGCTTGGCGGTACGTCTTTGTCGGTAGGGTGGTAACTAGCCACGGCGAAAGCCTCCCACCAGCCAGATCAAGAAAAATCTCAATCTGCCCCGCCGGGAATCGAACCCAGGACCTCCGTCTTATAAATCCACCGCGCATATCACTGCGCCACTGAGGTCGTCAAAACACACAATTCTTATGGGGCAGCCTAATTAACTGCCTAAAATATATGTTTTAAGCTTCTAGCTTTCAAAATGTCGATACAAAATTTCATCCCCCCTTTTAACCCCTTATAACCCTTTTTTCGCAAGTAAAAGTAGCCTATGTTCTTTTTCAGGCTCTAGACTATATTTGTAGCAAAATTCATTTAAATCGGTTGAGTAGTTTTAGTGTTAAAGCAAAACAAACAGACAGTTACTTTCGTATTTGTAAAATTAGTATAAATGGAAAGTATTTTAGACTTGCACCGACTCCTAGATATGCTTAAGTTAATTAATGCAACTAAATGACACAGTTATTTTTTAATTTTGAGACCGACGAAAAAAAATATGACCAGCATAACTTTTTACAAAACGCATTAAAAAGTAAAAAATAACTGAGATATTTAGTTGCCTTTAATATACTATGACAGTATAGCACGAGTACGTTACGTGGCGATAAATCACTAAAAAGTAAGAAATAGTGCCAGCAAGGTTTTTTAAGGACGTTTTTTTAACCTAGAACCCACAAACTTCTTTACTACGTAAATGCAAGGTAATTAAAGCAACTAAATGACACAGTTATTTTTTACTTTTTAGTGCGCTTTGAGTAGGTTCTATTTTTTGTCAAAAAATTTTTTGTTAAAAATTTTCATTTCTTACTTTTTAGTGATTTATCGACACGTAGCGTACTCGTATTATACTGTCATAGTATATTATACGGCGCTTGTAGCCAAAAGCTAACGATACTTACACAAAAACCGAAATCGCGGTAAGCGTGCCTCCAAAATTTGAAAAGTTCCTTCAATTTCCCCAGGATATCATCATCCGATCCTAACATGATGACAATTGGGACCATCTTGGAAGTATGCCCTTTCTAATAAAAAAGAATTATCAAAATCGGACAACTCTGTAAAAAGTTATGCGTGGTCATACATAAAAAGAAAATACGTGTCGAATTGAGAACCTCCTCCGTTTTTTTTCGTCGGTTAATGAAAGGAAAAATAATTTTAATTAAGTTTATTGCCATTTGGCTACGGAACCCTAGAAAGAAATCAATTCTAGGTGGAAGTTGGAACTAAGTTCATCGGGTTATCTAGTTAAAAAATAATTAATTAAATATAAAAATTCATAAACAATAATTAATTATAAACATTGTGAGTTTAAACAAACAACAATTAAAATATTGATACGTACTTCACGCACTAACTATTTACTAAATAAAAATAAATATTATAGGACAATTACACACATCGCTATATAGCCCCAAAGTAAGTGTAGGTAGCTTGTGTTATGGGTACTATGATAACTGATGAATATTTTTATATATATTATACATAAATACTTATAACATACAGATAAACACCCAGACACACACGCGGGAATCGATCCCACAGCCTAGAACGCAGAAGCAGGGTCACTACCCACTGCGCCATTCAGCCGTCAATAACTAACATATTCAACAAACTATCTACTGACATGTTGGTTGACAACAATATCTGCATATCAGCTCTAAAAATGATAGGGGACTAATTTGGAAGTGTTTTTTTTTATTCATTACAAGTTAACCCTTGACTGCAATCACACTAGATGGTAAGTGATAACGCAGTCTTAGATGGAAGCGGGCTAACTTAAGATTTTATGGCCCGATTAAGATTTTCTACATTGATCCAGGTCTGGCTTGTTACCGACAAACACGTATCGCCAAGCGATTTAGCGTTCCGGTACGATGTCGTGTAGAAACCGATAGGGGTGTGGATTTCATCCTACTCGTAACAAATTAGCCTGCTGCCATCTTATACTAAAGCCAAACTCGATTGAGAATGCTTGTCAACAAACAAATTAAAAATGAAGGTAGAAATCACTAGTCATTTTACATCTAATTTTTTTAGTTAACTTGTTAATGACAAATTCATGACAATAATTTAGATGAGTAAGCTTAAAACTAATTAATATATTCAATATCTTTTAAATAAGATTTAAAAAAAAACCAAAACATATTTTTTAATTTATTAGACATAAAATGTGTTGCATTTACTACCTTCATTTTAAATTTGTGTGTTGACAAGCATTCTCAATCGAGTTTGGCTTTAGTATAGATTGCATCATCACTTAACATCAGGTGTGACAGCAGTCAAGGGCCAACTTGTAGTTGAAAAAAAAAAATCTGAGACAATTTAGAAGACTAGAGGACGCTAGAAAATATGGCCTGTATGTTATTTTGATATGTAAGCTATGTAATAATTGTGAAGTTTCATCAAAATGCATTCAAAAGTTTTTGCGAAGTGTAACAAACATACATACATCCACAATAACTTTTGCCCTAATAATTAGCAAGGATCTACAAATTTTATATTTTATATTCCGGGCAGGAAGTCGAACTTACGACCTTTCGGCGTAGAATAAGGCAATCCCACCTGCCGCAAAATTAGTTTAACTAATTTTAAATAATTCCAAAGAAAATCGTCAATTTTTCCAAATAAGAATTTTAAATCATCACAAACCTAACCTACCATAAAATTTCCTACAATAAAGAAATTCAATAACAATCCGCAACCGTAAAAAACTACTAAAGAGCAGCAAATTGTGACAAAAAATATCGTTAAAAACGTAAAAAAGAACCGGCAAAGCCGCTTAGCATGTCGGTGTTAGGAAAATCCGTCAAAAAGCCAACTTTTTCCAAGTTTTTGTAACCAGAAAGACACTAAACACCAATATGATCACATCCAACACTAAACTTACACAAAAACACACAAACTCACGTATAAATTGCACAATATATTATTAATTGAAAACTTTCACGATGTTTAACACGCGTCGGAACGCCACGGCGGTTGGCAAAAGACTGACCGTTAGATAAGTTTTGGTGCGAAGTTCTTGCGTGTTGAAGTTATGCCGTAAATGGTCGTTTCCGTCATATTTGTGTGTTTTAGAGGCCCGCGGTATTTGTGCAAAACCCTTTTGCACAATAATTCTTGAGCTTTAGAAAGCTTCAGTTAATTCTGTGTCGGTAAGTTGGTGGTGTTATACTCCTGTACATCGGAAAGTACTTTAAGCCGTCGTCTACATTTCATTAAAGTGGTCGTTAATGAATTAAACACTATCTGCCTTTTTTTATCGACTACAAGTTGGCCCTTGACTGCTATCACACCTGATGTTAAGTGATGATGCAATCTAAGATGGAAGCAGGCTAATTTGTTAGGAGTAGGATGAAATCCACACCCCTTTCGGTTTCTACACGACATCGTACCGGAACGCTAAATCGCTTGGCGGTACGTCTTTGTCGGTAGGGTGGTAACTAGCCACGGCGAAAGCCTCCCACCAGCCAGACCCAGACAAATTAAGAAAAATCTCAATCTGCCCGGGAATCGAACCCAGGACCTCCGTCTTATAAATCCACCGCGCATACCACTGCGCCACGGAGGTCGTCAAAAATTGTCTGAGCCCGCTGTCTTGCATTGGAGCAGCGTAGTGGGTCTATGCCCCACATCCCCTCTTATATAACGAGGCAGGGCTGGTCCTTTAGTGGGTCGTTAGTAGCTGATAATGATTACGTACTAGGCCCATTCGCCTAGGACATAATATACGTCAATTTGAGAACACTACGCTTTTGATCTTTAAGGTTAAAGAGTCTTGTCTTGAAGTCTTGAAGTTTCATACATATTGTTACGGATAACCCCTCGGAGGAATTACGAAGTAAAAGAGTTTACAGTTGGAAACCTCATTTGGGTTAAAAGTAAATGAAAGTTAAAAAATTGGTTGTCTGTAAAGTCGGTTTACTGACGATAGTTGAACGTGAATTGACAATGTCTTAAGAAAATACTGATGGAATGGTAGCATTTAATTGGTTATTAAAATTTTTAATTTAAGTATATTTTTATAAATATTAATTTAAATTAATAAAATAATTGATTTTGATTTTATAAATTTATATTTTAAATTTATAATAAACATATTAATTTATAAATATATTAATTTTTAATTTAAAATTAATATATTTAATAATTATATTTAATAGACGGATGTAGAACGCTGCCGAACGCAAAGGCCGATTGTGCTTCTTTGTCGCTCGTTCCGCGCTCTTACTTGCACTTCAAGCCTTACATGGAACGCCTCAAAGCGAGGTAACGACGCATGACGTCATGTTTTTTCGTCCGTGCAGCCGGCTCTATCGAATTATAAGACGTTGTCACGTCAAAAACGAATAAGTTAAAAGAATGGAACAATTCAAATTTATTTCGTGTGCAGAACAAAGACTAGATTCAGAGAGTTCAAAGCGAGTTGTCGTTGAGTCAAGACGGTTGAAGGAATGTAGGGAGATGTTCCCTGAGAGTGTGCGTGTAAGGACGATGGATCTGTAGTGGTCCCCCAGTGTGGTTGGGGTGTGTGGCCGTGAGGTTCCGAGGCAGATCATCGTCGCCGCCGTGATGGGTTCCTTCAGGATTAGAAGCGTGAAACGACGGCGTCGCAGCGTGCTGCATCAAATCTTGTACACTAAACTATTTATTGGTTAATAAACGTCTAGGTCTCCCTGTTGTATGGTTGTTCTTCGCCACCGGTTGCTTGGACCCCCGGGCCACGCAGCAGGCGGAATGATTTTTTTATAAATTTTTAATAGTGTTTTTATAATTGTTTTATATAGCATTGTTGAAAATTTAAAAAGAAATGTAAATAAATAAATGAGAGGATTAATACTATGAGACTACGTCCCTCCACTTGCCACGGTCCTTGCATACTTCCTTAGCTTCTTCCACTCTCATTAATCCTTTCATACAAGTTCGTCGGTTTAAGGTACTCGCCACCTGGCCATATTTCAAAATGATCTGATTTTAGACCAGGAACACGTCTTCCCCTTCCAACCTTTCCATTCACCCTCGCATCATAAATCTCTTTTGTTGATCTTCTTGTATCCATTCTCTCTACATGACAGAGATGCTTACATACCATGTAATCATCTCGTTCTCAATTTTAGTCACTACATCTTCTCTTACACGACACCGTTCTCTCTCACTTCAACAACTAAAACAATTTTTAGTTGTTGAAGTTTCAGCGACATGTCTTTATTAATACTTAAATAAATAATCTTTTCCTCGTATTATCTTTGGTGAGACACTCAAACTATTTTCCTGTTGAGCTCTTGAGTTGCATCATCGTCGGATTCTATTATTAATGAATTATAATTATTACTGTTTTGTTTATTTATTACCTGTTGATCTTGAACCAGTTTTCTTTAGAGTAATTATCATCCAACCAACACCCTAACTCCGGATTGAGATTTATATAGACAAATTTTTTTTTCTTTTTTTTTATCGACTACAAGTTGACCCTTGACTGCTATCACACCTGATGTTAAGTGATGATGCAATCTAAGAGGAAAGCGGGCTAACTTGTTAGGAGTGGGATGAAACTCCACACCCGTTTAGATTACTCCACGACAACGTACCGGAACGCTGAATCGTTTGGCGATACGTCTTTGTCGGTAGGGTGGTAACTAGCCACGGCGAAAGCCTCCCACCAGCCAGACCAAGACAAATTAAGAAAAATCTCAATCTGCCCCGCCGGGAATCGAACCCAGGACCTCGGTCTTATAAATCCACCGCACATACCACTGCGTCATGGAGGTCGTCAAAATTTCTTGGAAGAAACAAACGCTCAATATTACAGCCCGACCAGGGCTCAAATCCAGGACCGTTGAAGAACGAGACAGTTGAAGACTGCTCAATCAAAATTAGTTCAACTATATTAAAGCCAAACTCAATTGAGAATGCTTGTCAACAAACAAATTTAAAATGAAGGTAGAAAGACATTTTATGCCTAATAAATTTAAAATTATGTTTTGTTATTTTCAAAAATCTTATTTAAAAGATATTGAATATATTAATTAGTTTTAAGCTTACTAATCTAATTTATTGTCATTAATTCGTAATTAACTAGTTAATTAAAAAAATAGGTGTAAAATGATCTCTATTTTTTTCTTGATTTCTACCTTCATTTTTAATTTGTTTGTTGACAAGCATTCTCAATTGAGTTAGGCTTTAGTATAGGAGCTATGTCAAAAACAGACTAAAGTTTTTGAGTGTGTGTAGATATGTTTGTTACTTTTCACGCAAAAACTACTCAATGGATTTCGATGAAACTTTACAATTGGCTTACATATCAGAATAACACATAGACCACATTTCATCCCGCAATTCCCACGGGAAGTACGCAGGTGAAACTGCAGGCGTTTACTAGTATATTATAATATACGCGGTTTTTACTGTATGTACAGAATATTAATATTAAACATACGAAGTGTTAACGAAAGTAACAATCAACACGGACGAAGGCCTCCGGTGGAGGGAAGTAGAGCGTGACCCGCCAGCCGCGCTCTCCAACGCGTGGTGGGTAATTTCACCATTCACAACTCGCGCAGTGGAATGGCGGCTTGACGAATCGTCCCACGCTTTGTTTGCCATTTCTTTTGTGTTACTGACCTAATGAACTCGCATTCATTTATTTATTTACAACTTTTTAACATTTTTAATTAATCTCTATCAAAAATAAATTTCTATTAAAATAAAAAAATGTGTGCGTGTACTAGCGTACACTCGTAAGAAGTGCAACTAACTAACTAACTTATCAACATTCAAGTATTAGAAAAAATTGATACCATAATTACACCCACGTGTTAGTGCACTTCTACAAGTCAAAGATGGCGCGTAACGGAAAAATGTGACGCATAACGAAAAAATGTTACACTAAATTTTGTTCCAACCCCGATAAAGAAGTTTCACTTCAAAAATTATAATTGCTGTTAAACTTAAAACTCGAGGAAGACTTAATTAATTTGGATTATTCTTTTTTATATTTTTATTAATATTTGTAAAATCTTTTTATCAAAAATTTTTAACAAACAATAGAACCGACTCAAAACGCACTAAAAAGTAAAAAATAACTGTGACATTTAGTTGCTTTAATTTAAGCGTATCTATGAAGTCGGTGCCGGCCAGGATTTACGCCACCGTACTCGTTCTATACTGTCATAGTATATTATACGGCACTAGTAGCCAAAAAGCTACCGATACTTGCCGAAATCGCTGCTATTGTGCCTATACAATTTGAAGAGTTCCTACAATTTTCCCAGGATATCATCATCAGATCCTAACATGATGACAATGGGACCACCTTTGAAATATGCCCTTTCTATTAAAAAAAGAATCATCAAAATCAGACAACTCTGTACAAAGTTTTGCGTGGTCATACATAAAAAAAAATATACGTGTCGAATTGAGAACCTCCTCCATTTTTTTGCGACGGTTAAAAAATGAATTATTTGCTCTAGTCGGGCTAAAATTCGGATCGGCTTATTCGATTTGAATATTTCTGTTTTTTTTAAACAAAAATTGTTATTATATTCCGGGTTTAAAAATATAATTATATCCTTCGAGATATACTTCATGTAGAATTGGAGACAAACGTCATACATATGGCGCCTGCGTCATCGTACGCGACTAGAAAGAAGTCTGTGAACTGCATGTGTACCAGCTACGCCCTCTTGCGGCTGCGCATCGTTCGATACCCCTACTCACCCCACTACTTGAGTCATTCTAAGTTGTATTAAAGGAGCGGGTCTACAATTGGTGGGAGGTCTAGGCTCTGGCGTGGCGCGGTGCAGACGTTGTACTTTGCTTATCGCTTAACCTAGACAACTCGGATAATTAATTTGTGCAAACTAAATAATTATTACTCTCAGCTTGAGTCGCGGTGTCTTGGGGTTGCTCGTCATTATTCTTTCAATTATCTATTTGTGGTTTAGTTATAATTACTTGGAATACAAAGGCCTAATTTATTCACAATGTCCTACTCTCTTTCGACAAATTTGGCTGGGCAAGGAGAATGATTAGAACAGAGGAGGTGAGTGTTGACGGCCGTCACTAAGAGATCTCTTTTAAACCTACACCCGTGTCACAAGTCTCGGGCTCTGTTCGGAGTTGTTCTCTCAGCTACGTTCGGAGTTACTCTCTCAGTGTCTCTGATTCCAGTCTTTGTACCTGCGTCCAAAAGGTGTTCCCTCTTTCGACACATACATAACATCTCGCCTTATTCCCATAGGGGTAGGCAGAGACCACATCCCTCCACTTGCCACGGTCCTTGCATAATTCCTTAGCTTCTTCCACTCTCAATAATTCACTCCATTCTAAAACGAGTGTCCAGCCGCTCTAGCAAGAGCCTAGCCAATTTGGTTATGCAGGGAGGATAATTTGAGAGAAGAGAGAAGAGAAGACGAGAAGGCGAGCGTTGACCGGTCATCCGTGCTGCAAGGCTCTGTTGAGAGTTATCCATGGAATACTAAGATATTCGTCCCAAATTAAATAAAATAAAAAAATATTTAGGTGACAAGAAATTCCTTCAAACGTGTCAAATGTGACGTGTTTTTAAAATATTTACTAACTTTTGTCTCCAATGGCCTGGTGGCGAGGGCCCTAAACCGACGAACTTGTAGGAAAGGATTACTGAGAGTGGAAGAAGCTAAGGAAGTATACAAGGACCGTGGCAAGTGGAGGGATGTGGTCTCTGCCTACCCCTACGGGAATAAGGTGTAATCTATTGCATAATAAGCTAACCAAATAGCCATTGTTTATTAGTTCATTAGTAAGGTAATATGTGTACATTTCGTAAACGCTGTAATACTTTGTAATACATACTACTATATTTATTTTATTACCCGACTGCGTCAGAAGGAGGGTTATGTTTTTCGAGCGTATGTATGTATGTCCATTTCTTCGGCACGCGCTACAGCCTAAACGGCTGAACGGATTGTCAAAATTGTGGTAGTGACATAGGTTATATAAATTTTCAAAATGGCGGCTGTAACACCATAAAGTTTTTAGAGTCTGCAGCACCATAAAGTTTTTAGAATTTTATACAGATATAGTGATCCTTATTTTTCTCTTTTCAGTTAATAACTTCTAAGCAGTCGGGTTTTTTGTTTTTATAATAATAATTTTATTTCGGATAATGAGATCCTGGTTTTAAAATCTTAGAACTTACTTCTTAGACTGCATCTTTACTTAACATAAATGCGATCAAGGTCTAACTTGTATTAAACAGAAAAAAAGGTGTCACAAAAAGTAATATAGCTATACGGAACCACTCGTAGTAAAATGCACTCGTATTGACCGTAGTATAAATAGCTTAAAGCAAACGAACACATGTTCACCGGCTGAGATATGACCACGTGCGCCGCACCCGGCGCGCCTCGCAGCGAAAACCCTAATATAAATATATGTTAAGTCAATCTATTCTGGGAAGTCCGTTAGGTTTTGAATGTAGTGGTAAGATGACAGGGCATTCGCTTTTGTAGGTGTAAAACAAGATGACGTCATACCTATCTCGAATTTTTTAAGGATTCCTAGCGCAGAATAAGCTTAACTTGACCAGGCTTTTTCGCCTAAACGTTTCGCCTAAGTTTTTAGATTATTTTATGAAAATAGGGTATAATGAAATAAAAGAATGTTAATTGAGCAAAGTTTACTATTTATTTATTATTTTACAATAATATATATATATTTCTATGTTCCTGAAGTTATCAGGACAAAATGACGTCATACCTATCTCGAATTTTTTTAAGGTTATCAAGCGCAGAATAAGCTTAACTTGACCAGGTTTTTTTCTCCTAAACTATAGGACGTCCGCGGTCTCACCCGCGTAGTTCTGTTTCCCGTGGGAATTTTAGGATAAAATTTGGCCCATTTGTTAATCCAGGGTTCCAGCTCACTCCATACTAAATTTAATTAAAATCGCTCTAGCCGTTTATTCGTGAAGACGTTATAATAGTAGTATGACAAGTTAGCCCTTGACTGCTATCACACCTGATGTTAAGTGATGATGCAGTCTAAGATGGAAGCGAGCTAACTTGTTAGGAGTGGGACGAAAATCCACACCCCTTTCGGTTTCTGCACGACATCGTACCGGAACGCTAAATTGCTTGGCGGTACGTCTTTGTCGGTAGGATAACTAGCCACGGTCGAAGCCTGCCACAAAACCTGGACCCATTTACCCAGGACCTCGATCTTATAAATGAGGTCATCAAATATACGCAAGTAATACCCCAGTAAACAGCTAGTATGTACTATATAGGTATACAACAGATGTACTAAACAACTGTCAGAGATATATAACAGAGCAATTAGTAATATCCTCTTAGGCGGACGAATCATCCGAGATAACTGACTAAAACAGAATAATTTATAATATGGCGGCCTTATATTAAAATGACATTTTCTCGTACTTTTTAGCTTTAATAGCCAACTTGAGCATGTATTCAAAGTGAATAAATATTATGACCTTACTAATGAACTAACCAAAAATGGCTATGTGGTTAGTTACGCGGTAGAAGTGTCGAGAGGTATATCAGCGAAGTCTCTCTACAACCTGCTAAAAGACCTTGGCCTTACTAGAAGTGCAGTAAGCTCTATATTGGAACGAGTGTTCAAAGCTGCTCTAGTAGGGTCCTTCCGAATTTGTCTGGGCAGGGAGAATAAACTGAATAGAGGAGGTGAGTGTTGGCGCGCGTCACTAAGGGTACCCTTAAACCTACACCCGTGTCACAAGTCTCGGGCTCTGTTCGGAGTTGTTCTCTCAGCCACGCGATGGACCCCCACCCGCACGGTGAATCCATGGAATGCTAGGATATTCGTCTTTCCCTCGTTGGTCCAGTGGTGGATCCGAACCCTAGGTCGAGTCACGAAATAATTCTGAGTTTTCTATTCTTCTATGAAATTTTCAGTTAATGCCAAACCCGGAGTCGGGAAGTTGTCGGTGTTACACCCCCGTGCCTCAGAGAGCACGTTAAGCCGTCGGCCCCGGTCACTATCATCAACATCTGATAGTAATCTTTAATTAAATATTATCACCCTAAGCCCGCCAACTCGCATTGGAGCAGCGTGGTGGGTCTACGCTCTACTACCAAAATCCAGTAGTTTTTGGGTGAAAGAGTAATACTCTTTGACACCCACCCATACATACAAACTTTTGCCTTTATAATATTAGTAAGTATAGCACACATCGACACGCGGTCTGCTAATCCGATGACGTAATCGCAACCGCCATTGCTTTTTGTTGGCGGCGTTCTTTTTTTTTTGAAATTCGAAATCGGAACAATAGGGCGAGTGGCGAGACGAAACAATTAGTTTGTTTATGGTATTGCGTTTGGGAACAAAGGTTTTGAAAGAGTTTATTTTTTTTGTTAAAGATTAGCCCTTGACTGCCATGACACCTGTTGGTAAATGTTGATGCAATTTAAGATGGAAGCGGGCTAACTTGGCAGGAGTAGGATGGAAATCTACACCTATTTGACGGCCGAGTGGCGCAGTGGCGATTCCCACAACTGGAAAACGTTTGTGTGATGAGCATGGATGATTTACCCGTTTAGAAAGACGTATCGCCAAGCGATTTAGCGTTCCGGTACGATGTTGTGTAGAAACCGAAAGGGGTGTGGATTTTCGTCCCACTCCTAACAAGTTAGCCCGCTTCCATCTTAGATTGCATCATCACTTAACATCAGGTGTGATAGCAGTCAAGGGCCAACTCGTAGTCGATAAAAAAAAAAAATGGATGTTTCCAGTGTCTGGGTGTTTATCTATATATTATAAATATTTATGTATAATATATATAAAAATATTCATCAGTTATCATAGCACCAATAACACAAGCTACCTACAAGCACGCTTACTTTGGGGCTATATAGCGATGTGTGTAATTTTCCTATAATATTTATTATTTATTTATTTATTTCGGTTTCTCACGACATCGCACCGGAGCGTTAAATCGTTTGGCGATACGTCTTTATAAACGGGTAAATCTCAATCAGCCCAGTTCAACATTCACCCCATTTTATAAATCCACCATGCACACTGCTATATCACAGAAACCGTTATTTATATTTTTTAAATGTATTCTTTATTATTTATCTAGGTATTTTGTTTTTTATCAAATTAAAACGCGACGGACGGTGCAGTGGGTTTTGACCTGGCTTTTGTATTCTAGGATATTGGTTCGATTCTCACATCGAGAAAAATTATTGTGATGAGCATGGACGTCTTCTAGTATTTTATCTATATATATATCATAAGTATTTATGTATAATATATTCATCAGTTATCATAGTACCCATAAAACAGGCTTACTTTGGGGCTATATAGAGCGACGTGTGTAATGATCATCATCATCATGATCAGCCTATTACCGGCCTACAACAGGGCCAGGTCTCCCTCCTCATAGGAGAGGGGATATGGAGCGTACACCCACCACGCTGCTCCAATGCGGGTTGGCGGGCTTAGGGTGATAATGTTTCATTTATTAACGATCACTATCAGACGTTGATGACAGTGACCGGGACCGACGGCTTAACGTGCTCTCCGAGGCACGGGGGTGTAACACCACCACTTCCCGACTCCGGGCTTGGAATGCGCAGAGAATTTCATAGAATGAAAAACTCAGAAATATTCCATGACCCGACCCAGGGATCGAACCCAGGACCTTGTGATCGAAGCCAGATAGGCAACCACTAGACCAACGAGGCAGTCAGACGTGGGTATGTTGAGACGAATATCTTAGCATTCCATGGGTTCACCGTGCGGGTGCCGGGTCCATCGCGTGGCTGAGAGAATAACTCCGAACAGAGCCCGAGACTTGTGACACGGGTGTAGGTTTAAGGGTACCCTTAGTGACGGCCGTCAACACTCACCTCCTCTGTTCAAGTTATTCTCCCTGCCCAACCATATTCGGAAGGACCCTACTAGAGCAGCTTTGGACACTCTTTCCAATATGGAGCTTACTGCACTTCTAGTAAGGCCAAGGTCTTTTAGCAGGTTGTAGAGAGACTTCGCTGGTATACCCCTCGCACCCACTTCTACCGCGTATAAACTAACCACATAGCCATTTTTGGTTAGTTCATTAGTAAGGTCATAGTATTTATTCACTTTGAATACATGGTCTTTAGGGATGTTTGTTTCTCACGGCACTGTAAGCTCAACAAGTACTATACGTTTGATTTGTTTGGAAAAAAGAAATATGTCCGGTCTAGATGTCGTAATAGCTAAGTCTTCCGGGATTTTATAGTGCTTTTCATACGTGTCCATTAATATAGTCCAATCAGGAGCAGAGCTCAGAATTGAATAAGGCTTGCTGGTGGAATTTGTACTTGAGCCTGCTTTAACGAAGTTAGTTTGTCTTTTATTCGTCGTCAACCCTTTTTGAGCCCTAGCTACTGAAAGGCTTATAGCTTCACGTATGATTTCTAGTACTCTGTCGTGGCGGCGTGAGTAGAGACCCCTGTCCAGGAGCACCTTGCACCCTACCAATAAGTGCCTTGCAGTGCCCACTGCCTCACCACAGGTATAGCAAGATTTTTCCGAGGCTTTTCCCCATCTTACTAGGTTACTCTGATCTGGGAGAGTCAGTTGAAAGGCATTAAGATAAAATTTCAATAAGGCAGGAGACCAATCGTACAGCAAGGCGCGCCACTTCAGAGCCAGAGGGATGCAGAACTCGCCTAAGTTTAACCACTCGTTTTGCATTTCTAGGTTCATGGCATGCACTTTGTAGTTGTCGTCCTCATCTTGTTTAAGAAAAGATTTTATTATGTCTTGGTCTTCCTTTTTACGTCTTGCACCCAACCCGGTTCTATTTACCTGAGCCCCTGCCATAAATTGTTTGTAAAATTGAAGCCTAGAGTCAAGTTTTCCGGCACCCTCGTCTTTAGGAAGTGATGCAACTAGTTCGTCCTGGGACTTAACTAGAATGTGCGTTCTGGTAACCCTGAGGTGTTTATGGCGATTATTCCGATGGCCTTTTTAGTTTTAACCCAAAATTATTGTAATCTCTGAATAGAGTTGAGGGGTCAGCCGAGAGTGCTAGACCAAACCAAGACTTCAATGTTTTTATGACATTTGCATCTAGTTTTGCCAGATGGGTTCTGCCAATATCATAAACGAGGAATGGCCAAGTCAGACGTGAAGTGAGATAGTTGTCATAGACCCACGCTTTTTTTATATTGTTAATGGGCTGTTGGTCTACCTTATTAAGGTCATTTATGAAGTTATCGACGACTACCTCAAGGGATGGTGTGCGTCCTTTGTAATCAATCTTTCTACCGAGGAACTTAAAAGGCAATGCTTCAGCAATGGTGGTTACACTTTGGCCACTAATAGAGAGACCCGGATCATAAGATGTAAATTTAGTATTTCGTCTCCCCAGACATAGACAGTGACATTTGCTTGGCTTTACCCTCAGCCCACCAGTCCATGAGCAGAACTCATCCACTACATTCAATAGCTCCTGACAATGTTTTGGGTTTCGTGTCAGTAAAGCAAGGTCATCTGCAAAAGCTAAGATGGACTCTGTATATTTATTGTTAATTTTAAACCGATAGCCCCATTTCTTTTCTTGAACAATTAATTTATCTATTAGAATATTGATGACTACATTAAAAGCTATTGGGGATAAGCAGCAACCTTGAAACAGCCCCACATTGTAATGTAGGGGTTTTGAGTACTCATTGTTTACTGCTATGGTGAATTTCAATTTTGAATAGTAAGAAGTGATTAAATCAATAACTAGATCAGGAAAATTGTACCACCTCAAGGCGAAAGTCAATAGATCATGCTGGACAGAACCAAACGCATTTTCTAGGTCTATCCAGCAGATCGTAATTTGCCTTTCATATTTTCTAGCATCCTTGAGACTTTCGCCTAGAAGTGAATTGTGTTCCAGGCAACCAGAAATTCCGGGCAAAAACCCTTTCTGGTGATTAGGCCTGAAATACCTATTGTTTATCATGTGCTTTGTCATTTTTGTTTGCAATATACTGAAAAATAATTTGGAAATAGTATTAGTTTGCTATAATATTTAATATCTCCGTAATGACCTCTTCCATGTAAATCACTCTGGTTATTTTCTAGAGATGAGATCACTCCTGCAAGGTCACCGAGATGACAATGACTGATCTCTACTCATAATTACTTTACAACTATTCACATACATAATATAATAGCGGACACCCATACACTGTACACATGAGATAAGATATGAGTATGCCATATTTGAAATATTTGCACTTAACATACATTATATAAATTTTGCATATTTGTACTAATTAATATAGCGTTATTGTCACAGTTTGTGAGTCTGTATGTTTGTTACTTCTTCACGACTAAACGGCTGGAGCGATTTTAATAAAATTTGGTATGAAGTTAGCTGACACCCTGGATAAAACATAGGCCACATTTTATCCATTAACTCTCACAGGGATGAGAACTATGCGGGCACACTCTAGTTTTAGATAAAATATAAAGTTTAAAAGTATAACCACATATACATATACATAAAGTATATCTTAGCATTTCATAGATAAACAGTGAGGGTACATTATGTGGCAGAGAGAAAAACCGAGTTTGAGACTTGCTGTGACAGGCATGTAGGGTTAGGAGCACCCTTTGTGACACAGTCAACACTCACCTTCTCTGCTCTTATTATTCTCCCTGTGCAAATCTGCTAGGAACTTGCTAGCGCAACTTCGGACACTTGTTCTAGAATAGAGCCTCGCACCCACTTTTAGTGCATATAACCTAACCTGATGGCCATTTTTAGTTAGTTCCTTAGTAAGGCCATAATACTTATTCACTTTTTATCCGACTGCGTCAGAAGGAGGGTATGTTTTTCGAGCGTATGTATGTATGTCCATTTCTTCGGCACGCGCTACAGCCTAAATGGCTGTACGGATTTCGACATGTGAGGTGTCATTGATTTTGTCAAAATTGTGGAAGTGACATAGGCTGTATGAATTTTCAAAATGGCGGCTGTGAATGGGGGATAAAAGGGGGGATGTGTGTATTTTTTTCTTTTATCTTAGCAATATGGTTATCAAATGAAAGGTTGTAAAAAGACCATTTCAAAAATATAAATATCATATCATGTTTATATTACGGTTTTAACAAAAAATGTCAAAAAGTATACCAAGTGTACAGTCTCATTTCTATACCACAAATTAAAACTAAAAAGTCTCAAATAAAATTATTATTATAAAAACAAAAAATCCGACTGCGTAGAAGTTAAGAACTGAAAAAAGAAAAACAAGGATCATTATATCTATATAAAATTCTAAATTTTTTATGTTGCAGGCGGGGACAAAGTAGTTTTGGTAGATCTTTCTTTCCCAGGTAGTAAAGTATTTTAAGCAGTCAGGTTTTTTGTTTTTATAATAATAATTTTATAATACACTGTCTTTAGGGATGTTTGTTTCCCATAGCACTAAGCTCAACCGAGTTATTGTATTATTAATTTTTTACGAAAGAAAGGAAGATAGATGTCAAATAGCTAAATCTTCTGGGATTTCATAGTGTTTTTCATTATTATTTTCAGTAAAGATAAATACTTATCTCCTATATAATTTTAAACTATGATAATTATTAAGTTTGATTAAATTACCAAAATGTTAAATGGCTGACATTTATAAAGGTCAGCTGTGGAGGTGTTAATTGATATATATTGAGGTCGCAATTAAAAATCAATTTAATGCTGGAAATATGCTGACAAGCCATTAAATGATCCATAAGTGCTTATTGTTTTGGGTTAATACAATTTAAGGTAGTGATGATTCATATTGGAATGTTTATTTTGTCAATTGGCCTTTAGTGTGCTGCTGTTGGCCTCAGAGAGGGAGAGAGAGAAGGCGGCTGATGCTCAACCAGTCCGCAGAAAGAATGGGTGTTCAGAGATGCAGTTAATTACACCTCCTGCCACCTCTGAGTGCACTGACTGGCCCGCCAGTTGTCCAAGTAAATTATTACATGATCCTTTGGCATCCCAACTAGGACAAACAGCACCACTGGGTCTTCTCGAACCAGAGAAGGTGGCCAGAGAACTACATACCTGGGCGGAGACTGCACAGTTGTGTTCTGAGCAGACTTCGACCATGACGCATAGATGCATTTCCCAGTGTCAAAAAAAAGGATGTGATGCTGTTGTAGAGGAAAATACCAGTGAAATCGAAAACATTACTCTTTACAATTTAACTCCTATTGGGTGACAAAATATCTTTTTCTGTATATGAGATAAGTCTAACTGTGTATCCTAGGTCCTAGGCCTATACTATATTGTTCTATGGAATGCAGCTTTAAGTGCTAGGTTGCCTCATTCGCTAGCCTATGAAATATTGACACAGGCCTATAACTTTCTCATGGGGGGTTGAAGGGTCAAAAAATTATAAAATAGAAATTCAAATTAATTTATTTCAAGTAGGCTAATTATAAGCACTTTTGAAACATCAAGTTAGACTGTTTGTAGTGACTCTACCACCGGCTCGAAAGGCAGATGATAAAAGAAAGATTTTGTCCTAGTCTCTGTAGTAAAACTTGGAATTCTTACTACAAATCATATTTTTGTAAGTGTAAGGACTGTGGCAAATGGAAGGATGTAGTCTCTGCCTACCCCTATGGGAACGAGGTGTGAATAACATGATGCTATGTATGTATTTATAAAAATTATATATTTTGTCTAATATCCATTCAATGAATAAACCACAATTTTTGAAGTGAAACTTCTTTATCAGGGTTGGAAAAAAATTTAGTGTAACATTTTTTCGATACGCGTCACATTTTTCTGTTACGCATCCATCTTTGACTTATGGAAGTAACGTGATAAATATATATTATGTTATATTGAAGTGATCAGCAAAATCAAAGGGTTTATTTTAATTCTAATTCCAGTGAATTTCTAAAAAAAGTAAGTAATTACATCTCTTTTTCTAATACTTAGGTGTAATTATGGTATTTATTTTTCCACATTATTTAAAATTAACCTCCGTTTTTTATTGTATTTTTCAATACACTAACACATGGGTGTAATTATGGTATCAATTTTTTCTAATACTTGAATGTTGATAAGTTAGTTAGTTTGTTTCACTTTTTACGAGTGTACGCTAGTACACGCACACATTTTTTATTACTTAAGTTCTGTGCTAAGGGGGAGTCCAAACCCCCCTACAGAAACAATCATGAATATTGTTATTTACTACCTTCAGACAAATTCTTAACCCCTGTGGGCCTGACATTCAAACCTTCTTTGAGGCCCGCGGCTACCCGGGTAGCGACAGAGCTATAATGACAGCTGTCATTATTTGCCTGACGGTTGCCAGGGGACCCCTCGGGGCTGTGAAACTTTAATAGCAGCCTTTGGCTGAAGGCTGATAAGGACTTGAAAGTTCTAAAATTTCCAGCTAAAAACTTCTTTATATGTGAATCAAGTTGATATCAATAACATTAGTACTTTTTGATTATTGCAGACAAGACCTCATTCACTATGTCCATTGAATAAAACAAAAACAATAATATGAAAAAACTTGTTTGGTTACAAAATGAAAAGAGTATTCAAAAAATATTTGGTAGTAATAAAAATATAAAAAAAAAACTAAATCTAAAAATATTTTAAATAAAATAAAGCCATACACTACATGAAATTTAAAAAAAAAACAATCTCATTAGATTTCTGAACAAAAGCAGTGATTTATTATGGTGAAATTCTATATCTTATGTGATTAGTTCCACCTGTACTATCCACAATTCAAGGGCAACGGACAACAATGTCGCTAGACGCAAACGTAATGTATCGGATTATTGGATTAGTGACATGCCTCACATTCCAACGTGTATTTTTTTCATTGCTAATTAAATAACACAAACGAATTAAATTACGTAACTAAATAATTACGACGTCTCGTCATCGAATAGAAATCACATGACCATAGAGCTCTATACGAATTTTGAAATTTGAAAAAAGTTTTCGAAACCTACTTTCGAACGTGCAACGTAAGTGAATGCGCGACACTTTCCAGCGCATAAAAAGTTGTTATTTACACTAAAAAGTATTCAAAAGTCTTTACAAACTCACCTCGAAGCGGGCAGACTGTTTTCGGGGGCCCGTAAGTACGAAAAACGTGTGCGAAATCCACAAAAAACCGAATCCACTCACTAATTTACACACCCAAACTTGTTGTCGTGTTTCAACATTTATTTCACTGAATAACTCACGTTTAAAGTTAGGAAAACAACGTCAAAAGTATAGTTTGTACATGGTTTATAACATCTAAAGCACTGATTACGCGTTTTCTTAAGAAAATGTTGTTTTAACTGAGAAAACAAGTCGGCATTTTTTTGTGCCACAAAAACTTGTACCAACAAACTTGTCTTACTGTGCGTTTGACAGTAGCTGTCAGGCAAACTGCCATCGCGTCCAATATGAACAGGTTAAAAATAAATAAAGTGAGTTACTTATGAAGTTCTGTGGTTGATAATATGCAACGAATATAGCTTTGCCCCGCGGTTATATCTAATCCAATTAATATATTAGTCCATAAGATATAATCTAATATTAACAATAAAACAAACACAATCATGGATAATCTATTTAAATTAATTTAATAAAACACGAAGATCTTTTTTAACTTTTTAGGATTTAGTTAATACGGGACCCTAAAAATTAGGAGTTTAGAAATAAGTTCATAATGCCTAGCTATATTTAATTTTACTAGTATAACACTAAGAGAATATTACGTATACGTGTAGTAGAAAGCTTCTACTACTATGAAAATTATTCGTTATCGTCCTAAAACAGAGCACAAATAGTAAAGGGAAAGTACCGTCCGTAACTATAAGAATAAACTAGAAACCCGCCATGCTTTCATCATAGCCGCCAAACAGCATTGCTGTGTTACTTAAGAAACGGTTACTGGCAATTAACACCCGAGGTTAACACCCACGCTACAGGCTGAAAGACACAGGACGGCTCATGGAGGTAGTGTTGCTCTTTTTATACAGGGAAGTTTTCTACATAGTAGCATGATTTAGCCAAGATATTATGTAAGGGGTGGGGGAGGGGTAAATAATGTAATCCTAGACTATACGTTTGTTTTAACCGTGTATTTTAATGCAAATGATGCGCTTCCGGCTCTGCTTTTTTGCGGGCTATGGAACTCGGAAGTATCACATCCGACCGACTACTATTCAAGGGGCTCTTTTAGACCGCTGTCTGTAGTTCTGTACCTCGCTACGCCCATGATAAGTAGCCACATTTTGTAATTATGTTTTTTTTTAGATGACATTTGGATCTCTTTATCTATAATATCGCGTTAGAGGGAGACAGAAAACATCCTTACAGTGCAGCACTATATGTGAACTGTCATTATTGTAAAAAAGAACATACTAACACCTAACCTATGTATGTATACATAGGTTGACAAACACATTACCATTCCTTTGCGTCGCGAAGTCGGGTAAAAATAAATAAAAAAACAGCAATAGTCATTCTAAATTAATTTATTTCTTTATAGTACTTCTTTGGTTTGAAAAATTCATTTGCGACGTACAATATATCAAATATTACCCACATGAAATATTTAACAGAAGCAGGCTTTACTTAGCGGAAATTCCTTATGTGTAAAACTTCATTATATGTGTGTATAAATTCATTTTTCTATTTTTTTGCGAAAATCTGTCAAACTTTCTTTTATAGTGTAGGCCTATCACATAATGGGTCTTAAAATACTAGCTACCACAATGTTATGTTAATAATGTCCTAAAAGTGTAAATATAAAACAAAACACCAAACATATCACAGAATTTGATCATAATATGCGTTACTATTGGCTGGTGTAACAATTATAAACATAATATTAAAATGTAGACGCCTGAAACTGACGTCACTGTTGTCGTAGTATGTGCAACTATACTAATGCCAAACTCGATTGAGAATGCTTGTCAACAAACACGTTTAAAATGAAGGTAGAAAATGCAACACATTCTATACCTAATAATTTTAAAATTATGATTTGTTATTTTAAAAAATCCTTTTTAAAAGATATTGAATATATAAATTAGTTTTAAGCTTACCAACCTAATTTACTGTTATGAATTCGTCATTAACAAGTTAACTAAAAAAATTAGTTGTAAACTGACTAGTGATTTCTACCTTCAATTTTAATTTGTTTGTTGACAAGCATTCTCGATCAAGTTTGGCTTTAGTATAGTGTCGAACCAATACGGGTCCTGTCATGAGCTCACTTGTTCATGCAACGCGGCTAGTCGGCCAATATTCGGCAACATTGACATGAGTTTGAACCGTTTATATTTTAATAATATGGAAAATAGTGGCAATAGTTATTATATATAAATTGTAATATAATAGAAAACATCAGCATGTCGTCACAATATCACATGCCACACTACAACTCTGGCATGAATTAAATCCGACTTTTATCTTAACAAACTAACAAACAGACATACATTCATGTCACGTCAATTTTTCTTTGGGCGTTAATAGTATTTATTATTTATTTATTTAAACAATAATATACATTTTAACACAACATTTCAAAAATTGTTAAAACGGTGCAACAAAAACTCATCTGAGTTTGTACACCGGCATTCATCGTTCAGCGCTCGGAATTCCTAATTATTCTTTTAGGTAAGTAAGTACGAGTACGATATGCGTAGATGTGTAATTAATAAGAACAAAATATGTGAGGGTAGTTACAAAATAATACCGATTACAGGTAGTGGTAGTAGGTGTAATTTAAAGCTGTAATATAATTTAAAGTTTATAATTCGTCCAACGTCAGGTGTCTTGCTTTCAACCAATCACAGCTCCGTTAAATCGTGGCTTACGATTGGTCGATTTCGCTCTTGAAGCAAGCCTTTCTGTTTTTGTACAGGCGAGAGATTCTTTTATTAGAAAAATGGTAATACTACAAAATCTAAATTCCATTTTATATCTTTAAATATCACTTTATACTGCACAAACTTCATATAATTTGACTAATTTAATAGATGAGTATTGTTAACTGATGTGGTGTGGTGGATTTTAAAAATCGATACCGGTAACTATACATAATGAACTATTTAACCAATTGCAGTAGAATTGAGGACTTAATGTTATTTTAATCTATTTAGATAATCGAAAATCTGATTAATTGAATGAAAAAACTCTGTGATCGAACTTGAATGAAAAGATTTGGTGTGGGGAAAAAAGGGGATGTAGCGAAATGGTATTAATATGGTATGGAAAACTTGATTTCTTCGACATGATTCATGGTTGAAATTTCGGGTAGTGCAGGGTTAAAGGTTCATTGCATGATGATTTTTTTTTAATAATTTAATTTGTCCTTAAAAATCAACCTCGAGACTATTTTGACTATTTTTAGTTTTTCCCTAAACTTTCAAAGGAGATGTTCTAAAATTGTATGAAGCACAGACTCACTTTCTGTACATGAGTTAAAGAAAACTAAATGTATCAATAATCTAGTTTTGATTAGCCAAATCTCTAAATTCACTTTTATTTAGGTGAAATATTATTTATTCTCTCCAAAACAATGCAACACTTTACGTATAATCATTGCGGATCTTAGATAAGTTATATTATCTATGGTAGACATTCTCCAGGTGGCGGATTGATGACGATTTGATCATTTGACTTTTGCTGTCAGTGTTTATTGATGTATGGTCCATTTGATTTGATGGTTACTGGTTAGGTATAGGTACCTAACAGATTACTGAATAATCAGATTAAAATATTGAGTTTTTGTTTTCATTATAGCTAAGATGTCTATGTCTAAAATGTATTATAGCTAAAAACAAAGCCCGGAACACGGAAGAAAAGACTTGTCAAAAATGACATATTTTGAGTTTGACAAATCAATGTCACCGCATTTTTATCACCTAGGTACAGACTAATATTAGAAAGACGCAATCTTTTAATACCTCAAAAACTAGGAATTTCATTTTTAACCAACGCTTTATTTAGTTCGTTTCGTTCACTTATTTTATTTTTGATAAAATCCTTGTATTTTTTCCATTTTAATGCTATGTGGTACAAGAGTGAAGCGGAAATGGGCCATCTCCTTTAACCTACATTAATTAATACCTTATAAGTAAGCATTTTAAATGCAATATATTTTGTGACGGTCATCACTAGGCCATTAAGGTGCATTAAGAATATCGGCATGCTAAAATTACAGAATTACTACAAGACGCCTGGAGTCTTTCCCGTGGGAATTTGGGGATAAAATGTGGCCTATGTTTTATCCAGGGTGTCAGCTAACTCCATAGATTAAAGACAACTAGATAGAGCCCATAGCGTGTCCACTCGTGAGACAGCAAATCAGCCTTATTGACGTGACATGTCAACATTTAAAGCACATCATAAAACGTTATGTTTTAAAATATCGTAAAATACGAAATATTACTTTATATAAGATAGTTTAGTAAACGCATAATACATGAAATTTGCTAAAAAATAACATATCTAAGCTTTAAATCATCAATCAATGAAGTTTATGCCTACTTACGTATGAAACGTAATTCCTTCGATTTTCTGTTCGCTGCGACTGTTGCAGCCGAAAATATTACAACCCACCATAGCACGATAACGTTTAAATTAATATAGTAACCGCAAAGTTATATTATTTATCAGCAAATTTAATAAAAAGCTAATAATTGCTCAGATATGTCCCTTGCTTGTCACAAAGTCCACTCTTGACAAACAATAAAAACGAACACGCTGAAAGGGACAAAAAATAATCTTGTGTCACTTTCTAATAAAGGCCGAATGAAATAAGTCTGTCACGCTCTTGAAGCTACAGCCGCGTTATGACTCCATCTAGTAGTCTTTAATCTATGGCTAACTCCATGCCAAATTTTATTAAAAACGCTCCAGCCGTTTAGTCGTGAAGAAGTGACAAACACACACACTTTCAAACTTTCACCTTTCTGATAGTAGTATGATAATTTTAGCCTACCGTCATTGAGATTACAATTTTGGCAAGTCGAGTTAAAGCTTAAAATAAACCGGTACACATTAATACCCATAAAAGATATTCGATCTTATTAATATCATTCAATATTTTGAGTATTTCTAATACAAATATATGCATAATTAATAGCTGCCTGCGTTTTTTTTTCACATAAACTAAGTACACCTATTAAAAAAGCTGCGTTCTAATTACGACATCACAAACAAACAAACAGACACACCAACTGTGCCACGTCAATTTCTCTTGGGCTCTAATAGTATGTAGGTAGGTATAGTTAAAGGCTATAGTTCGTCCAACATAATAAGCCAAAAGGCGTCTCGCTTTCAACCAATCACAGCTCCATAAAATCGTGGCTTACGATTGGTCGATACTCTCGAAGCAAGCCTTCATTAATTGCAAGGTTCCATTAGTCTGTATTATAGTATACTGTTAAAATTATTAACAGACTTCGGTACGCATCTAACTATTTTTTAATTGATAATTTCTTAATTTAATTTTTAATTTACTTGTTTATTCACATTGAAAATTTGTAAGCAAGTTTGAGGAATGCTTTCTTTTCTTTGTTTAAGGCTGTCTTTATCTCTCGTAAGCTAAAATGTTGTTTAGTTTTCATCAATGATTCATTTGTTTTCTGTTGTTTCTATAGCTCAACTCAACTATCATGAGGCTTCTCGCACTCAACCCGTTTTAAGCTCCGCTCAGGATAAGCGGGAATTAGTCACGAGCTCTAGTCTATTTTAGGAGTCTTTTGTCACGAGCTCAAAAAATACATAGAATAAACCTTAGGGCAACTATACGTCTCGACTCGACCCATTCTAATATTAGATCAGAATATACCATGACTTGTGATGGCTTGGCTTTTCTTCATACAAGCACCGGAAAAAAGCACCGTTTGTAACTTTAATGTAATTCAGTAGTTAGGCGTTACTAAGGTTGGTAAGGTAATCGGCCAAGTGCGAGTAGGACTCGCGCATCGAGGGTTCCGTAAATTTTAAGGTTTTCGGAATGTTCATTTTATCTTGTTGGCCCTAGACTGCTGTCACACCTGATGTTTAGTGAAGATGCAATCTAAAATGGAAGCGGGCTAACCTGTTAGGAGTAGGATGAAATCCACACCCGTTTCGGTTTTTACACGACATCTTACCGGAACGCCAAATCGCTTGGCGGTCTTTGTCGGTAGGGTGGTAACTAGCCACGACAAAAGCCTCCCACCAGCCAGATCAAGATAAATTAAGAACAAAATCTCAATCTGCCTCGCCGGGAATAGAACCCAGGACCTCCGTCTTATAAATTCACCGCGCATACCACTGCACCACGGATTCCGTTAAAAACATGTACTATAAAACATAACTTTTTGCGAAATTTAAATAAAATTATAGGTACGGAACCCTAAAAAAGTAATTTAAAGATCGAAAGCATGTTCAAGTCTACTTCAACAGGCGTCTTTTACTTAACACATTCTCTAACAAACGCCAAGAAGTGTTAACCAATCACAGCGCTGGGTTTTAGTAGCTCATGATTGGTTGTTCTTCGGCTGTGTCGCCACATGTATTGGTCACAATAAAAATCGTATACGGCCAACAGTCTGCCACACAGTGCGGTGTATTGTAGTTTAGAAGAAAGATTGTACGGTGAAGAATAGGAAGACAGTTGATCTTCTAATAAAAATATCATTTAAAGATCGAAAGCATGTTCAGGCCAACAGTAGTCTTTTTAACATATCGCCTTAACAAACGTCACGAGGCGTTTTGCATTAACCAATCACAGCGCTGGGTTTTAGTAGCTCGTGATTGGTTGTTCTTCGGCTGTGTCGCCACATGTCGTCGGTCACAATAAAAATCGTATACGGCCACTAGTCTGCTACCCAGAGCGGTGTATTGTAGTTTAGAAAATTGATTCTACTGAGAAAAACAGGAAGACAGTTGATCTTCTAATAAAAATATCATTTAAAGATGCCACCAACCAATGCTAACAAGCAATGTTTTTTTTTTAATTTTATAAATAATAGCGGGCACACTAGTCACCTCGTGTTAAGTGGCTATGTACATTAGCAACACCACAGGCTCTGCTAATCGCCGGTTTAACCACCTCCAAAAGGCGTCTGGCGTAAACCAATCACAGCGTTACGTCGTGGCTCGTGATTGGTTGTTTTCGGCCGCGTCGCAAGATATTGGTCACAATCACAATGGTATGTGGTCACTAGTCTGGCAGCCAGTGCAGCGCGCGCCACAGCAAGCAGTAGAAGCCGGAGTGCGTTGTTGTGTTATTTGACTGAAAAATAATAAAAAAAGAATTGTATTTTTATGATCTGACTTGTTGGAATCGTCTTCGTGCCGTACAGCGTTACGTAAGGAAGTGGTTTACCCTCCCATAAGAAGTTATTTAAAGTTATTATCAATAAAATTATTATTATAAAAACTTAAAACCCGACTGCTTAGAAGTTATGAACTGAAAAGAGAATAACAAGGATCACTATATCTGTATAAAATTCTAAATACTTTATGGTGTTGCAAACAGGGACAAAATACTTTAACCTGTGGGGAAAGAAAGATCTACCAAAATTACGTTTGCCCCCGCCTGCAGCACCATAAAGTTTTTTTTTTTTTTTTTGAAAATTTATATAGCCTATATCACTACCACTATTTTGACAAATTTAACGATACCTTACATGTCAAAATCCGTTCAGCCGTTTAGGCTATAGCGCGTGCCGAAGAAATGGACATACATACATACATACGCTCGAAAAACATAACCCTCCTTCTGACGCAGTCGGGTAAAAATTGAAGGCATGACAGTTACCTGAGCGGGCGCGTACCGTTGCACGAGCGGGCGGTACCCCGCGCCGAACGTAGCGAGCAGCGCGCCGCGGATAGCGCCGTGCGGGAACAGGGGCACTATTGCGCGCACCTGCACATTACAGTACCAATGTGAAGGCATAGAGAATAGACAAAACCTAATAATAAGAATAAGAACGACGACCTCCGTGGCGCAGTGGTATCAAGATGGATTTATAAGTTGGAAGCCTAGGTCGATTGCGATGCTTGGCATAATCAATTTTTTAATTTGAAGGTAGAATCACTAGTCATTTTGCACCTAATTTCCAACTTAACTTGTTAATGACGTATCGACAATAAATTAGATTAGTAAGATTAAAAAGTAATTAATATATTCATATCTTCTAAATAGGATTTATAAAAAACAAACATAATTTTAAAATTATTAGGATAAAATGTGTGGCATTTTCTACCTCATTTTAAATTTGAAGTGTCCGCTTGGCTGTTGAATCAATAAATTTCTGTATAGCACTGAATATTCTTGAAACGGCATGGATCCTTCAGAATCCATGCCCGTAACGGGACTGGATTTTTTTATAATTTTTGAATGATGTTCGAAGTCTGTATCGTCCGCATAGACCAGTCGAGAACGTTAAAAAAATTATAAATAAAAAAGCCTTTATTTCTCCAATCTCTTACACTGTAAATACATAATTCGTTAAAAATTAAGTCGAGAATGTTAACAAATCAAATGTACCAGAAAAATTGAAGTGTTCTTACAATTCGTGGTTAATATAGTATACAGATTTATCACCGTTTGGCTATTTTGGCAATTGTGAACCTTAACACCCTAGTAATAAGGTACGTTATAGCACTACATACCTCCTCCTCATATGGTCTGAACACGGTGAGTGGTCGCAGCGAGGCCGCGTGCGCGACCACTATGCAGCCCCATGCGGTGCCCACGTACACCTCCTCGCCCAGCGTGCACAGCGCCGTCACCTGCCAACAGCACGTCTGTCACGAGCTACAGCCCGTCGTAGCACAAGCCGGGATACGACACTAGCTTTAGGCCTTAGGACAACCCTGGGGTTCACACGAGCTATAGCTCGTCTTAAGACAAACTTGGGTGTGACACTAGCTCCAGACCTTAGGGCAACCCTGGGGTTCACACGAGCTATAGCCCGTCACAGCACAAGCCGGGCAACCCTGGGGTTCATACGAGCTATAGCTCGTCTTAAGACAAACTTGGGTGTGACACTAGCTCCAGACCTTAGGGCAACCCTGGGGTTCACACGAGCTATAGCTCGATTAGGAAAAACCAGACACTAGCTCCAGAAGCCGCTGGGGATAGCTTAGCAGGAAGATCTTATGATAAATTCGGGACACTGCTCTTAGGGCAACCCTGAGATTGGTCACGAACTCTAGATCGTTTTAAGGGAAACCAGGACGACACAAGCTCTATGGGGTCTTAAGATGAACGGGAATTTGTCACGAGCTCTAGTCTATTTTAGGATAAGTCAGAAATTTATCACTAGCTGAAAATGGACTCACGACTTTAATGAAGTCTTAGGACAAGCTTGGGTGTGACACTAGCTCCAGACCTTAGGGCAACCCTGGGGTTGACATAAGCTATAGCCCGTCGCAGCACAAGCCGGAGTATGATACTAGCTTTACGTCTTGGGACAACCCTGGGGTTGACACAAGCTACAGGCCGTCTTAGGACAAACCAGACATAGTCAAAGCCGTCTAAGGATAGCTTAAGCAGGAAGATTTATTATAAACCCAAGATCGTCTTAGTGCAAGCCAGAGAATTGGTCACGAACTCTAGATAGTTTTAAGGGAAACCAGAAATTCGACACAAGCACTATGGCGCCTTAAGATAAACGGGAATTTGTCACGAGCTGAAAATAGACTCACGACTTTAATAACGTCTTAGGACAAGTCAAGAGATTTGTCACCAGTTTAAAGAGATCTTAGGGCAAGCCAGAGCGTTTGACCGTCCGACGCAATTTCCACACACTTTCATCCCTTATTTCAACCCTTTACAGCCCCTCTTTTCAATAAACAAGGTGGCATGTGTCTTTAGGCTCTAGATAACATGTGTACCAAATTTTATTTGAATGTGTCCAGTGACGTAATTGATTGATTGCGTCACACACAGTTACTTTCGCAATTAATATTAGTAAGGAAGCGAGGGTTGTGTAGTTGTGTATAGTAGCCACATACCCGACATCGCTCCTCGTTGAGTCTCTCGTCCAGCGCGATGGACTGCAGGCTCTCGGAGCACGGCGCCAGCTTGCTGCAGTCGAGGCGCGCGCTCGCCCGCCGCGTCTGCGCGCACCACGCGTACACGAACACGCCTGCATAACATTTATTTTTTTCAAATCATTTATTTCAAGTGGGCGGTCACTAGTTATCACCTTACCGGCAAAGACGTAACGCCAAGCAAATTAGCGTTTCGAGACAAATCCTGCGGAGAAGAGCTGGCAAATAACTCAGCAGTTGCTGTTTTAAAATCAATGTTACAATTTGTATTCCATAAATGACAATTTTGGTTATCCCATCTTGTGTGTAGAAAGAACAGCTGATTGCTTCCAATTATCTTCGGTGTTAATAGTCATTAATTTTATAGTAACTTCTACTTAGTCAATGGTTTTTAACACATTTTAACACATATAAAGGCAAGTCCAGTATGGTTCAGGAATGAGATTACAAAATCGTATACTCAGTCCCACAAATGTTGTTGCACTCTACTCAAGCGCAGTACCGGGAAATTTATGTAATCAATAAAATAAAAAAATATTACACACGTCTTAGTCTGGGTCGTGCGCTTTAAAACCACTCTACAGCAGTCACTCACCAGGCGAGCAGCTGCCCAGCACGACGGGAACATTCGCCGCAGCCGCCAGCAGCGCCAGCTTGCCGGGCGCGGGCGCGGGGAGCGACTCCGCCGCGCTCACGCCCTCTGACGTCACCGTGTACGTGTACAGCCGGTCGCCGCCCGCCCACACCTCCGTACTGCACAAGATCGCAACATTAGCGAGCGAGGTCGTAGCCGACGACACACAGCAGGCGACGTGTCATCACAACACTACGATTTTCTAGGATTTTCTAAATATTTATATGTCAAAAATTGTGGAACCGACGGGATTTGAACCCGCGTCTTTCTGGCGATCCGGGCACTTCGAGACGTACGAAAAAGACGTATAGACGTATTCCAGTGCAATGTTGTGTAGAAAGACGACCTCCGTGGCGCAGTGGTATGCGCGGTGGATTCATAAGACGGAGGTCCTGGGTTCGATTCACGGTGGGGCAGATTGGGATTTTTCTTAATTTGTCTTGGTCTGGCTGGTGGGAGGCTTTCGCCGTGGCTCGTTACCACCCTACCGACAAAGACGTACCGCCAAGTGACTTAGGGTTCCAGTACGACGTCGTGTAGAAACCGATAGGAGTGTGGATGTCATCGTACTCCTAAAAAGTTGGCCAGCTTCTATCTTAGATTGCATCATCACTTAACATCAGGTGTAATAGCAGTCGAGGGCCAACTTGTAGTCGATAAAAAAAAAGAAACCGAAAGTGCTGTAGAATTCATCCTACTCCTAACAAGTTGACCCGCTTCCATGTTAGATTGCATCATCACTTAACATCAGGTGTGACAGCAGTCAATGGTCAACTTGTAATAGATGAAAAATAAGTATAACTGACCTCTCGTCGTCCCCCACACTGGCCAGGCAGCACAGTTCGGTGGCCGTGCCCAGCTCCGTCAGCACGAACGAGCCTTCCGCCTCGGGACGCTCTGACGTCACGATGAATAACCTGCGAGAGAATGTTATTATTAATGACCAATGGAACTTAAACTAAACGTGGTTAGTTTACATGCAGCAGAAGTGGGTGCGAGAGAGATGCCAACAAAATCTACCTACAACCTGTGTCCGCGTTTGGGACTAACTAAAGCCAAACTCGATTGAGAATGCTTGTCAACAAACAAATTTAAAATGAAGGTAGAAAATGCAACACATTTTATGCCTAATAAATTTAAAATTATGTTTTGTTTTTTTATAAAATGTAATTCAAAAGATACTGAATATTTATTAGTTTTAAGCTTACTAATCTAATATATTGTCATGAATTCGTCATTAACAAGTTATTTAAAAAAAATAGGTGTAAAATGACTAGCGATTTCTACCTCCATTTTTAATTTGTTTGTTTACAAGCATTCTCAATCGGGTTTGGCTTTAGTATAGATTTGTAGTTGGAAGGCTATCGTGGAATTCGAAAATGAAAGACCTTGTTCATGTTTGAGCTTATAATGATGAAGTGACAAAGACATTACAAAATTAATTATTATTAGGCAGGTAGTTTTTGACACTATACTAAAGCCAAACTCGATTGAGAATGCTTGTCAACAAACAAATTAAAAATGAAGGTAGAAATCAATAGTCATTTTACACCTATTTTTTTAATTAACTAGTTAATGACAAATTCATGATAATAAATTAAATAAGTAAGCTTAAAACTAATTGATATATTCAATATCTTATAAATTAGATTTTTTAAAATAACAAAACATGATTTTAAACTTATTAGGCATAAAATGTGTTGCATTTTCTACCTTCATAAATAAAATACCTTTTAATTTGTTTGTTGACAAGCGCTCTCAATCGAGTTTGGCTTTAGTATAGACATACACACGCTGTGCTTAAAGCGCCTGTTCAGAAATGTAAGTAATTGTGTCGTGGTTCGTCTCTGCTGTATTCAGAAGAAGTCAGTATTGCGGCTTAAACATCCTGTAAATTACCTTTGCCTAACTAGAACTCCAATATATTACTATATTGTAATAAGAGTCCAAAGCTGCTCTAGTAGTAATTGAAGTCTCTCTACAACCTGCTTAAAGACCTTGGCCTTACTAGAAGTGCAGTAAGCTCCATATTGGAACGAGTGTCCAAAGCTGCTCTAGTAGGGTCCTTCCGAATGTGTCTGTGCAGGGAGAATAACTTGAACAGAGGAGGTGAGTGTTGACGCGCGTCACTAGGAGATCTCTTTTAAACTTACCCCCGTGTCACAAGTCTCGGGCTCTGAGTGCCGAGTGTGAGTTTTCACCAAAACAAATCGAAAACTTCACATTCGCGTTAAGGGCATATTTATATGGAACTGAAGCAGCGCCCCTGGCGGAAGTGAGAGAAAACTCAACACTGACACTCGCCCATTTGAGTTTTCTCTCACTTCCGCCAGGGGCGCTGCTTCAGTTCCATATAAATATGCCCTTAACGCGAATGTGAAGTTTTCGATTTGTTTTGGTGAAAACTCACACTCGGCACTCTGTTCGGAGTTGTTCTCTCAGTCACGCGATGGACCCCCACCCGCACGGTGAATCCATGGAATGCTGAGATATTCGTCTCCTACCTAATTTGGTTCATCATCATTATCAGCCAATAACGGCCCACTACAGGGCCAGGCCTCCCTCAATATAGGAGAGGGGATATGGAGCGTACACCCACCACGCTGCCCCAATTGCTGCGGGCTAATTATATTGCATTATCACTTAACATCAGACGTGATTGCAGTCAAGGATTAACTGGAAATAAATAAAAAAAAATTAACTAGTCAGTACCTGCCACAGGCTAGTGCGATGGCCAGGCGCGGCAGGGGCGCGAGGTGATGCAGTGCGGCCACAGCGCTCGGAGCGCCACCTACCGCCTCGTGCAACCGCACGCTCCACGACAGCGCGCACGTCGAAATCCTGCCGAAAGCAACACAAAAATGTTTTTTTTTTACAACCCACTGCCATGCTTATTTGTGCCTTCTGTGTTTCTGTGTAGAACAAGAGCTTAATATTTGACAATTATAAATGTTGCGTTATTCTGACGTAAGGACGCCATTACAGTACAATTGAAGGAATAACTGTTATTAAATAGGTACTATATAAATAATCTATATAAAAGACTGCATACTACTAGTCAATCAGTTCAAAAACGTGGAAAACAGAGATAAAGGTCTTAAAAGTATGAGCGATGGCTCATTCGAGAATTCGGAATCACCTCTTTTTGGTGCAGATTAAAAATTGCAATTGTTATTAACAAAATAAGATGAAAAAAATGATATTTCGTTTTTTGTTACGGCATTCGCGCGCCGCCGCTAAATAGATTTCAGCAATAAAAATAATTTTTTTATAACATAAAATGTGATTTTAAAAATTTGAAAAGTTCTAGTATCTTCTTAACACTTAAAAATTATACAGCTTTGAAGAAAAAAAAGTTTAATTATCATTTTTCAAAAAGTTATTTGTTTTAGGTCCTTTTTTTTCCTTAGGGCCTTTTCTTTTTTGAACTTGCCGACTAGACTAACAACTACAACGATATTTATGTATTTGTAATCTATTGATAATAATATTAGTAACTTTATTTCAAAAGTTTATTTGTTGCATGCTGACAAGGCGGAATTTGGCTGTTACTTATTTTTATTTTATAACACTCAAGTTACTCATAACGATCACTATCAGTTGGTACTGATGATGACCGAGACTGGTGGGTTAAGGTGCTTTTTTCATAGCTATTAACTCTTCGAAGCGACAGTCGCTTCTCGCTTTAACCTAGATTAACCGAAAGTAGGTGTAAATTGCAAAAAACACCCTAACAATCATTGAAATATTAATAGTAAGTACTATGGACTTCGGGTGCAATGCATTATTCCGGACAAAAATGTCCCGAGACATCTTATAAAAAAATTCAAAATCATTTATTTCAAGTAGGCTTATTACAAGCACTTTTGAAACGTCAAATTGGACTATTTGTAGTGACTCTACCACCGGCTCGGAAGGCAGGCCCTGTTGAGAAGAGCCGGCAAGAAACTCAACAGTTGCTCTTTTTATAATATTATCAATTTTACAATATTAAGTGTGTTGTTACATAAAGTTATTTATTTTATTTCCTGTGTGAAGTTGAAAGCCTATCCAATTGGATTTGAACATCTTTGTCATTTAAAAATTCATCGATAGTATAATAACCCTGACTCAGTAAGTGAGTTTTAATACATTGTTTAAACTTATGCAATGGCAGATCTAATACTGAATTGGGCATCTTGTTGTAGAAGAGTACACCCAATCCTACGAAAGATTTTTGTACTTTTCGGAGGCGATAAGCTGATATGACTAACTTATGTCCGTTTCTAGGAAGACGGTCGTTTAAATCCTTTTTCTGTTTATACATATTTATATTTTGTTTAACATAAACTAGGTTATTGAATATGTATTGACAGGCTACTGTAAGAATTCCTATTTCTTTAAATTTGACTCGAAGGGACTCGCGTGGTTTAAGTTTATAAATCGACCGAATTGCTCGTTTCTGAAGTATAAAGACAGAATTTATGTCAGCAGCCTTTCCCCACAACAAGATGCCATAAGACATCACACTGTGGAAGTAAGCAAAATAAACCAGTCTAGCTGTTTCTACATCGGTAAACTGTCTTATTTTTCTCACTGCAAATGCTGCTGAGCTAAGTTTAGCTGTCAGTGACTCTATATGAGCGCTCCACTGAAGTTTACAGTCCAAGGTCACTCCTAGAAAGACTGTAGAACTCTCCATTCTTAGCGTTTCACCATTTATCATTAAAGACTTATTTATTTTTTTTACATTCGGTAAAGAAAACTCAACACATTTAGTTTTCTTTGCATTTAATAGTAAATTATTAGCAGTAAACCAATGCGACACATGCGATAAAATAAAAAAAATAAAAAAAATAAATATATATACTAGAATGAATTTTTATTTTTATAAACAAACAAAAACATTGTAATATATGTCTTATATTATTGTTATACAGTCTAATTTGCAACGGTCTAATTGCTTGCAATAAATAATCAGCTTTGACTGATGGTTGCCATGGCAGCCTTTTTTGATATGGCAGCTTCTCGTGAAAATAGGACAACATAAATGGTGTGGAGTAGGTAGCTTTGAATTGTTTTAGTCTTTAACCTATATATAATATTCACAGCAAACTTCAAATGTATCAGTGACCAACCAATATATTTTTTTACTACAATGACGTTAGGTCACTGTTTTAAATAACTGTTCCTTTCATGTAGACAATTCTTATAGTTATCAAAATAATCGAGTGTGAAGGACGGACCGACGGACGGACGGACGGAAGGGTTCCGTTTTACCATTATTGTAAAACTTCTTTGATTAATATTCATGACATACAAAATAAAAGTTTAAGTTTAATTAAAATTATTTTAAATTCAAATATGAAGAAATTAAAATTCAAAGAGTTATTTTGTTGTTTAATCAACAAAATAACTCTATGCAGTCGTTGTTCTAAAACATTATTGACGCGTATTCTCTCAGTAAGCTTATATGAGACTGAATGAGATTAGAAATCTTTTTCGCGTTTTAGCTTTCTTTTGGTTCGGACACTTTTTAGCGATGACCCGAAGTCCATAGTATTAATGTCAATGCCAACAATGCATATTTTTGTTAAAACAAAAATTTTTCTAGACAAAAAATTGTTTAGAATCTGCACTTCCGGTTCAAATTGTCAAACCGAAAGAAGAAAAAACCAAGTAAAGTATAACATAGTGTTCAATACCGGCGTAGCAGAAATGCAGGATTATGAACAGCTGGCAGCCGTTCTCCGACCCGAGCTTATTTTAACATGACTTATTTAGAAAAAGAAGAATCCAGACTACCTTAGCCTATGTGAATGTATGACCTTACCCTATGTGGCGTCGAGTCATGAGGAAAAACTTGATACTCCACTATAATTGTATGCATTTGGTATACTTACGAGTAGACGAAGAGCCGGCCGACAGAATCTGCCAGCCACATGTTAACGCCGACGCGGCACATCGCCGTCACTACCACCGGCTCCGAGTTGTCTGCGCAAATACGTGTGACGTCAGCACAGATCCAATATGGCGGACTAAATACCGTTAACTCACCGGCACTTGCGTATAACAAGTTATGAGAGAGCAGCAACACATTAAAACTTCTTAAAAATATATGAACCCACAACTCGATCTTAATACTATAAAATATTAATAAAGTTTTTATAGTACTAGACCCGCGTAGATTCCGTTCTAGCAGGTATATTGGGATAAAAAGTAACATAATATGTATTATGCAGGACTATAATCTACGTCTATGCTTATTTTCATCTAGATTTGTCCAGACGTTTATAGTCGAAACCATATAGATGTCATTTGACGACCTCCGTGGCGCAGTGGTATGCGCGGTGGATTTGGCACTGATAAAACTTAGGTTTGGGGTTCGATTCCCAGTGGAGCAAATTAGTAAGAGATTGATAATATAATTTGTTTGATCTGGCTGTCGTGGGTTCAAGCTTTTGCCGTCCCTTGTTGAATCTCAATTGGAGTTATAAATAGTCGTAGAGTATGTTGATCATATTAGAGTCGACATCTCCTAAATTTATCGCTTGAGTTCGTCAGTTTTTTAAAATCAAAAATCAATCACTCTCTATCACAATGATGTTCCGCACAAAAGTCTACTTGTATTCGCACACTAGTGCACTCACCCGGCGGCACGCGCAGCGTGTGATGGTGCGTGAAGGTGGTGGGCGTGGTGATGAGAGTGTGCGCGCGCTCCGGCTCCGCCCCTCCGTACCATATCTCCCACCCGTCTGCGCCTTCGTCTGAAAATACAAAACGTATTGCAAAAAAAACCAGCCAAGTGCGAGTCGCACTCGCGCACCGAGGATACCGTACACACCTGTAGTTACTTTGATTTTGTTACAACTTAAAGGTATTGTAACCTGAGTATTTGATATGAATTTCAATTTATTATCTCCACCTCTAGGAAAGGCGTAATAAGTTTTAAATTATTAATAATATTTTAGTTATTTGATATAACCAAAAATTTACGGTATTTGGAATTTTTCCTTCATCTATGCTATGCTATAACTTACACCTTGCTTCGCGTCCCTCAAGTGTCATCAAGTCAAATTATTTAAGAAAAGCCTGGTGTTCCCTGCTGTGAGAACGTTACCTGCCAGGCGTCTAGCGGGCGCGGCGGCGGCGGCGCAGGCGGGGCGCGCGGCGGCGGCGTCGCGCAGTGCGAGGAACTCGGGCGCGGCGCACACCGCCACCAGCGCCGCGGCGGACGGGCGCCACTCCGGCGCGCCGCTCCAGCAGCGACGCATCGTCTCCAGCATGCTGCACGGGTACTGCAGGTCCTGCGGTACAATCATCAACATCATCATCAGCGTACTTCCTTATAGGAGAGGGATACTGTGCGCAGCAGAGGATTCAGCAGCTGTCAGTATAATGTGGTGTAGTGCAACCATCTGCTTTAGCATATAGGCGATCCTACGATATATAGCATCATACAAATAAACTACACCAATAAGGAGCATTTTTGAAGGGGCGATAAAGAATAACACACACGCACGCGCCCGCACGCACGCACGAACGTACGCACGCACGTAGCACAAACTATCGCTTTTATAATATTAGTGTAAAGTATGTATGACATATTGGACATACCCTGGGTGATAAAGGAGGCCTTGCCCCCTCCAGCACGGCCTCCTTGACGGCCTCGTGCCCCTCAAACGGTTGGCGAAGCGTGAATATCTCGTACAGAAGCATGCCGTACGAAAAGCAATCAACCTGGGAAAAGAAAGAAAAATGAAAGTTTATTTGGGAATAAAAGCATCACAATAAAACCAAAAATAAAATAAACAGGGTCCTCACTCAGTAACTAAAAAACTAGTAATAGTTAATGAGTTATTTATATAGATAATTTTTACGAAAATCTGACATATCCAAGCGAAAAAGTGACCTAGATCCAACAGAAAACCCTCTGTGTACGTATGTTTCATTCCGAATGTTCAACTGCGAAGGTTATCATTGTATAATAAACTGAATATCTCCTGAGGATACACAGGTTCCGAAATATGTTGGTATGTCTTACTGATATGTTGCGAAGTGATTCGTCAAAGAACTAAAGAAACTGACATAGCTCACAGGGCTAGCACTTTAACCCTGGAGTGGTCGCGTGGGCTACATTTGTAGTCCACCAGTACAAAATCCAAAAAATTTATTAAATTCGGTAAGCGTTAGCTTCATGCGCCTCTAGGTACTTTTAAATGAATGTTTGAGGGCCGTGTTCAGTGCAGCGCAAGCGCAAGTCGCGTACCGTTTTGTCATAGGAGCTCAACAAAGTGCGTGGACTACGACTGTAGCCCGCGCGACTTATTAGGTAGGTATTTTTGCCCTATCGTTTTTTTTTGGGTCTAGTTTTTTATGAGTTAAAAGTAACTTTCGTAAAGTAAAACTAACTAAAAATAATATACTTAGTCCTTTCCAATCCGGTTTCCGTCGTGGGTATAGCACTATGACAGCTCTAACAAAAGTATGTGATGATATAAGGTTTGGAATTGACAACAAACAAGTTACTATTTTAACGTTGCTTGATTTCTCTAACGCTTTTAATAATGTAGATTTTGAAATTCTTTTGGCTATCCTCAAATCCATTAATATTTCTACTCCTGTACTTAGTTGGTTCCATTCATATCTACACGGTCGCACGCAATGCATCCGTGTAAGGGACAAACAATCCTCTTTCTGTGCTCTTAGTGCTGGTGTTCCACAGGGTGGTGTGCTATCCCCTCTTCTTTTTTCCATCTTTATAAACACGGTCACTGAATATCTTTCGCTGCCCTATCATCTTTATGCGGATGACTTTCAGTTGTATGTACAGACAACTGTAGATAGCATTGCTGAAGCTGTTAGCCATCTCAATGCAGATCTTCGTGCAGTGCATGACTGGAGTTTAGCTTATGGGCTGTCGGTCAATGCTGATAAATCTCAAGTAATTGTGTTGGGTAATTCTAGACAAATTTCCAAGATTAACTTTTCTACCTTACCACCAGTTGCTTTTGATGGATCAGTGTTGCCTTATAGTCAAACAGTAAAGAATCTTGGTATTCTCATGGATAGCAACCTTTCTTGGAAGCCGCAAGTAGCACAAATTAGTCAAAAGACTTTTAAGGCTCTTGGCTCGTTAAGAAGGTGGAAAAATCTCTTACCAGTGAAGACCAAGATTTTATTAGCGAATGCTCTCCTTCTTCCCATTCTTGATTACGCTGATGTCTGCTATCTAGATTTGACTGAGGAGCTCCTTAATAAACTAGAACGGTTGCAAAACTTGGGAATAAGATTCATATTTGGACTCAGGAAATATGATCATATAACAGAATATCGTAGGAAATTCAAATGGCTTCCTATAAAACTTCGGCGTAATCTGCATATTCTTTCTCTCCTTTACAGTACTCTTTTTTATCCTTGGACACCACCCTACCTGAAGGAGCGTTTCACATTTTTGGGCCCTATTGCATCGCAGGACTCACAGCGCTCTTGCAGACAAAACAAGTTAGGAATGGTTAAGTGTAATACCAAAACATCATCGGATTCTTTCACCATCAAAGCAGCTACGCTATGGAACGCACTACCAGAAGAAATCAGATGCTCAAAGTCGCTGACCATTTTTAAAAAACGTTTAAAGAAACACTATCTAACATTATAATACATAGTTCATGTAGGTATTTGTTTAAAGACTATTTTGTTAAGTATATGTAATATTATTAATATATATAATAAATATATGTATTGTATAAGTATTAAATATGTATATATATTATAATATGTATATCGTATCAGATGTATGTATATTGTAATTTTACTTTTTTTTTTCTTTTGTATGTGCAATTTCCCGTCTCACAGAATATTTAGTATCAATACAGTAGGTTGCCTGGAAGAGATCACTCTTAGTGATAAGGCCGCCTTTTGCAAATTAATAATCCTCTGTTTTTTATGCTATGTTACTTTTATTAAATGCAATAAAGTTATTAAAATAAAATAAATAAATAAAATAACTTTTGTGCTTTATTAAACTTTGTTACATATTCTCGGATGGTAATAGTATAATGTAACTTTATTTTAAGCATAAAAATGGAAGATTGACGAGCTGCACAGATTTAGTTAGAGCTGGCTGAAGCTAATAGGGAAAATGAAGCTTATGAAGCTCAGTCGAGCTCTGACGAGGAAGTTCATCAATTACAAAAGCAGAACCATCGATCGGAGTCCGAGCAGGAGCAGGATATCCCAGGTGAAGGGTCAGGCGAAAGCTCTGAAGATCATGAACTGCCTCAGCGACGCCGGCGCACTGACTTTTACACCGGAATTGACAATACTTTGTGGTCAAAAACAATTCCTTTGAATAAAGGCAGAACACGAAGTCACAATAAAGTGATTGTGCCTCCTGGAGCTAAAGGGACAGCTCGGCAAAAAAGACTGTATGCCACTTTTTGTTGATGATCAAATAATTGACCTCATTATCAAACATACTTATAAAAAAATGACTACATCAAGGAGAGATATGCAAGAGAACGAGATACAAACGAATGAAACTGTTACATAAGGATTTTACTAATGGCTGGAGTGATTGATAAAACATATTGGTCGACATCCAATATTGTACGCCGTTGCCATAACTGTGGAAGAGCGCGTAGTAAAAGCACCAGAAAGGTGTTCAACGCCTGCAACAAGTTCGTTTGCGGGGATCATTTAAAGATTATGTGTCTATCCTGTGCAGAAAATGTAATTAAGAAATAAGTTTCCACTAAAAGTTTTTTAGTTATCTCAGTTAGAGCGAATCATGTAATTTTTGTACCAATTTGGAGAGATTTTTTGTTTTTGGTAATTATTTTGTAACACAGAGATTGTGAAATAAGTTTTGTTAATTATATTATGTTAAAAACTGTGCTGATTATATTTTCATAGAAATAATAAACAGTTTATGCTTATATATTCTTTTATTTAAATGTGAAAACGGACTACATATGTAGCCCGCGCGACTTATCCCGTTACTTTTAGGTGCGCGACTACTGCAGGGTTAAAGTGACAATGGGCTGGTCATGTCTGTCAAAGACTGATGGTCGATGGAGTCGGAAGGTCCTGGAGTGGAGACCGCGTCTCGGCAAGCGGAGTGTAGGGCTTCCCCCAACTAGATGGAGCGACAACATTCGGAAAGTGGCTGGCACCGATTGGGTGCCCCAGCGTGAGTTGCCGCTGCTTAAAGGAGGCCTGTGGATGTCCAACAGTGGAAGCATGGTGGCTGATGATGATGTAATAGTCAAAAATAGTCAGTCGTACCTTCTCTGTGTATTCTTCCTCTCCGTTGTACCTCATGATCTCTGGCGCCATGAACCCCTCCGTGCCCCCGAAGCCCTTAGTCCCTGAAGGGGGCGCTAAGCGGGATATACCTGAAAACATACTTTATATAAATGCTAGCAGACGCCCGCGACTCCGTCCACTAAAATACGTTTTGCGATAGCTCGACAAAAAGCAAGCAACCAACTCAAGTCTTCGAATTAACTGAAAATTTCATAGAAAATTTAAAAACTCAACGAGGCAGTAATAGTCATCATCATCGTCATTATTAACTTATTAACGACCTACTACAGGGCCAGGCCTCCCTCCCTCCTTATAGGAGAGGGGATATAGAGCGTGCACCCACCACGCTGCTCCAATGCGGATTGTATGATTATGGGTATTACGGGTGATGTTTCATTTATTAACGATCACTATCAGATTTTAATGATAGGGACCGAGACCGACGGGTTAACGTGTTCTCCGAGGCACTGGGGTGTAACACCAACTTCCAGACTCCGGGCTTGGAATGTACTGAACATTTCACAGAAGAATGAAAAAGCTCAGAATTATTCTGTGACCCGACCCAGGAATCGAACCCAGGACTAGACCAACGAGGTAGTATAATACCAAGCAGGAATTGTCTTCTACGAAAGATACACGTGCCATTACACCAGGCTGTTGATGACGATGAGAACAGCACTCACCATAGTCGCCAAGTTTGACGTGCACGTCCACAGGGTCCGCGCTCAGCTCGGCCGCGTCCGCCTCTTGTGGAGATGGCAGTGACCATACCAGCACGTTCTCAGACTGAAATAAACAACGCATACAAAATATTTGTCCCGAAAGTTGTAATACCCTAAATATTTCGATTCCATTGCGAGTTTCGAAATATACGTATTTGTAGAATAACTGGCCCTGTTTTTTACGTTGTAAGTTTGATTTTTTCAGTTCCAAGCAACTGTACACATGAGTAGAGAGTATTTATTTTAACTCTATACCACCACGCTGCCCCGAGATTAAGGGTCTGACAGAGACAAGAAAATCTTTTAAGGTTCTGTTTTTTTCTTTCCTTGTACGAAACCCTAAAATACCGTTTCAAAGTCAAAAATATTTTTTAAATATAATACAATATAGTCCGTTCAAGGAGAAGCGATACCAGACGTAAACAAACCGACTGCTAGGTCATTCGCTTTTGCAGGGTTGTGTAACCTTTTTTACTTATACTAATTTTTTAAATGTAAAATAAATTTACGTTTTTTATAATACGGTATTCGATTTTTTCTTGAAACTTGATTTAGTAAGAAATAAGGTTATGAAAAACTAATTGAAGCGATCAATCAATAATCAACTGCTTAAAAATCAATTTTAAGCTTCTAGCTTTAAAAATGACGATACTGTCATTCAATATTTCATCCCCCCTTTTGACCCCTTAAGACCCTTTTTTCGCAATTAAAAGTATCTATGTCCTTTTTCAGGCTTTAGACTATATGAGTATCAAATTTCATTTAAATCGGTTCAGTAGTTTTAGTGTTAAAGCGAGATAGACAGAGTTACTTTCGCATTTATAGTTTAGTCATATTAGTTAGGAAGTTAGGATATTATATATGCAAGATATTATTTAAAAGTTAAACACGACATACCTTCAGGTCTCTGTAGAGCACTCGGTGCGCGTGCAGGTACTCTAGCGCGCGCGCCACCTGCAGCGCCAGAGCGCGCGCAGTGCGCGGACCGACGCGCGTGCCGCAGCCGCGGTAGCGACGCAGACCGCTC
Organism: Mycalesis mineus; assembly: GCA_034621355.1. Taxonomy (NCBI): domain Eukaryota; kingdom Metazoa; phylum Arthropoda; class Insecta; order Lepidoptera; family Nymphalidae; genus Mycalesis; species Mycalesis mineus. The sequence continues at coordinate 295,713 of JAXAVZ010000334.1, read as the reverse complement.
TCCAGCGACCCCTGGCACCGACACACGACATACCTTCAGGTCTCTGTAGAGCACTCGGTGCGCGTGCAGGTACTCTAGCGCGCGCGCCACCTGCAGCGCCAGAGCGCGCGCAGTGCGCGGACCGACGCGCGTGCCGCAGCCGCGGTAGCGACGCAGACCGCTCTCCAGCGACCCCTGGCACCGACACACGACATACCTTCAGGTCTCTGTAGAGCACTCGGTGCGCGTGCAGGTACTCTAGCGCGCGCGCCACCTGCAGCGCCAGAGCGCGCGCAGTGCGCGGACCGACGCGCGCGCCGCAGCCGCGGTAGCGACGCAGACCGCTCTCCAGCGACCCCTGGCACCGACACACGACATACCTTCAGGTCTCTGTAGAGCACTCGGTGCGCGTGCAGGTACTCTAGCGCGCGCGCCACCTGCAGCGCCAGAGCGCGCGCAGTGCGCGGACCGACGCGCGCGCCGCAGCCGCGGTAGCGACGCAGACCGCTCTCCAGCGACCCCTGGCACCGACACATATCATTATTAGTCTATTCTAACGGCCTTCTACAACAACTTTTTAAAATACTAGTGTTAGCATTTTAAAATATTGGAATATGTTACCATAGACAACATTATACGATATCGTCTATGGGAACGTAAGGTAATCTTCTGTCGACTGACAAATTTGAAAGGACTAGATTCCAGGCCGTAAAATAAAATGTAAAATGGATATGTTAGAATAGTCGAGTAGTGTACTTTACTGTTTGGTTGTTACAAAGTAAGCATATTTGTGTAAAATTAATTATTGTAATTGAGTGGTTTTGTAATTCGTTTAAAAAGAGCATGTGTCGAGTTTTTCTGGCCGCGTCCTTTCTCGTCACGGACTGCTTTTCCGATGCGGCGGTAGATAAAAGATTATGAAACAATAAAACGATTTTGAAGACATCAGAATATTATTTCAAAATCCCGCTCCAACCAACACTATACTAAAGCCAAACACGATTGAGAATGCTTGTCAACAAACAAATTAAAAATGAAGGTAGAAGATGCAACACATTTTATGCCTAATAAATTTAAATTATGTTTTGTTTTTTTAAAAAATCTTATTTAAAAGACATTGAATATATAAATTAGATTTAAGCTTACTAATCTAATTTATTGTCATGAATTCGTCATTAACAAGTTAATTATAAAAAATAGGTGTAAAATGATTAGTGATTTCTACCTTCATTTTTAATATGTTTGTTGACAAGCATTCTCAATGGAGTTTGGCTTTAGTATAGTTATATATACTTACGTGTCGCAGGCAACCGCTAGCCACAGACAGCTCAGAATCATTGTATTTGGAAATCTCTAAAAAAGGCCAATGACCAGCAGCGGACGTCCATCGACTATTAATGGTGATGAGTCATTGACAGTCATTTTGAATTTTGAAAATAACAAACCTCATTTGCTCAATTAAGAAACATACTAGAGCATATTAATATTAACTTTATTCTAAGTTATTAATGTCAACTATGTTTAGTAAACATAAATTCAGAGTAAGGGAATAGTGAACTAGTCGCACCCTGCTCTCGGAGAAAAGCCCCTAACTTACCATCTTGAGTAGTAAAATCACTGGCTGCAGACGTAGCTAAGAATTATATTTCTGAAGCACTCGCTTCGTTTATAATTCAATCTAAGAATCTGTCAATTTTATTATCAGTAAAGTTGGGTCGAAGTATTCTTTTTTGAAGTCATAATTGACGGAATAGTCCAACTGATGATAAACGGAAAACCATCGCCTATAAGCAAAGCAAACACTTTGCAGGGCAAGGGTTTTCCAAAGTTCCATTACCCCGTGTCCGTTAAGTGTTAAGTTCCATATGCCTTTAATAGCCTGAACCGTTTAACCGAAATATAACGCTGGTTAGCGGCAGAAATACACATAATAGTAGAAGCATCATGAAGATGGTGAGGTGTACCTGCGGGGCCACGGCCAGCAGCAACGCGAGCGGGGCTGCGCAGACGGCCACCAGCGGCAGCACGTGCGCGTGTCGCAGTCGGGACAGGATGCCCAGCTCCTGGCGCAGCCCGCAGTACGCGCGGCACGCGGCGCCCCACGCGTCGCGCTCCCAGCGGGACACCGCCGCCTGTAACGACACCACATGGACCATAAAACTTCTAGAACACACGACCGAAACTTCAGACTATTTATTGACAGTGATCTTCGCACGCATAAACGCACGCACAAACATACGCAAGTTTGCATGCACGCATGCACATACCTTGTACGCCTGCATGGCGGTGAGGTCGTGCGCGGAGGGCGGCGCCACGGGCTGCAGCGCCTTCACCGCGACGGGCTCGGGCTTGGCCCCCGGGCGGCGCCAGGCACCGGTCAGCACCGTGCCGAATGCGCCGCGCCCCGCCAGCGCGCCGCACCACACGTGCTCCCAGCGCGCGCGGCGGTGCTCCTCCACGTCCAGCAGCAGCTGCAGACAACGGTGACAGGTGATACAACTGACAGAGAGCGAGTGATCTACTGAATTGACACTTGTCTCGTACGACCAATAAAGGTGTAGGAAATCAAGCCCGGGGCCTCGCCTCCTGCCTAAGGAAGAGACAACACCATCCGCGGATTGCCGGGATATCAGCCCCTACCGAGTTAGACCCGATGGTGGGAGGCCCAGCAGGGCCGGGTGTGGATTGACTACGGAAGATAAAGGGAGATAATAAGTTTTGATGAGGAGTCTGTGGGATGGAAGAAGTTGATAGCAACAACTGGTGAAGTTTAAGCTCCAACGTACTCGAACTTAAATACCACCGTCTTTGCTGTAGGTTTTTTTCGTTTTCCATTACATGGATGATGAGAATAAATTAACAAAAGAGATTCATAAGGTAAGGGTGGATTGAAATGTTGGAAGAGCAAGGCCTAGACGAATGTTCCTGGACCAAATTCAGGACATTTTAAAGTATGGCCAGGTCAAGAATACCCTAAACCGACGAAATTGTATGAAAGGATTGATGACAATGGAAAAAGCTAAGGAAGTATGCAAGGATCGTGGCAAATGGAAGGATGTCTCTTGCCTACGCCGATGGGAATGAGGCGTGGTGTCGTGGATACCATTCTGTGGCTTCTCCAGGTCACAGAATGGTATATTGACATTGTCCTATAATATTGAATTATTTATAACACACCTACCGTGTCCGGCGCGACGTCCGCCAGCTGCACGTCGGCGTGGTGCGGACAGCGCAGCGGCGCGCTGGTGCAGGCGGCCAGCACGCACTCCTCCAGCGTCCAGCACGTCGCCACGAAGCAGTTGCCATTGCACACGCCCTCCGTGGAGCCCATCCGGGACGATGCTGCACATGCAAACAATTTTTATTGAGTAAAAAACCACCAATATAAAAAGGATAATTTACATACGGTTAATTGTACAAAATCTGGTAAAAACTATATAAAGTTCAATCACTATTGGACTCTGCTCCCACTCCACTGTCTCCATCGGATGCGCGGGACTCCTCCGACAGTCGCAGCCGTCTGGGCTCTGCGTTCCCGAGCTCTAAACGCCTGAATACCTGAAAACAAAAACAATTTTAAATATTTTAGAAAAGGTCCTTTGATCCGGATTACATTAATAAAGTAAAATGGAGACTATAATATTCTAATTAGGACGTATCGATGAACTATGCTAGCTTAGCTTAACTAGCAATGCTTTTGTTATCCAAACTGAATGAAAATTTAAATCAATCGATCGAGTATAACTGTTTTAAAATACGGTTGCAAAATTAGACTTAAACATACGTCGTGTCGTTCCCAAAATGAAACATGCCGTGATAGGTGCCGATGCATAGGCCGTGGTTGCCTTTTTTTTAAACATTAACTCTAAATAAACGATCATTTGCACCATCTAGTAATCGATAGGGTTAGCAAATCTGTCATATTACATGTTTAAAGAAAAATGCCATAGGCTGAAAAACCTTAACCACAAAGTGGTTACTGAGAGACCCAGAGATGTGTAGTGTTCACTCACCACTAAATACAACATTGCACAACACGTTTTCGTATAAAAAACTTTTAATGTTATCTTATGTTGTACAACTCAAACTTCTGCAGTGTAGACACAGTGGCGCCATCTAGTTTCCCACTTGGAACTAAATTAACTTGAGGGTGACCAACCTACACATGTTTACTTTAAGAATGCTTGTAACTAACTTGAGCTAGCTGCTTCTCGTGGTCGTGGTGGTGATGATCGTTGGGCTCGTGGTCGTTGGACTGGCAGTCACGCAGACAGGCAGGACACGGCGCCACCCTGGTGATCAGGCACCTGCCTTCCGACGTGTGAACGAAGCGGGTACCTGGTCAAAGTGCACAATATTAATATTGTTACGTGCTTTGGAATGAAATACCCGATGAGACTTTATTCAGTTCTTCAGCACAAAGGTACAAGTGCACTTCCAATCGTAGTCCAAAATTAGCAAGTTATTCAGCGATATTCGAGATCGTTGGTAGTTCACTTGTATTGCTGATATCGTTTTGATGTGTCTTCCCTTGCTTCCCAAGTATTACTCACGGCCGACAGAAGTCAGCTATTTAAACTCATTGTCTCCCACCAGAACCTTGTTTACGTAAACAGGGGAGTAAAATTTTCGAGATTTAATTAGAACCAACGATTCCGAGAGAATTCAAAACAAAACACGTCTCATGGAATAAATAAGTTAAGGAACGATTGTGTCAGATAAGAAGCTGTTGTGGATCTAATGCATTAAACAATAAACAGTCTCCCAACCCGCACTCACCAAGGGACGGGTACCAATCCTCGAGCAGCAAGTCCACGTGATCGGATATCAGCGCCAGAACCTTCGTTAATACTTCTGGGTTTGGCTCCAAGCTGATACTCTGTAAAAAAAATATGAGCATTAGAGACAAAAATAGTCCAAGAATGGTTTTGAAGTAAGAAGTTCTTATGGGAGGGTAAACCGCCTCATTACGTCATGCGTTATGCCAGTCTGTCTGTTTTTCATATTTGCTAAGGTTAATAAGGTTTTGTAATATTTGCTATGGAAATAAACAGGCTATAATGATAATAGTCCTTCGAGATGTGGACATACCGTAGGATGCTCCGCATAAGCTGGACAGCTAAAGTGTCTAACACTGAGGTTCTTGCCAGAATGCAGAAAAAGACGGAGATAATCAAGACCATCAAGCAGCCGAAGATCTCGTACCTAGGACATATTTTACGACATGATAGGTACCGCTTGCTGCAGACTATTATGATGGGCAAGATCTCAGGAAAAAGAGGTGTGGGAAGGAGGAAGATGTCCTGGCTAAGAAACATTAGGGAGCGGACAGGCATAAAGTCTGTTGAACAACTATTCCGCCTAGCCATGGACAAGGAGAGGTTCAAAGAGCTGACCGCCGACCTTCAGTAATGGAGAGGCACTCGAAGAAGAAAGAAGAAGAATGATAATAGTGACCTGACAGCCGCCAATGGGGAGTCCGTCCTCTCTCTTCACGATGCACACTTCAGCAGGTAACAGCACCTCCACACACGCAGACGACTGCACGTCCAGCTCGCACCACACGCCCTCCTGGCGCACGCGAAATCTGCGTCATGGAAACACTCACTGTTATACAAATAAAAAAAAATTTTATAGGTCTTTATTATGAAGTCCAGTCTAGGACCATAGTACTCATCGAAACGTATAAAAGAAGCCCAAATTTGATGGCGTTGTGTCGATTTATGGCAAAGTTTCTGTGGCCACATTCCAGCGCTACTATCAAGTCCTGATCACAAAAACCTTTTCTATCACCTTTCAATTCTAGTAATTTTTTTTGGCGTTCAGATTGGATCAATCGATATGGATGGTCAAGTTCTGGAGTGGCGCACATGGTTGTCAGATTAGAGGAGTTCGCGAGGTAGGAGTCGCCTTTACTTCCGGTGGTCACTGACGGAGTGTCGCTAAGCCGTGGATGTCTATTTGGTCCGTTGTTCTCACGCGTGTATATGCAATCTATACTTCGGACAAATTCCTCCGCAAGGGCACTCTGAGATCATGATGAATGACCTAATAATCAATTTTTAAAACTCTCGTGACAAGCACTCCGGCCTTTTTTGGTATAAGACATGTTTTTTGGTCCAGTTACAGGCCCGTTAGTTCAGCCGATGTCGTGTAGAAACCGAAGGGGGTGTGGATTTCATCCTACTCCTAACAAATTAGCTCGCTTCCATCTTAGATTGCGCCATCACTTAACATCAGGTGTGATAGCAGTCAAGGGCTAACTTGTAGTCGATAAAAAAAAGCCAATCTGCATCTGAAGAAGGCACAGAAGGCGCTCACCTTATGGCGTGGTAGAGCTCGTCCGGCTCGTCCTCGTCACCCACGGCGCCCAGCAGCGGGTCGTACCGCGGCGGCAGCTCGCGCAGTGCCAACAGTGTCAGCGACCCGCACACCAGCTTCAGACCAGTCTTCCACAGCTTCCAGCTCCAGTTCAGCTCGAGCGCCTTCACGACGTTGTCGTCGATCTCCATCTGATGACAATAACCAGCCCTATTAAGTCGCAACACACTGGAATATAAAGAAATATGCACGGTCCGCATTTCAACCGAAACACTAAATAATAACTTTTTTATATGGACACAAAGCCTATTTTTAATGGCCACTGAAGGGCATTTGCTATAGAAAATAGAATGACGATAATAATGATGTGCAAGTTTTGACAAGATTACTCTAAGGATCAGAAGTGGGATGAGGTTCAAAGCTCACCTCTCTCGGCGCAGTGTACACGTTGGGAGAATGCAGCGCCAGTGCGGGGTCGGCCAGCACGCGCGCGCACAGTCGCGCCCAGAAGCCGCGGGGCACGTAGGATAACAGCAAAAGACGCCTGATGCTACGCCCACTCGCACGAGATGACACCGCTATGGCACCTGAATTCTCCTCTGCGATGATAAATTCAAAGATTATATATTATTTTAATAAAAATTGCATATGAGTCATAACATAATTTCCAAAAAGCGGAGTGTAAGCCGCAAGCTGTACATAATCCCGAAGTACCTTCTTAGGATAACAGAAGAATGACAGAAAGCGGGAAGTGAATAGGAACGAAGTGATATAACTTGAAGAGGACTCTATATTTTTTGTGACGTCTTTTGCGAAATTTCTTTAGGCTAAGTTTTCTGATTGTTTTTTAGGGAGGCTAATAGATCAAGTCAGGTCAGATATACTATTGGTAGGGAAATACAGCAATGCACCTTGAAGTTACTACTTTCCAGAAGCAAGGTGCAGATGAATACTCACGGATGAGCAGCGGCGAGTCGGTGCCGCGCGAGTGTTCGGGCAGCGTAGACAGAGTGCCAGGAGCAGTACGGCGCGGAGTACCCGGCCATGCACGCGACTTCAGTGCCAACTAGGAATGACATAATAATAAACTTTTTAAGCAGCGATTTTGATAATCGTTTTGTAAAAGAGAATCGAGAGTTAATTCTCTTACTCTTATCTTGTCATACGATTCATGTCCCTCATCTCGTCACCCAATTTGCTTTTTGAAATCGAAAAAAGAAGTGTCAAGAGACTCAGTTTAAAATGCGTCGACCATAGCTTGACCCCCTAACTCGCCCTAGCACAGGCGCACAGCCCAAGCTAAGTATTCACCTGCGGCTGCTTTGGCTCCACGTCCGGCAGCAGCGGCGGCACCAGCAGCGAGCGCGCGTCCCAACACAGCGCCAGCTCGAACTTGTTGAGCAACGACACGCCCAGTGAGCGCGCCTCTTCACCTCCCCCCAGCACTGGCGAAGCCTTGAAGACGTGTGCCAAGTCGTCCACCTTCATTATCCCTATAATAGTAAAATAATTATTCTAATGTAAAAAAGCCACACATACGCACACACGCACGTACAAACGCACACACGCAATAACACACGCTCGCAAATACGCACGCATACAATGCACGCATATACGCACAATAATGTACGTACCGTTGTTAGCGAAGGGGTTGATCTCGCGCACGGTGACGACGTGAGCGAGCACGTCGCAGAGCCACTGCGGCCGAAGGAAGTACAGCTCCTTGAGCGTCGCGTCATCGTAGTGAAGCAGCACACCTGGGAACAACGAGCTGCTGTTACTTGGCGAATATATTCATTATATATATTTAAGAATAAACATAATATTAAAAATTGCGGAACCGACGGGATTCGAACCCGCGTCTCTCTGGCAATCAGGGCACTTCTACAGTATTTATTTATATTCTACCGATATATTATTATATTCTACCGATTGACATATCAGTAAATATTTACCGTTTTCATGCAAAAACATGGACGCCTGGTGCAGCTCCGCCGCGTCCCGGAACATCCGCAGATTCCTCTGTTGCATGTACTGGGTTACCTGACGGGAGGACAGTAAATATTGAGTACTAATTATTATTAAAATCAAGGAAAATAAATAATATTTCTTTTACTTGGTTAGCTTTATGTGGCACTTTACTGCCTGAAAACAGTAATGATTCCGCCCGCTTAAGTTTGCGTACTGCTCAAGGGACTCTCTGCTGCCTGAATACAATAGTAAATATATTTGATATATTACCAGTCGTCTGTACTGGTCGTGTCTCAACATCGGCTCCTTGAGGTCTGCCGCCAGGCTGTGCACGCACTCCTCCAGAGCCAAGTATGTCGCCGGCACATGCTGCTCGAGTAGGGGCTCTTTGCTGCCTGAACACAATAGTAAATATATTTGATATATTACCAGTCGTCTGTACTGGTCGTGTCTCAACACCGGCTCCTTGAGGTCTGCCGCCAGGCTGTGCACGCACTCCTCCAGAGCCAAGTATGTCGCCGGCACAGGCTGCTCGAGTAGGGGCTCTTTGCTGCCTGAATACAATAGTAAATATATTTGATATATTACCAGTCGTCTGTACTGGTCGTGTCTCAACACCGGCTCCTTGAGGTCTGCCGCCAGGCTGTGCACGCACTCCTCCAGAGCCAAGTATGTCGCCGGCACACGCTGCTCGAGTAGGGGCTCTTTGCTGCCTGAATACAATAGTAAATATATTTGATATATTACCAGTCGTCTGTACTGGTCGTGTCTCAACACCGGCTCCTTGAGGTCTGCCGCCAGGCTGTGCACGCACTCCTCCAGAGCCAAGTATGTCGCCGGCACATGCTGCTCGAGTAGGGGCTCTTTGCTAGGCAGCAATTGTATTCAGGCGAATACAATAGTAAATATATTTGATATAATAGGTAGTCGAAAAAGTCTTTTCGTATTTTGTCCATAGATGTCGTTGGAGTCGTATATCTCCAGTGCTGTCAATCACATAATGTCATACCATATAGTGTTGGAAAGGTGAAATATCAAGCTTCATTTAACTTTAAAGAAAATTAAATTTGGTGAAGTTGAACAAAAGTAACAGCTTTTCAAAAATGAGTGAAAATAATGAAGAAATTCGCTATATTTTGAAATTTTTGTATAAGAAAGGGAAGAATGCCACGCAAGCCGCCAATGAAATTTGTGAAGTTCACGGAGACGATGCTGTATCAGTTCGTGTAGCACAACAATGGTTCGCTCGCTTTCGTTCTGGAAATTTCGATGTGAAAGATGCACCTCGTTCTGGTCGACCTATCGTTGAAAAAGTCGATCAAATTATGGAAAAGATTGACAAGGACCGTCACATAAGCAGCCATGACATTGCCAACGAATTAAACATTCATCATCAAACGGTTTTGAACCATTTAAAAAAGGCTGGCTACAAAAAGAAGCTTGATGTATGGGTACCACATGAATTGTCTCTGAAAAATTTAATGGACCGAATTAACATCTGCGATTCTTTGCTGAAACGAAATGAAATCGAACCATTTCTGAAGCAAATTGTAACAGGAGACGAAAAGTGGATCAAATACGACAATAATGTGCGAAAAAGATCATGGTCCAAGCGTGGTGAAGCTCAACAAACGGTCTCAAAGCCAGGATTGACGCCTCGAAAGGTTATGTTGAGTGTTTGGTGGGATTGGAAAGGAATCATCCACTATGAGCTGCTCCAGCCTGGTCAAACGATTGATTCTACACTTTACTGTCAACAACTGATGAGATTGAAGGAAGCAATCGAAAAAAAACGACCAGAACTGATCAACAGAAAGGGGTTAGTCTTCCATCAGGACAACGCTAGACCACACACATCTTTAATGACTCGGCAAAAACTTAGAGAGCTTGGCTGGGAAATTTTAATGCATCCACCATATAGTCCTGACCTTGCACCATCTGACTACCATTTGTTTCGGTCAATGCAGAACTCCCTTAATGGAGTAAAGTTGACTTCAAGAGATGCCTGTGAAAATTTCTTATCGAAGTTTTTCGCCGAGAAACCAGAAAAGTTTTACACTGATGGGATAATGTCTCTAGCAGAAAAATGGCAAAAGGTGGTCGACCAAAATGGTACATATTTAGTTAAATAAAGTTAATTATCAATATAAAAAAAAAATACTTGAAGTTTGATTAGAAATACGAAAAGACTTTTTCGACTACCAATATTACCAGTCGTCTGTACTGGTCGTGTCTCAACACCGGCTCCTTGAGGTCTGGAGCCAAGCTGTGCACGCACTCCTCCAGAGCCAAGTATGTCGCCGGCACACGCTGCTCGAGTAGGGGCTCTTTGCTGCCTGAATACAATAGTAAATATATTTGATATATTACCAGTCGTCTGTACTGGTCGTGTCTCAACACCGGCTCCTTGAGGTCTGCCGCCAGGCTGTGCACGCACTCCTCCAGAGCCAAGTATGTCGCCGGCACACGCTGCTCGAGTAGGGGCTCTTTGCTGCCTGAATACAATAGTAAATATATTTGATATATTACCAGTCGTCTGTACTGGTCGTGTCTCAACACCGGCTCCTTGAGGTCTGCCGCCAGGCTGTGCACGCACTCCTCCAGAGCCAAGTATGTCGCCGGCACACGCTGCTCGAGTAGGGGCTCTTTGCTGCCTGAATACAATAGTAAATATATTTGATATATTACCAGTCGTCTGTACTGGTCGTGTCTCAACACCGGCTCCTTGAGGTCTGCCGCCAGGCTGTGCACGCACTCCTCCAGAGCCAAGTATGTCGCCGGCACACGCTGCTCGAGTAGGGGCTCTTTGCTGCCTGAATACAATAGTAAATATATTTGATATATTACCAGTCGTCTGTACTGGTCGTGTCTCAACACCGGCTCCTTGAGGTCTGCCGCCAGGCTGTGCACGCACTCCTCCAGAGCCAAGTATGTCGCCGGCACACGCTGCTCGAGTAGGGGCTCTTTGCTGCCTGAATACAATAGTAAATATATTTGATATATTACCAGTCGTCTGTACTGGTCGTGTCTCAACACCGGCTCCTTGAGGTCTGCCGCCAGGCTGTGCACGCACTCCTCCAGAGCCAAGTATGTCGCCGGCACACGCTGCTCGAGTAGGGGCTCTTTGCTGCCTGAATACAATAGTAAATATATTTGATATATTACCAGTCGTCTGTACTGGTCGTGTCTCAACACCGGCTCCTTGAGGTCTGCCGCCAGGCTGTGCACGCACTCCTCCAGAGCCAAGTATGTCGCCGGCACACGCTGCTCGAGTAGGGGCTCTTTGCTGCCTGAATACAATAGTAAATATATTTGATATATTACCAGTCGTCTGTACTGGTCGTGTCTCAACACCGGCTCCTTGAGGTCTGCCGCCAGGCTGTGCACGCACTCCTCCAGAGCCAAGTATGTCGCCGGCACACGCTGCTCGAGTAGGGGCTCTTTGCTGCCTGAATACAATAGTAAATATATTTGATATATTACCAGTCGTCTGTACTGGTCGTGTCTCAACACCGGCTCCTTGAGGTCTGCCGCCAGGCTGTGCACGCACTCCTCCAGAGCCAAGTATGTCGCCGGCACACGCTGCTCGAGTAGGGGCTCTTTGCTGCCTGAATACAATAGTAAATATATTTGATATATTACCAGTCGTCTGTACTGGTCGTGTCTCAACACCGGCTCCTTGAGGTCTGCCGCCAGGCTGTGCACGCACTCCTCCAGAGCCAAGTATGTCGCCGGCACACGCTGCTCGAGTAGGGGCTCTTTGCTGCCTGAATACAATAGTAAATATATTTGATATATTACCAGTCGTCTGTACTGGTCGTGTCTCAACACCGGCTCCTTGAGGTCTGCCGCCAGGCTGTGCACGCACTCCTCCAGAGCCAAGTATGTCGCCGGCACACGCTGCTCGAGTAGGGGCTCTTTGCTGCCTGAATACAATAGTAAATATATTTGATATATTACCAGTCGTCTGTACTGGTCGTGTCTCAACACCGGCTCCTTGAGGTCTGCCGCCAGGCTGTGCACGCACTCCTCCAGAGCCAAGTATGTCGCCGGCACACGCTGCTCGAGTAGGGGCTCTTTGCTGCCTGAATACAATAGTAAATATATTTGATATATTACCAGTCGTCTGTACTGGTCGTGTCTCAACACCGGCTCCTTGAGGTCTGCCGCCAGGCTGTGCACGCACTCCTCCAGAGCCAAGTATGTCGCCGGCACACGCTGCTCGAGTAGGGGCTCTTTGCTGCCTGAATACAATTATAAAATGGAAACAATAAAATTATGAATATTTAATTTTGTTTTTATGAACAAGCAAATTTATAACCTACGATAATTGAGAGAAATTATAATTATAAGCCCACAAATTGTAATTTTTTTTTTATTATTCTCTTTATTCTGTGATATTACATTTAAGATGTAATAAATATAAACAAAATAAATATGTTTGGGTATACTCTACCAGGCGGCTTGACGCTGAACGCGACGGAGTAGATGATGTCAGCGAGCAGCTTAATGTTGTGTCGAGTGCTGCACGACACCTGCCAACAACCAGGCGTATTTATTTGTATGTGGAGCTCTTAAACGAGTTCGGTAGAGTGTGAGAGAAGTTCAGAGAGGGAGGAGGAGAGAAGGGGAGGGAGAGGGAAATGGAGATAGAGGGAGAGGGAGCGGAATAGAGAGAGGGAGAGGAAGAGGGAGAGGGAGAGATAGATTAAGAGAAGGAGGTTGAGATGAGGTAAGCAAGAGGTACAGAGAGTTATACAGGTTAGGAGGCGGTATATAGTGGAAAGCGAGAGGGAAAGAGAGTTAGGTACCAGATAGAGGAAGAGTGAAAGGTTAAGAGGGCATGTGATAGAGAAAGATAGTGAGAGAGGATGATGGAGCGTGTGGTAAAATGAGAGAGAGATACGAAAACAAAATTTTATAGAGAGACTAAGAAAAAGAGAGAAGGCGTCGAAACAAACCTCAATAGAGTCCAACACGCGCGGCAGACCGAGCTTGTCGGCGTCGGGCGCCGCCATGACAGCCCCGCGGATGAGCCTCTGCAGTGCTACCGGGCTCTCGTTTGAACACACCGTGCTCTACAATAAAAATTAAAATATCGAGCGTCGCATTATTATGAAAATCCACTGCTGGACGTAGGCCTGTTAAAGCCAATTGATTTTTTACACGGCAACTTTTTTTACAAAATGTCCATTCTACTTCCTCCCCCGTTCTCACTTCCACACGCCAAAGAAAAAAAGAGAGCACCGCTCGAGGAATGTCAGTTCACTTCGGTAACTAGTATAACATGATGCGTTAACTTTTTTTTTTGTATCGACTACAAGTTGGCCAAGATAGCATTAAAAAAATATATAGGTGGTATAAACAGAAAGGAAAGGAGATTAGTTTGATCAATGTCTAATAGTTACAGAACTCTCAACACTACATACATAATTAAACTGTTTATAAGTATTAAATTGAATGTTTCTTACTACATACATGAGCAACCTGGTCGTAGTGTGTGGCGACCATGATCACAGGCGAGCCCGGGGCGCGAGCTTGTATAGACCTGGCCAGAAAATTTTTGTGATCTCAAAAAGGTAACCAAAATGCATGCGATATGACGACCTGTAAGATATGCATGAAGAGTTGTCGCATATACAAATAATGACCCCGAACATCACATAAGTGTCCGGATTGCCAGAAAAATGCGAGTTCCCGTCGGTTCAGCACTTTTTGATATTATATTTATTTTCAAATCTATTTGAAAATAAATATAATATCAAAAAGTGCTGAATATTCGGGATATCGGGATAATTTCTAAATTATCCCGATATCCCGAATATGGTATAATATAAGGGTAACTGAACCATCACGAGATCGCGATGCGTTCGTGATATAGTATAGACATTGTTATTTATCGTATTAGATATATTCACCTGAGCCACTGCAACGCTCCCGCAAGTCCCTTCCTGCCGTCCGACACCTTCCACACCACGAGGTACAGCGAGCGCTTCGACAAGAAGTACTGGTGTGTTGCGTAGTATCTGTTAACAAAAATTGAGGAAAATGCTCAAAAGCACCCACGGCTTTGGAAGGAAAGATACTCGGCAAGAAAGCACCTGTTCGAAAAAGGAAATGTCGTCGTAAAAGACTAGATCAGACTCGATTACCCACAATTAAAGCGAATTGTAGATAATAGGAAAACTTTTCGCACATTGACCGCCAAACTTTGATGCGTGATGTGTGATGATGATGATGAGAGGCTGTTAAAGCTTACTCCTGTTGTCCGCCGAAGTCCCAGGTTCGGAAGGTGACGGGTCCGCGCGCGGAGCGCTGCGGCTCGTAAACCCACGCGCCGATGTCCACGCCCACCGTTGATACGCCGCGACGCGAGGATTTGTTGCCCATGCGCTTTGCCCAGTGCTGCCAACATAAAGTGTTAGGTAAATACCCTACAAAACCGTCAACCAGGAGTTAGCGAGAGAGAATATATGCCTAGAAAAACAAATTAGCTTCCTAGGCAGAACCCTGAGGGAGATATGAGGACTTCAAGATTTTGCAACTTTGAGACAATCCTAGACTTTTGACATTGAACTATAACTAATATTAGTTGTCTAAAAAAATTACAACGTCATACAGTAAGTAACTAGAAACAGAGGTAGTTACTTCTACCTCGTACGTACTAATTTTGTTAAACAGGTTGGAATATATCATGCATTATTATTTCATTTTAAAAATAATAATTTTAAAATTTAGTATGGTTCGTTACGGGATGTTTAGAACACTATTTTATTACACTATGTTTATTACTTAAAACATTGTATAAGAGAACTGTTGCTGTAACTAAGTCTCAAGTCACGTTGGCGTATCGAAAGGTCGCGAAACGTCACGTTTTTAAGCGATTAAAAAAGAGAGGACGTTATCAGTTCGACGCGTTTATGTTTTATGTATGGCCACTGTTTTATCTCTATTTTCTCATTATTCCGATACGAGAACGATCATTAATTTTGGGTCTTTTTCAAAGTGCCGATCAACAAAAAAAATTGGTACATTTCGTTAGAGCTTTGTTGGACTGTTCTAACGATACGTACCGTTGGATATTCTCAGCGAGAACTTTCAAAAATTATGTATCTTCAAACCTGAAGAAATTGGCTTCTGCAAGTGGCTAGTTCTAGCGGTAAGTACTTCTGTTTTTGCTGGCAGGCACTTTCAGAAAAGGCCTGAAAATGTATGAAGCCCAAGTTATCTCTTTAGGAATTGATTGCAGTTTCCACATAAACTTACCCACGCGTGATTCTGCTTCTTGAGGGATTAATAGTCATTTGTTTTACACCACACCTTAGGTGTTTGTTAGAAGTTACTTAATGGTTGGACTGACCTCGGTCGGTTTCCTCCGATGCTGTATGGCGGACTCCTGACGCAAGCACTCTAGCAAACTCGTCTTCCCTATGCCCTAAAACAAATTTGAGAATAAAGTGACGTCACACTAAATTCAAGATGGCAGACAATATCTACTCAATCAAAGTGAAATACCTGAACACCGACGATCATCAGCTTCATCCGCGCATAGGGCTTCGCCTCCTGCAGCACGGAGCGCAGGTAGCCCACCACGTCGACGCTGCGGCAGCGCCCGCCACGCACGACCGAGCGGAGCGGCTCCTGCAGCGAGCAGCCCACCGTGTTCAGGTTCCACAGGCGAGTTAGAAGACCCATTTGTGGGGGCAAGTCAGTTATATCTGGAAATTTATTTATTTACTTAACCACGTCTTACGAGAGAGAGAAGCATAACCGTTTCATTGATGCAGTGATTTTACCGACATTTGAGCTTGATCTCGATATCCTCATACATTCTGGGTCGAGATATGAAATATGGATCTTGTTTTTCTTTGGAATAACCTTCAGCAACAGCATCTAGTTTGTGGTGTTACCCTTGTACCTTATAGATATTGAGCATGTTACGCCGTCAGTCCCACTTCATCAGTAGTGAGGCGTGTTTTTGTAGAGTCCGTGCGACAAAATCTACATGTATTGGGAACGGTATAGTCTACGCTAGCACCTGTGTAACGGAATCTGCAATTTGCTATGGAGTCTGCACTAGCGGCTTAACGTATTGGAGTAGAGTGATGAATCCACTTCATATCCTCTGTCCCTTAAGAAGGACTGGTACTGTAGTTACGTCTTACGAACTCTAAATTATTGCGAATGACGAGTCCACGCCGGCACCTGTATGTATGAGGCTTACCCTTGTTCCCGCTGAGGTTGAGCACGGACAGGTTGGCCAGCAGGTGCAGCGCAGGCGGCACGGCGCGCAGCAGGTTGCTGGACACATCCAGCATGGACAGCAGCGGGAACAGCAGCCGAGCCTTCAGCGAGCCGCGACTGCTCTGTGACATCACATCATCATCATTACCCTCAAACGATTTATAGCCAAGCACAACGAGCAAGCCACTAGGGTTTTGAAAATGCCACAGATATTAAATAGGTACAAATATATTTTTTAAAATTTAGAATCGACCTTATCTAAAAAGTGCACTCTCGAATCCGCCTATTTTTTCTTTGAATTCTCTAAATCTCATGGTCAAAGCCATGTTTTTTCAAAACACATGGAAAGCATTTTAATTGAATTCCGGAATAAAGAGTAACCTATATCCTACCACACTCATGTATGGTAGTGAAAGTTGGGTATGGCAGAAGAAGCATAAAAGTAAAATAAATGCAGTAGAGATGAGAGCATTGAGGAATATGAGCGGAATAAAACTAAGTGACAGAGTTAACAATAGTATAATAAGAGAACAGTGTGGTGTAAAAGAATATGTAGTGACTAAAATTGAGAAAGGGATGCTTAGATGGTTTGGACATGTAGAGAGAATGGATGAAGGAAGATTAACAAAAGAGATTTACAAGGCGAGGGTGAATGGAAATGTTGGAAGGGGAAGGCCTAGGCGAATGTTCCTGGACCAAATTCAGGACATTTTAAATAATGGCCAGGTTAAGAGTACCCTAAACCGACGAACTTGTATGAAAGGATTAATGAGAGTGGAAGAAGCTAAGGAGGTATGCAAGGACCGTGGCAAATGGAGGGATGTGGTCTCTGCCTACCCCTATGGGAACAAGGCGTGATGTTTATGTACGTATATCCTGATGTATAAGCTACTAGGACGACCGCAGTTTCCATTTTCAGTTCCCGTAAAAATAAAAAGTAGCCTAACCAGCTAACTCCATACCTAATTTTAATAAAATCGCTCCAGCCGTTTAGTCGTGAAGAAGTGACAAACATACTGTAATAATTGAACGCGTGTACTTTTAGCAACATTTATTCAACAACTCCGTGATGCGTGTTACAGCCATCACACCACCGACATACCCACGTTACATAATAATATTGTATGACTACCTGCACATAGGTGCATACACTACATAGGTGCATGCAACATACACACTCACAAACTTTCGCCTCTATAATGATAGTATGATATTATTGTATGGTTCCATTAATATCCATTCAATAGTTTGCGTGAAAGAAAAACAAACATCCATACGAACAAGATGGTTCACTTGGTGAAAAGTGAAAAACAATCACCTATGAACAGACCAACACTTGGCAGCGCATGCAGGAACTTACCCATTCATCATCGTTCTCATCACCTTCCGGTTCACTGGCGGGCACGAGGCCATCATCATCAGTCGTCAACTGTATACGACTGAGCATGTTGTTTGCTAGGATCTGAAACAATAGAATTTGTAGAATTTAAACTATCGCGAGTAGTCACTATCGATCACTTTGCTCCACGCCGCGTCGCATGACCCGAGTGAAGCGGCACCTACGCTCCCCCCACCTCAGCACCTCTCTCAACGCGTCCCGCATGCCACGTCGCATGAACAAGCAGTTGCAACCCCGTGTGGGTTCGAAACAAGTCGGGTACACTCCGACAACAGTAACGTTAGTTTCAGCAAATTATATTTTCATAAAAAAATAATTTGAGTATGAAGTGACCTTGAACCGTAAACCGCTTTAGTAATAACTTTTTTGATGGATGTTGGCATTGATATATTAATAGTTACTACTATGGACTTCGGGTGTAATGCAAAATTCACGACAAAAGTGACCCGAGATATCTTGTATATAATAGAATGTATTTTTATTTTTATAAACAAACTAAAACATTGTAATATATGTCTAAAATAATTTTTTACAGTTTAATTGCTTGCAATAAGCAATCAGCTTTGACTGACGGTTGCCATGGCAGCCTTTTTATGACATGGCAGCTTCTCGTGAAAATAGTACAACATAAATGGTGTGGAGTAGGTAGTAGGTAGGTATGTTTTTTGGCATCTTTAACCTATATATAATATTCACAGCAAACTTTAAATGTATCAGTGACCTCTATATGCTGGGATAAATCTAGTACCAACCATTATTTATTTACTACAATGAGTGTCACTGTATTAACCCCTGTGGGCCTGACATTCAAACCTTCTTTGAGGCCCGCGGCTACCCGGGTAGCGACGGAGCTATAATGACAGCTGTCATTATTTGCCTGACGGTTGCCAGGGGACCCCTCGGGGCTGTGAAACTTTAAATAACTGTTTAAAGTTTTTTAATTTTTTGTACTGTTTAAATTTTTGTGTTTCAAACTTATTCAATGTAATAAAAAATAGTTGAAAATGTTATAAATCACCTTTTTTCATTTGGAACGGTGAATATACTTGGTTCATCGGTTGATCGTGGTGTGGTGCGAGCATGGTGCGTGTCTCGCGGCGGCCCAAATTTTATTTATTTATTTTTTTTTTAAAACCCGGTCTACAAATGAAACCTTCCCCGGATGCCTTCTAAACTAGGACAAATCCGGGGAAACCCGGACGGATGGCAACCCGTAAATACATAACAAACAAACATATTCTTGTCTCACTCACCAAGGTGCGCAACCCCTCTAGCCGCAGGTGTCTCCGCGCGGGGCAAGCAGCGCTCAACAGCTGAGAGCGAACAGAGCCGCTAGAGCGGGGCCGAGAGCGCGCGCACTTGCTGGGACAGTAGCACGCGAGGGGATCTCCTTCTGATGAGCAATGCTCGTCAAACTCACCAAGGTGCGCAACCCCTCTAGCCGCAGGTGTCTCCGCGCGGGGAAAGCAGCGCTCAACAGCTGAGAGCGAACAGAGCCGCTAGAGCGGGGCCGAGAGCGCGCGCACTTGCTGGGACAGTAGCACGCGAGGGGATCTCCTTCTGATGAGCAATGCTCGTCAAACTCACCAAGGTGCGCAACCCCTCTAGCCGCAGGTGTCTCCGCGCGGGGCAAGCAGCGCTCAACAGCTGAGAGCGAACAGAGCCGCTAGAGCGGGGCCGAGAGCGCGCGCACTTGCTGGGACAGTAGCACGCGAGGGGATCTCCTTCTGTTGAACCGAAGTTCTCCACCTGACAAACAAAAGACATTTTATTATATATAAGACTATGGTCCGAACCACATAAATAGGCAATAAAGGGCGTTGAACCCTAAAAGGCAAAGGTTATTATATTAAAGGTAAGGTAGAGTTTATGTTTATAGATTTAACATATCTTAAGGCAGTTCCCTGTACAAACATATAAACGGTAGTATTTGGATCATTTTTCATAAAAAGCAACAACATATATAACAATATATAGACCCACCTGTGGGAGACTCGGCCAGCAGGTAATCTCGTTGTGGCTCAGATCCAGCTGCCGGAGACTGGTGGGGTATGACGTCACGAAGGACATCGACCTGCAACCAATGACTGCGTCATCAACACGTTGTCAATGATACATCCCTCAGGGTTGATAAAGTCCATGTTGGCCCAAGTCAGGTCGCAACCATTTTCGACTTCATTATCACCTAACAGCAGACATCGCAAACAAGACGTACACCATTCTACGTTAGTAGACAATTATCTTTACGCGCTGAAACCATTTAAACCTTAGAGTAAGTATTCTATAGAGATGCTTATGTGCTCTGTCACTCTTTAAAGGTTTTGTGTATCTACATTTCATTCCTTCACAGTCTGCTATGTCAGTCCCATTTTTAAAAGATTAATTTAGGTGCTGCGGTATAAAAGTGAAAGTTGAATATAGGCTACATTTTACAAATAATTTTTTTCAAACAGAACTACTCACAGCCCATTCAGGACTTTTTAATAAAAAAAATAGCTTTTCAATAATTTTTTTTTGTAATTTATCAAAACAAAGTAATGAGAGTACCATTTTACGACACACGTTTCTATAAACAGCCACTTAAAAAAAATTGGTACCGAAATCGCCGCTGTCTATAAAGTTTGAACAGTTCCTTCGATTTTCTCAGGGTCCCATCATCAGATCCTGTCATGACGACTATGGGACCATATTGGAAGTACACCCTTAAGAATTATCAAAATCGGACTACTCTGTAAGAAGTTGTGTTAAATATACGCGTGAAATTGAGAACATCCTCCATTTTTGTCACCTGAGATTATTATAAGCCATGTTGAGCCTAGTGAGGCCAGGCGCGCGACACGCTAGCGGTGCCGGCACGCATGAGAACTGGTTGTGTGCCAAGTTGAGCGACGACAGCGCGCCGCCCGCCTCCGCGCCCGCTCCCGCGCCCGCACCCGCCCGCACTGGCGACGACGCGCGCGCGCCTCGCCACGCGTGCGCGCGACGCGCTTCTGACCAACTGGCAACAACACAGAATAATATAAGTATTGTTGAAACGGTCTTTTTACCTTTTTCACTTGATACCCATATTGCTAAAATGTGATAAATAATTTACACATCGCCCATTATTTTCCCCATACATACAGCCACCATTTTGTTTATATAGCCTATGTCACTATCACAAATCTAACGAATTCAACGACACCTCATATGTCAAAAACTATCCAGCCGTTTAAGCTGTAGTGCGTGCCAATGAAATGGACACTCAAAATACATTACCCTCCTGACGCAGTCGGGTAAAAAGCCGAAATCTCTGCATACACACATGAAATTTGAAGAGTTCCTTAAATTTTCCCAAGATCCCAGCGTCAGATAATGACGTTATGACAATAGGAACCACCTCGGAATGATTACTATTCCAAACAAAAAAGAATTTTTCAAATCGGCCCAGCCATCTTCGAGTTACATACGAAATACGTACAAAAAAAGACAGTCGAATTGAGATTGAGAAGCTCCTCAGGTTTGGACGTCGGGTAAAAATAAATAACTCACACAGCGTTGCCGGCACGGTTGCCGATGGTGGGGATGTCATCACCATCATCAGGCGATGACTCGCTCACCTCGATAGACGGACTGCGGGACGATGATTTCTGGAATTAGAAAACAACCAATACTATATTTGTTTGTAGGGCTTGTCTTACGTTTGATTCTGCAGGTATCTGTTTTTAGGCCAAAAAAAAGTCCGCGTTGGTATATATCTTTATTTTGTGTATAACCCATTTTTTTATAAAAAAAAAATTGAGGTGTCAAGGGACACCCGTATGGAACGAAGTTATAAATTTATATATATATGCAGCAGCGCAACGCTGACTTTTCCTTCCCAAGCGATACAATAGCTTACTATAGCAAAAAGTGTCTTTACAACTTTTCGTGACAATTTTTTCCGTCTAGCCCTCTTTCACAACGCGCAAATAGAAACTTTGTTCCAAGAAAAGGTTACAGATATTCTTTTTTATTTTTGACTTTTTTAGAAGGTTGCAACACACTATTTACCAAGCGAGCGAAGTCGCGGGCGTCTGCAAGGTTTTAAATAAATTTTGAAGAAACATGCAATGGGTTAGCGGTATAGGTTGCCTACGAGAAATTAGCCGCTATAACTAGCGGCATGTAAGTCTAGCGCTGAACGTAACGTAGAAGGGATGGCTGACATAATTATATAGTATAGATAGTTACGATGAATGAATAAATAAATTTTGAAAAGCTTACGGGGAGTAGAAAAATAAAACATTATTATACTGTCAATTTTTATTTTAGATATAAGACTAGTCTAATCTGAATCAGGCAATGGTAACACGCCTGGCGTCGCAAAACGTATTTCTTCTAGTTATATTATTCCCTTTAAATTCATAAACAAACCTAAAAAAAACAACAAAATATATAATTATATTTAACAAACCAACTGAAAATTAACAATAATAACAATGCAACTCAGAGCGAGGCTGTACACTGGAAGTCCGCGGTGCGTCGTTTCGGTGCGGGGGACGGAATGCGACTGGAGAGCCAATCGCCGCTACGCACGCCCGCCCCTCATTCCTCAAGCTCCCCCATGATACCTAAATTTTTACTTCTGCGCAATAACGGTCAGCGCTAGAGTTTCGTGCTGCTACTTGTACTAGCTGTAATTATTTTCTGTTACTTTGCTGATATTAATGATTGCAATTACATTTTTTTTCTATCAATGTTATGTCAAGAGCAATGAGATCTTACATTGTTAATACTTAATACCTAAATGAGCATATTAATTTATTTATATTAAAGGAGATGGTCCATTTTCGTTTTACTCTTGTACCACCATTAAAATGGAAAAAATACAAGTTTTTTATCAAAAATATAATAAGTGAACGAAACGTACTATATAAAACGTTGGTTAAAAATGAAATTCCTAGTTTTTGAGGTATTAAAAGATGGCGTCTTTCTAATATTAGTCTGTACCTAGGTGATAAAGATGCGGTGACATTGATTTGTCAAACTCAAAATATGTCATTTTTGACAACTTTTTTCTTCTGTGTTCCGGGCTTTGTTTTTAGCTATAATCTATTTTAGACATACACATCTTAGCTATAATGAGAAAAAAACTCAATATTTTAATCTGATTATTCAGTAATCTGTTAGGCACCTATACCTAACCAGTAACCATCAAATCAAACGGACCATACGTCAATAAACACTGACAGCAAAAGTCAAATGATCAAATCATCATGAATCCGCCACCTGGAGAATGTCTACCATAGATAATATAACTTATCTAAGATCCGCCATGATTATACGTAAAGTGTTGCATTGTTTTGGAGAGAATAAATAATATTTCACCTAAATAAAAGTTAATTTAGAGATTTGGCTAATCAAAACTAGATTATTAATACATTTAGTTTTTGTTTTAACTCATGTACAGAAAGTGAGTCTGTGCTCCATACAATTTTGGACCATCCCCTTTATTATTCATTTAATATTATATATTTTTTCATTATTAATTTCTTTTGAACTTACGGATTGGTCAAAAGCAAATGGTGGTGATGAAATCGACGGCGACGCGTTCGGTGACGACTCGCACGGTGACGAGGCCAGCTGACTCTCTGTCATACCCTGGAAGCAATTATACTCTTTAAAATTGAACAAAGAAATTAGAACTTTATTACTAGAAATACAAGGTCCATGATTGTTGGTATCTATAAGAAATTTTGAATTTTAACTATGACCAATTTTGTCCATGTAATTAATCACTAACCGATTTTGTTGCAACCGTAAGGACTGTGGATGGAATGGTTCGTCCTTTTTTTATTACCTTTGACTGCACTCACACCTAATGATAAGTGACGATGCAGTCAAAGATGGAAGCGAGTGAAGCTGTTAGGAGTAGGATAACATGCACACCTCTTCGGTATTTACACGACTTCGTACCAGAACGATAAATCGCGGTATTCTTGTCGGTTGGGTGGTAATTAGCCACGGCCGAAGCCTCCCCCAGCCAACTCCTAATGCAGTAGTCCGCTTCCATCTCAGATTACACAATCACTTGCCATCAGGTGTGAATGCAGTCAAAGTGTAACCGACCTCGTCTCCCGTGGGCAGCTCGCGCAGGTGGTTGAGAGCAGCGTTGAGGTCCCTCAGCACCGGCGCCTGCCACATCTGCGGCGGCAGCGAGCGCAGCTTGTTCATGACTTGCCATCGGGTGTGAATGCAGTCAAAGTGTAACCGACCTCGTCTCCCGTGGGCAGCTCGCGCAGGTGGTTGAGAGCAGCGTTGAGGTCCCTCAGCACCGGCGCCTGCCACATCTGCGGCGGCAGCGAGCGCAGCTTGTTCATGACTTGCCATCGGGTGTGAATGCAGTCAAAGTGTAACCGACCTCGTCTCCCGTGGGCAGCTCGCGCAGGTGGTTGAGAGCAGCGTTGAGGTCCCTCAGCACCGGCGCCTGCCACATCTGCGGCGGCAGCGAGCGCAGCTTGTTCATGACTTGCCATCGGGTGTGAATGCAGTCAAAGTGTAACCGACCTCGTCTCCCGTGGGCAGCTCGCGCAGGTGGTTGAGAGCAGCGTTGAGGTCCCTCAGCACCGGCGCCTGCCACATCTGCGGCGGCAGCGAGCGCAGCTTGTTCATGACTTGCCATCGGGTGTGAATGCAGTCAAAGTGTAACCGACCTCGTCTCCCGTGGGCAGCTCGCGCAGGTGGTTGAGAGCAGCGTTGAGGTCCCTCAGCACCGGCGCCTGCCACATCTGCGGCGGCAGCGAGCGCAGCTTGTTCATGACTTGCCATCGGGTGTGAATGCAGTCAAAGTGTAACCGACCTCGTCTCCCGTGGGCAGCTCGCGCAGGTGGTTGAGAGCAGCGTTGAGGTCCCTCAGCACCGGCGCCTGCCACATCTGCGGCGGCAGCGAGCGCAGCTTGTTGTTCGACACGTCTAGACTGGTCAGCGCTGGCAACGAGAACAGCTCCGGAGGTAACTCCTCCAGACGATTGTCCTGGAATGGAACCAATAGTTTTATCATTATTTTTACTTCGATCGTCATTATTAATCCCTGTCATTGTTAACGTGTGTGCGTGTGCGTGCGTGCGTACCCCACTGTGTGTGTGTCTGTCTGCCTGTGGCATCACAGCGCTCAAACGGACGGACCGAAATCAGTGCGGTTTTTTTTTTTTTTAAATTTAAAATTCTTTACGGTGGTTCTTAGCTATGTTTGATCACGTACAACGGCCAACATCGTGGCCAAGTGCGGAAAAAGCCCGGGATGAAGAAGAAGAATAAGAAGAAGCTATGTTTGATGAAAATCGTTCCAAAATGGCCGCTGCTACAAAATGGCGGATCACATAATATTTACAACTCCGTCAGTATGGGTATCAAATGAAAGCTTGGCTTGGCTCGTAATATTACACACAATGAAAATTAGAAAATTCAAGATGTCTGTTACGAAAAATTGCGAATTATAATTTAGTAGTAGCAGAGTTTTTAAATTTAATCTTGTAGCTAAATTAACCAGAGGCAAAAGTATCAAGATTCACATGCCTGTAAATTAACTGTCAACCATGTCCAGATCACATACATGCAGTTTTTGTTATACATTCACATTTCCTAAAGAAAGTCCCTCTACAGAGGGACAATTGATATACTGAACTCACGTGTGGTTTAATTTAGTGATTAAAATTGAAAAATGTATACTTAAATGGTTTGGCCATATAGTGGAATGAATGAAAGAAGTGTGAATGGAAATGTTAGAACGATAAGGCCAGGGTGAAAGTTCCTGGACCATACAAGGACATTTTGAACAACGACCAGGTCAAAAATACCTTAACCGATAGACCTTAATGAAATAATTAATAAAGTGAAAGAAGAAGGGAGTATGCAAGGAGCATAGGAAGTGGAAGAATGCTCTCTGAAGGGAGAAGAAGAGTAATGTTGTGTACGTATTTCCTATTGCTTCTGCCATTCCTAACGTCCCTGGAAACAGAAGAAACAAACCTGTAAGTAAAGCTCTTGCAGCACGGGAGCGGTATAGACTTCTGTGTTTCTCTTGTGTTTCTTACTCTTACTTCTCCTATTCTCTGTCTCCTCTTCAAAAGGGTCCTCCGCAGTCGGCAGACGTTCCAGCTTGTTCTGTGCCGCGTTTAGATACCTGATAGAGATCATTGTTAACTATGAATGTGTGAAAATAAATTTATATATATTCTATATACAAATACAAAATAAATGTACGTAACTCTTTTATTTACAAAAAAAATGATAAAATACATAGCAACTTATCTTCAAGAGATAGACATATGCCACGTGGACTTTTTTATGGTCCTAATATAGAGAAACGATTCTTCCATACATTATTCTGTAATACATTAGATAGATAAATCAGCGTTTTCAATGAAAGCTCTCAAGGCGGCTTAAAGGAGAACATTTAGGCTCCAACAAAAGTGCATATCAGACCCATCCCAATCAGGCATGTGGACTATTAATTGTGGATAGGGTCAAGAGAGTCAAACAGGCCGATGTGCTCGACTTTAAGCAGAATTGAGAAAAATGGTCATCGGATCAGGTATAGCCATTTTAGCCTGCCACAAATATAGTCTGTGAACTGCAGATATAACTGCAGTAGAAGAGGGGGCGAGAGGTATAACAGCAAAATTTTTGTTTTGAAACCTAGGCCTGATTCCAGCAAGTTCTTCATTAGAACAAGTATACAAAGCTGCTTTAGTAGAATCTTATCAAATTACTGTGAGGATCATTATTACAATAAGTGTTAAAGAGAAATTAGAAGAAGAAGACTCACCTCAAGCTCAGCATAGAGAACAGCTCCCTGGGCAGCAGCCTCAGCTCGTTGTTGGCAATCTCCAGTCTAGTGAGCGCCAGAGCCGCGCTAGAAGAAGACTCACCTCAAGCTCAGCATAGAGAACAGCTCCCTGGGCAGCAGCCTCAGCTCGTTGTTGGCAATCTCCAGTCTAGTGAGCGCCAGAGCCGCGCTAGAAGAAGACTCACCTCAAGCTCAGCATAGAGAACAGCTCCCTGGGCAGCAGCCTCAGCTCGTTGTTGGCAATCTCCAGTCTAGTGAGCGCCAGAGCCGCGCTAGAAGAAGACTCACCTCAAGCTCAGCATAGAGAACAGCTCCCTGGGCAGCAGCCTCAGCTCGTTGTTGGCAATCTCCAGTCTAGTGAGCGCCAGAGCCGCGCTAGAAGAAGACTCACCTCAAGCTCAGCATAGAGAACAGCTCCCTGGGCAGCAGCCTCAGCTCGTTGTTGGCAATCTCCAGTCTAGTGAGCGCCAGAGCCGCGCTAGAAGAAGACTCACCTCAAGCTCAGCATAGAGAACAGCTCCCTGGGCAGCAGCCTCAGCTCGTTGTTGGCAATCTCCAGTCTAGTGGGCGCCAGAGCCGCGCTAGAAGAAGACTCACCTCAAGCTCAGCATAGAGAACAGCTCCCTGGGCAGCAGCCTCAGCTCGTTGTTGGCAATCTCCAGTCTAGTGAGCGCCAGAGCCGCGCTAGAAGAAGACTCACCTCAGGCTCAGCATAGAGAACAGCTCCCTGGGCAGCAGCCTCAGCTCGTTGTTGGCAATCTCCAGTCTAGTGAGCGCCAGAGCCGCGCTAGAAGACTCACCTCAGGCTCAGCATAGAGAACAGCTCCCTGGGCAGCAGCCTCAGCTCGTTGTTGGCAATCTCCAGTCTAGTGAGCGCCAGAGCCGCGCTAGAAGACTCACCTCAGGCTCAGCATAGAGAACAGCTCCCTGGGCAGCAGCCTCAGCTCGTTGTTGGCAATCTCCAGTCTAGTGAGCGCCAGAGCCGCGCTAGAAGCCGCCGACACGCGCGGATTCACACGCAAAGCCGCCGCACGGATCCAACTCATCCTGATACCAACAAAGTAAAATTAAGGGAACTCTGGGAAAATAAACTTATAACTACCCGCATTAATAATATTGATTAAAAACAAAATGCGACTATTCTCTAGGCTAAGATGCGAGAAGCGCGTCCCGTCGCTTGGGTATATTGTCAGAGCGTCTCAATCAACTCGGGTGTCGACTCACTTGATCTGCGCGAGTTGGCAGCGCAGCTCCCTCCAGTTGACCATGACGGCGGTGGTGGGGCAGCGCGCGCTGTACGAGAGCGCGGGGTCGGCGTCGCGCGCGCTCAGCACCGCCGCCGACACCACCGACTTGTTGATCTTGTAGTCGGGGTCTGGATACGCCTGAACAAGTAACGACTTGTGATAATCCGGCTCGAAGGATCATCTGTTACATATGAATCTTAAACAAAGTAGATAGTCTAAGGCATTTAAAAAAAGGTTTTCTAGCAACTGAGCAGGAAACAGCTACGGTATGGCATAGGAGCGTACACAGGCCATTATAGCAGTAGGTTTATGCTTTGCGAATTGGGTATTTCTGAAGATCTATCGGTAGGGCTTGCAATGAAGACACAGAGTCCATAGATTGCATCTTGTGTAAATGTGACGGACTATACTAAAGCCAAACTCGATTGAGAATGCTTGTCAACAAACAAATATAAAATGAAGGTAGAAAATGCAACACATTTTATGCCTAATAAAATTATGTTTTGTTTTTTTACAGAATCTTATTTAAAAGATATTTAATATATTAACTAGTTTTATGCTTACTTATCTAATTTATTGTCATGAATTCGTCATTAACAAGTTAATTAAAAAAAATAAGTGTAAAAAGACTAGTGGTTTCTACCTTCATTTTTAGTTTGTTTGTTGACAAGCATTCTCAATCGAGTTTGGCTTTAGTATAGCTATAAAGCGAACAAAATTTCTAGGGGTGGCATATTCGCTACCAGAGGATTATTGAGCCTCCAACCTTAGTGGCTAACAGGGCAGCCATCAGCTCGGCCAAGCCGTGACGCGCGCACTCCCTGAGAGCGCGTCCGCCGGGGTCGCTCGCACCCGCCGCCAGCAGGATCTCTACCACTTGTACATTTTTGGCTCGAGCAGCAATCGCAAGCGCAGTCCATGGACCTTCACCTGTTAATAAATGATTAATCAATCAAAAATGATCACAGAATAGAAAAGCACTAGTGGAAATAGCTAGTAAACGTAGGTAAAGGGGCGGAGCGCATAAGGCCACTTTTTATTTCCCATGGCCTCATTCTAGATCTAGCACAGACCTTGATTACTGTATAGGACAAAAGTACTCGTCAATATGAATCAAACGAATTCAAACACGGTGAGGTTGTATCGTGATATTACGCAGTTCCTTTGGCAACTTTCCAACTCTAGCATCAGATCAGCTCTACATCTTCATAATAATTATATTGCATTGTCACGCAATATACACATGCACGCTAAGCTTCAGCTTCGGAAACTGAAGTAACTGACTAAAATCTTAGCGAGAATTATTGCCGAGTCCAGAAAAGGTGAAAGAATATTTTATAAAAATTTTTAACAAAAAATAGAACCGACTCAAAATGCATTAAAAAGTAAAAAATAACTGTGTCATTTAGTTGCTTTAATTTACTTAAGCATATCTATGAAGTCGGTGCTAAATGACACAGTAATTTTTTACTTTTTAGTTTTAAGTATTTTATTTCAAAATTTTTATTTCTTGTTTTGTGATTTATCACAACGTACCGTACTCTATACTGTCATAGTATATTATATGGCACTAGAGCGCTAGATACCAGTCAAACACCGAAATCGCTGTAAGCGTCCCTCCAAATTTGCAGAGTTCCTTCAATTTCCCGCATCACAGATCAAAGGAGGACAGGGACCAAGATCCTTTCTAATAAAAAAGAATTGTCAATCGACAACACTGTAAAAAGTTATGCGTGGTCATACATAAAAAAAAATACGTGTCGAATTGAGAACCTCCTCCGTTTTTTTTCGTCGGTTAAAAATTGATTAAGAAACAAAAACATAGAAAAAATATGTTCAACGTGTGACACCTAAACTGGATGTGCTCTAAAGACTTCAAATAAGCCATAAGACAAGTATACTCATGTATACTCACGGTCGTCGCTGTAGTTGGCGCGCGCGGGCGAGGGGGATGCGGACGCACGGCTCCTGGACACGGACGCGCTCCGCGAGCGACGCCGCACCTCGCGGCTTGCTTCCGATCCGCCTGCCTCCTGGAATAGTACGGGTTCATTATGTTATGCAAGTCCACGGCAATGTGCACGACACGTAATTACATGTAACAATTTCCAGTGTTTGTTTTGTGCACCTCGGATATCGCTTCCACGACACACTGTCACTCAAGTCCTGTACTTAGACTTACAGGGATGTGTGAAAGTTGAGGGGATCGACAAAGGAAGAAATATGAACGAGAGGACTGTTCGAAGTCTCGAATTTGCCATCGACAGCAACGCCTGCGCCTGTAAAATCAGCCGTCAATTCCTTGACATTGCGCGTTAGACCATTAGGAGCTCGCGAAGTGAAGGAAGAAAACGACCTATTGCGCTGGACGGAGTTTCCTCTGGGAGACCGTGTTACCTGGTGCGGCGGCGCTGCGGTCGCATCTGCCCTTGCCCCCGCGTCCAGCAGCCTGCGCAGTACACGCACGTGGTTCAGTCGTGCGGCGCACGCTACGCAGCTGTCCGCACCGCGCGCCGCTTCCAAACGCACGGCACGTACGCGACGCACCGTCGGCTCCGACGCAGTCTAGAGGATAGACAAGCAAAGAGTGGTTCAAGCAACGGTGTACCAAATAACATACGAGTACATATGTTATTTGGTTGGCGACATCACATTTGAAAACACTTTGGAAACGGATGTACAAAGATCCTAAATATTAAATACTAGATTTGATATCTATTTTATTGTTCTTTAATAAAATATGATTTAAAAATAAAACTGAAACATATATTTATATATATTTTTGTATAAATTTAATATAAAATATATTTTGACTGGTGGGAGGCCTCGGTCGTAGCTAGTTACCACCCTACACACAAAGACATACCGCCAAGCGATTTAGCGTTCCGGCACGATGTCGTGTAAAAGCAGAAGGAATGTGGATATTATCCTACTCCTAACAAGCTAGCAGGCTTCCATCTTAGACTGTATCATCACTTGCCATCAGGTGTGATAGCAGTCAGGGCCATATCTTGTAGTGGATAAATAATATATGCCGGCTAACTACTTACTAACTATTGCTGGATTACTTGAAGGAGAATAACAATTCGGAAGTGACTTGTAGACTCACAGGTTTGGCGCCTGTCAACTTGCTGACGATGGCGTGTATGCCCAGCGATATGCCCGCCCGCTGCGGACTGACCACCTGCGCCGGGGCGACGGGCTGCTCGTCGCTCTCCGTCTACCAAACAAAACATTTAACCGATTGGTCAAACATACCTAGAAGGTGTTGATACATTGAAATTAGTATCACGGAACGCTTGGGTAACCTTTCATATATATAAAAACATATAAGGTCACATACCTTTAAAATTATCAGAGTTGTCTAGTTTAAGCTATAAGCAAAGTACAACGTCTGCACCGCGCCACGCCAGAGCCTAGACTGCCCACCAGTTGTAGACCCGCTCCTTTTACACAACTTAGAATGACTCAAGTAGTGAGGTGAGTGGGGGTATCGAACGATGCGCAGCCGCAAGAGGGCGTAGCTGGTGCACGTGCAGTTCACAGACTTCTTTCCAGTCGCGTACGATGACGCAGGCGCCACCATATACATAAGTCAAGTTCCAACACTAACCTGGTAAACGGGCACGGTGTGTGACAGCAGCGCGTCGACGACGGCGGCGTTGCCGAGCGTGCAGGCGACGTACAGCGCGGTCTGGCCGCTCGCGTCGCGCGCGTTCACGTCGAACGCGAAACGGTACTGCCACTTGCCGGTCGCGTCCCTGTCACGATCATCATCAATAACAACTTATATAAGGCTTCAAGGCCCTATTAAAGAGAGAGCCCTAAATAATTAATAATAATTATAATTGCAAAAAAAAGATTTGAAACAGGTTAAAATTATCATCATTTTTAAAGGTAGGAACTTAAAACGTATTTTTTGGCAGTTGATTAGATATTAATAAATCTGACTTTCAAAGTTTGTAAAAATATACCCTTGCCTTCAAATTTCTTCAGAACTATGAAGTTCTTGAGATCTATGGGAAACTTTTCAAAAATTTTTAGTGCCAAAACTAGTTTGGTATAAAAGGGCATGGCGGAAAACAATCAGAATTTGATATGCTTACGTGTAGACACTGAGGAGATGTTCAGGGTACGGATAGTCTAGGAGCAAGGTGACGAGCGCCGGATGGCCTCCGATACACGCCGCGTGCAGTGGCAGCCATTTTTCCACGGTCTCTTGCTAAAAAGATACATAACGGACTCTATGTCAAATAGCTTATAATGATATATCCAATATAATTGTACGGTATAGTACATTAACTATTGCTGGATTGCTCTGGACGAATCTGGGCGGGTTTTCTTCAATAAAACACTTCTTCAAGAACGCCTTTTTAATCTTCTGTTGGTACCTCTTCTATTACAATCTGCCTGGTGGTCGCTTGGGAACTGTCGCTATCGGCCGTATATATACAAATTAATTCGGGCCCTCTAATTGGTACATAATGATATCCAATTAGAGAGCTCATATAATAACCAATCAAATTCTATTATCTATCCTTATCTAACGTCTGCCCTCTCGCTCCATTAAAACGGGCTTTCTGATTGGTGGATGTTAGAGCGAGAGGGCATATATATCTATCCTTTATTTGACAAATTGGTCATGCGAGGCTTATTTACAAGATTTGTACTGTTGCGCGACCTACATTTTAATGACTATACATTATACTTATTATTAACTATTATTAATGCACGCTATGATCACACTATTAATGTCTATTATTACAGAGTCTATTATTACACACTATTTAAACAGTTTTAATATCACACACTATAAATCACTGTCCCGCACAATAATTCTAAGCTTAACACCTCAGGTTGATAAACACACATGTAGGACGTGCTTGAATGACCTGTGAGATGTTGCTCATTAAACGATGGATATCCACTTGCCATCAGAAGTAAGAGAAGCTTATATTGTTATGTAGTTTAGCCCGGGAGCTACAGTTTAAGAATATTGTGATATGGTCGCAACTATGAATCAAAACATCAGGGTACCTGCACAGCCTCTGGGAATCGGTCGAGCAGAAGGCGTGCAATGTCCGCGTGGCCGTGGTAGCACGCGATGTACAGTGGGCCATAGCGTGTGACCGGATGCGCGCGCCCGTCCGCGCCCGCAGCCACCAGAGCAGCCACCGACGCCTTCGCTCCGAGCTCTGATGCACTGTAACGAGACTCTGTTGAAAACTGAGTACACAGACAGAATAATCAAAAGAAGCGTTTGATACAAAATTAGAATCCTTAACGTAGCAAAGGATTCAACGGCATATGACGTGCCCAGCACGCGCAGCTGATCACTCACACGTATAGCAAGGTGTTAGCGCCCCCGGGCGTGAGGTTGGCGACGATGCCGGCGGCCGCGCCCAGGCTGTCCAGCCGCGCCTTGAGCCCGCTGGCGTCCCCCCGCGCCACCAGCTCGCGCAGCTGGCTGTGCTGTGAGAGGCGTTCCCTGTCCAATGCATCTGAGGACAACAATGCCTTGGATAAATACTCGTGACCTTAAGTCGTATGCTTTAGCTATACTGTTGCGTCACCAAGGGGTATTGACGAGCGCAGACGCCCTGTCATAAAGATTTTAAGAACATGAAGGATGGAACGTTTTCCAAGTGCTTTTCCTAAATGCAAGGCAAGGGCAAGATACCCCAGAGAGAGAGAAAGTAGCCGATTTGGATGTCATATTAAAGAGAAATTATCAGTATTCCTGCAAGAAGATGCAATCAAAGTGCCCTGGTCAAATGTCAATTGTGTTAAGAAACACAAACAGGAAGTGTTCAGAAGATTTTAGAATGAGGCTCTTCTTTAGGTTTCGTATTTGGACAAATGTCCACGAATGTCACCACTAACCTTCTTTCCACGGATCCTTAACGTCTTCTATAAAATACTGGGCGGCATCATAAGCGTAATCGGTTTCCTGTTTGGCCGCCATTTTCTTGATTCCCGCCCTGTGATTGGTCGCAAGGCGTCGCAACATAGTCTTATACCACCAATGAAGTAACAGTGCTTTGTGATATAATCACTCACTATTGGTTTATTTATTTATTTAAAAAACTTTTGGTTTTTTTATAATTTTTTTTAACAGATTTATGAAAAGGAGGATGTATTCGACCTGTGTTTATGTATGACTGTATATACGCATGTACGTATATTGTGTTCACGATTTTCTCAAAAACTACTGACCCATTTATATGGTTTTTTCGTTAAATGTATAGTTGTATACTAGGTAGGTATGTAATTTTGATGCGGTACGCTTAGGCCTGTGTGCACCAAGATTTCGGTTATCATAACCAACGGTTAACATAACTTTACTATAAATTTACTATTTATAATAAACCCGTACGCCAGTTAAGGACGTAAACCGAGCGGTTATCTTAACCGAGCTTACGTCCTTAACCGGTGTACAGGTTGTCGTGAACAGTAAAGGAGAATGCCAGATCCTAACCCAGAGAGAACACAAATTGTAAATATACTAAAAATATCCTATTATTATATAAATGATATAAAATAATCCATTTTTTCTGTTTGACATCGGAATAAAATTCTGTTAAAAAAAACTAATTAAACTATTTCCTTTTCATTTACACTCTTTACACATTTTAAATCTTTATTGTTGCACTGGGTTCTAGCCTTTTAAATCGTTTTTTTATTGTATTTTCACCAAAGTGTGCTCTAAAAGGCTAGTATCCAGAGTCGTTGAGCCTGTTTAAAATGTATTTAATGAAGCTTTGCGATTGTCATGTTAGTGTGACAGGTGTGCTATGTGGTTGTTTACGGAAATGGACGATAACCAACATTAGGCTCGTATCAAATACTCTGACTCCTAGCACTTTTAAATGTAATTTATATTAAATAGTAAAAAAAATGCAATAAAACGATGCATAATACATTGGTGTACAATATTTTTTTATTAGTGGGTTAAAGTCCTATACATTGTCTAGCATTCTCCTTTACGTTTAGCTTACGTTAACCGTTGGTTATGATAACCGAAATCTTGGTGCACACAGGCGTTAGCAGGATTTTTTAGTTTTACTTAAAAAAAAATTGTTTTTGATCCCGTATGGACCACACCGTAGATGATAAATACTTTTCGTATTCCCCTCAATTTTATAATTATATCCTTACTAATATTATAAATGCTATAGTAACTCCGTCTGTCTGCCTTGCTTTAACGTTAAAACTACTGAACCGATTTAAATTAAATTTGGTATACAGATAGTCTAGAGCCTGAAAAAAAATTTTAACAAAAAATAGAACGGACTCAAAACTCACTAAAAAGTAAAAAATAACTGTGTCATTTAGTTGCTTTAATTTATTTAAGCATATCATGAAGTCGGTGCCAGCCAAGTTTAAGGAAGATTAATTTAACGTAGTAAAGCAGTTTGTGGGTTCTAGGTAACGTCTTTAAAGTAGAAACCTTGGCTGGCAAGGACTCCTAGATATGCTACTATATACTACTTTACTGTAATAGTATATTATACGGCACTTGTAGCCAAAAAGCTATCGATATTTACACAAATACCTGTGTAAATATCGATAGCTATTTGTGTACCTATAAAATTTGAAGAGTTCCTTCAATTTTCCCAGGATATCATAATCAGATCCTAACATGATGACTATGGGACAATTAATTCGAAAAAATAATTATCAAAATCGGACAACTCTGTAAAAAGTTATGCGTGGTCATACATAAAAAATATATATATATATACGTGTCGAATTGAGAACCTCCTCCGATTTTTTTTTGGCGGTTAAAACGGGCTCAGGCTACTTTTAATTGCGAATGGGTTGTAAAGGATTAGAATAAATAAGAATTTTAAATATTGTATGAAAGTATAGTCATTGTTTAAGCAAGAAGCTTGAAACATATATTTTAGGCAGTTAATTAGATATTAATTTATATTATATAAATATATTATATTATATATATATTTTTATTTTATATATGAATAGAAACATTAGGCTGCCGTAATAACTAATTCCACGTGGACGGAGTCGGGGCAAAAGCTAGTTATCTATACTAATATTATAAAGAGGTAAAGTTTAAATAAAGTTCCGTCGGGGCTAATCTTCAGAACTACTGATCCGATTTTAAAAATTCTTTCACCAGTAGAATGCTACGTTATCGGTGAGTGTTATAGGCTATTTTACATTTGTATTGTATATATTACCCGAGTTATCACAGTTTTTGTAGCGCAAGTCGGATCGCAAAAATCTGCGTTTTACGGATACGCTGCCTGCATATGCATCTTAAAAAGTTCTACAAAAAAGTCCGCTATAGCATATATCTATCTTTTATATTTTGGCAGATATATACATTTTTGTGTTTCAAAAAATCATTTAATTCGTATGCTTACGTTTACGTCATTATTTATACAACTAAACTTAAATCCTTATCAAAATAAATTATTTAATAATCACAAGGATGTTATAGAGATAAGATTTGCCTTTTACAGTATGTTAATTAGTTATATAGTTTCGGAGATATTACAAAATTTCTAAAAAACAACTCTGCCGTCTTATCGTCCAAATTAAGTTGACCTCCTCCGTGTTATGTTATACGTACTGAATAGGAGTCAACATTTTGGTACTGATATTCTTTGAGAATTCGATCTCTGATATTTTCTTTCAATTTATTTAGCATAGCAGAACATATTTATATAATACTAGCAGTCGCCCGCGACTTCGTCCGCGTGAAAACCTCTTAGGTACCCTTCTAATTTTAAAGACAGACTTTCATACAAAATGTGTAAAGGCACATATAGTGTGCTCATTCCCCGCCACCCCTCTCAATTTAATTTTTATATAGTTTCCCGTGAAGCAATATCCTCCGTCTCGTCCCGTGTACTAAAGGTCTACATTTTTGTTAAACATTGTATGACATTTCAGTACATTAACATTAAAAAAATATATATATGGCAAGCTGATGGGTATAAATTGATATTAAATAGTATATTTCACTCTTGAGTCTAGCCTTCAGAATAAACAAAAATAATTTTTCAATCCGACACGCAGATAGCCCGTTTAAACAAACGAACAAACTCTTCC
The DNA here is from genome assembly GCA_034621355.1 of Mycalesis mineus. Taxonomy (NCBI): domain Eukaryota; kingdom Metazoa; phylum Arthropoda; class Insecta; order Lepidoptera; family Nymphalidae; genus Mycalesis; species Mycalesis mineus. Next base: position 258,662 of record JAXAVZ010000334.1, on the reverse strand, counting down.
GTGTAGTACATGGAAGAGTTTGTTCGTTTGTTATATATTTGAACAAAGATCGAATTCTTAATTCATCATCGTATATATAACATAGATCTAAACTCTCCTCCCGCACGCGCGCCCCCGCCTTGGTGACGCTCACTTCGCAACGCAGAAATAGTAATATTTTAATTTCGCCATAACTTCAAAACCAAAAGTCCAATTTTAATCTTTTAAATACCAAATATTATCTACATAAACTGTACTTAGTAATGAAATAATTTATTTTGATAAGGATTAATAGCATGAGTAAAATAAATGCGTTTAAATGTAGTCCAAAAAAAAATTAAGATTTTTAAATAAAAAAATGGTTGTTGTGCCTCACTCGACATAGATAGGTATAGTGTGTCGCGGACTTTTTTGTAGATATTTATAAGATCTCCAATTAATTACGACATTTTATGGTTCTATCTTTTATAGTTTAGGCAGCGTACGCAAAATAAGTAATTTTTCTGGTTGATTTTTTACCCCTTGTGTCGAAAAACCCAAATATTTTACGGAACCCTATTTTTTTCCAAAATAAAATTTAGCCTATGTTACTCGTGGATAATGTAGCTTTCGAATGGTGAAAGAATTTTTAAAAACGGTCCAGTAGTTTTTGAGCCTATTCATTACAAACAAACAAAGTTTTCCTCTTTATAATATTAGTATAGATACGAAAAAGTTTGTTCGTTTGTTTAAACGGGTTAATCTCGAGATCTGCATGTCGGATTGTAAATTATTTTTTTTATTATGAAAGCTAGACGCAAAAGTGAAATAGACTATTTAATACAAGCTATGCACATCAGCTTGCCATAAATATATATTGTTAACATTAATGTACTGTAATATCGTACAATGTTTAATAAAAATGTAGATCTTTAGTACACGGGACGGGACAGAGGATGTTGCTTGACGGGAAACTATAAAAAAGTTGAATTGAGAGGGTAGTGGGGAAAAAGCACACTTTATATGAAAGTCTGTCTTTAAAATTAAAAGGGTACCTAAGAGGTTTTCACGCGGACGAAGTCGCGGGCGACTGCTATATAGCTATAATGAAGTAGGCGAGCGCTAAGAAACGTTTTTCTAATGCTCACCTACTTAAAGGGTCAAACGGGAGTTCAAGTCTACACCGAGTTTTACGCGGACGAAGTTGGGCGTCCGCTAGTTATATATATTATGACAACTGTTACATGAGTTATCGGATACACATAAAATACTAGCGGACGTGCGCAACTCCGTTTGCATTCCTGCCTCTCTAATGAAAGGTATTAACGAATGCATAAAATCAAGCAAAGGTTTGAGGCACAACAGACACTTTCAAACTCTATAACGGAAATAGGTAAATTGTTTGCGCTTTAATATAGCAGGAAACAAGACGGTCGAGTGGCGCAGTGGGGACCCAGCTTCTGCGTCCTAGGCCGTGGGTTCGATTCTCTCATCTGGAAAATATTTGTGTGATGAGGAATGTTTTCCAGTGTCTGGGTGTTTATCTATATATTATAAATATTTATGATATATATAAAAATATTCATCAGTTATCATAGTACCCATAACACAAGCTACTTACGAATACGCTTACTTTGGGGCTATATAGCGATGTGTGTAATTGTCCTATATTTATTTATTTATAATTATTTAAGATATATTCCTTGCAGGGGCTTATTTTAAGCTTGTTTGATGCCAATTTAGTCGTGTGATGCCATGTCCGAAACCTAGTCATCTTTGAGATAATCCGAGATTTAATAGGTTTTATAAAACCAGATTTTCAAGTTTAAAAGTACCATTTTAGTATAGCGTATCATGTTAGAATTATGCGGCATTTACTTAGTTATGCTACAGTTAGATCCCGAGGTCCTGGATTCGAATCCCAGGTCGAACTAAAGGAATAATACAAAGTTTTTCTTTCTTTTAAGAAATTATCAGTAAAATTAGAGCCCGGAATCTGAATTGATGCTGGTGGTGATACACCTTGTGCCTCGGAGAGATCGTTATGTAATAAAATAATGTTACGGATGACCCCTCGGAGGAATTACGAAGTAAAAGAGTTAACAGTTGGAAACCTCATTTGGGTTAAAAGTAAATGAAAGTTAAAAAGGAATAAGTTAAAAGAATGGAACAATTCAAATTTATTTCGTGTGCAGAACAAAGACTAGATGCAGTGAGTTCAAAGCGAGTTGTCGTTGAGTCAAGCCGGTTGAAGGAATGTAGGGAGATGTTCCCTGAGAGTGTGCGTGTAAGGACGATGGATCTGCAGTGGTCCCCCAGTGCAGTTGGGGTGTGGCCGTGAGGTGCCGAGGCAGATCATCGTCGCCGCCGTGATGGGTTCCTTCAGGCTTAGAAGCGTGAAACGACGGCGTCGCAGCGTGCTGCATCAAATCTTGTACACCAAACTATTTATTGGTTAATAAACGTCTAGTTCTCCCTGTTGTGTGGTTGTTCTTGCAATCCCCGACCCCTAGCTCGTAACAGTAACAATGATCACCAGGTCCTGGTTTCAAATCCTGGGTCGGGCTATTGAGTTTTCTTTTTTCAAGAAATTTTCTAAGTACCTTTATGCTTCGGAGAGCACGTTTAGTCGTCGGTACAGATCACTATCGTCAAATGATAGTAATCGTTAAAAAATAAAACATTACCTTAGTCTGCCAACCCACATAAAGGCAGCGTTGTGGGTATAAGCTGCATATCCTAACTAATATTATAAATTCGAACGTAAATCTGTCTGTCTGTCTTGCTTTCACTCTACAACTACTGAACCGATTTAAATGAAATTTGTTACACGTATAGTCTAGAGCCTGAAAAAGGACATAGGCTACTTTTAATTGCGAAAAAAGGGTTGTAAGGGGCTAAAGGGGGGATGAAATGTTGTATGAAAGTATCGTCATTTTGAAAGCTTAAGACCTATTTGTTAGGCAGTTGATTAGATATTAATAAATATGACATTCAAAGATCAGAAAAATAAGGCTGCCGTAATAACTAATTCCACGCGGACGAAGTCGCGGGCAAAAGCTAGTCTCTACTATAAGGAGGAAGACTTGTCCTAGGCTGATAATGTTAATTGTGATGATGAGATAAACTTATTCCTTCGCGAAGTCGAAGACGTGCACTTATAAATAATAAAATTATTATTATAAAAACAAAAACCCGGCTGCTTAGAACTTATGAACTGAAAAGAGAAAAACAAGGATCACTATAGCTGTATAAAATTCTAAATACTTTATGGTGCTGCAAACAGGGACAAAACACTTTAACCTGCGGGGAAAGAAAGATCTAACAAAACTACGTTTGTCCCCGCCTGCAGCACCATAAAGTATTTAGAATTTTATACAGATATAGTGATCCTTGTTTTTCTCTTTTCAGTTCATAACTTCTAAGCAGTCGGGTTTTTGTTTTTATAATAATAATTTTATTTGAGACTTTAGTTTTAGTTTATGGTATAGAAATGAGACGGTACACTTTTTGAACATGAACATGATATGATATTTATATTTTTTAAATGGTCTTTTTACGCACTTTCAATTGGTACCCGTATTGCTAAGATAAAAGAAAAAAATACACACACCCCCCCTTTTTTTCTCCATTTACAGCCGCCATTTTGAAAATTGATATAGCCTATGTCACTTCCACAATTTTGCCAAATTCAACGACACCTCACATGTCAAAATCAGCCGTTTAGGCTGTAGCGCGTGCCGAAGAAATGGACATACATACATACATACATACATACATACATATATACATACATACATACATACATACGCTCGAAAAACATAACCCTCCTTCTGACGCAGTCGGGTAAAAAAGCCAAAATTCGGAACCCAGAACCAGTTATTTCGCAACAAATACAAAATTGCGCCGGAAAGGTCATCGGTTGGTAACGGAAGAGCTAAAAATAGATATTTATATGAGAGCGCAGAACATTCTAGAGTAATATGCTAATGATCTCATTGAATCTATGAGAGAACTGATCTTATCACTAAGCATATTCTGAATTTATTAGCACGATAAAAGCAACAAATTTACATGTCATTTTTTTTTATCGACTACAAGTTGGCCCTTGACTGCTATCACACCTGATGTTAAGTGATGATGCAATCTAAGATGGAAGCGGGTTAACTTGTTAGGAGTACGATGAAATCCACACTCCTATCGGTTTCTACACGACATCGTACCGGAACGCTCGAAGTCGTTTGGCGATACGTCTTTGTCGGTAGGGTGGTAACTAGCCTCGGCGAAAGCCTCCCACCAGCCAGACCAAGACAAATTAAGTAAAATCTCAATCTGCCCCGCCGGGAATCGAACCCAGGACCTCCGCCTTATATATCCACCGCGCATACCAGTACGCCACGGAGGTCGTCAAAAAAAAATGTGTGTAAAAAAATGTGTGTAATTTTCTTATAATGATTATTTATTTAATCTTTCGCTTTTATAATATTAGTAAAGAATAAAGATTGTTTTTAAACGACTTCAAAAAAAAAGGAGTTTCTCAATTCGACCGTATATATATATTTTTTTATGTGTGTTCGCGCATAACTTCGTCGTTTATGAACCAATTTTGATAATTCTTTTTTGTTGGAAAGTAGATAGTCCGGTGGCTGTACCATGATAAGGAAACCAGGATCTGATGATGGAATTCTGGAGAAACCGAGGGGAAATTTCAAAAATTGTAGGGACAACAAGTAAGTTTGTTAATTTTTCCGATAAGTATTTAAAAGCACTACAGTTTGATGAAGGTCTGGAGTCGATTTGATGATGGAGCCGATCTACGTATATGACAACTCCTTAACGATTTACTGCATTTACCTTGTTCTAGCTCAAGTCAAATCCGCAGCAGCAAACGCATAACATAACAGCTCAGCGGATGTGTCGTACATGTACGGTTTCACCAGTACTAATGTTACATAAGGCTATTTGTACATTGTTTTTTTTGTTTGCTGCTGTAATTCAATCGTTGGTTGACTCGTAAGGCCCCAGGTTTGATTTCGAGAAGGACAAAACGAGTTTTTTATTTGTGATTTTGGGTGGAAACCATTAACTTAAAACCCCTCGAACAAAAGAGATTTTTATTTGTGATTTTGATTTGGAAACCATAAACTTAAAACCCCTCGAACAAAACAGATTTTTTATTTGTGATTTTGATTTGGAAACCATAAACTTAAAACCCCTCGAACAAAAGAGATCTTTTTATTTGTGATTTTGATTTGGAAACCATAAACTTAAAAACCCGTCGAACAAAAGAGATTTTTTATTTGTGATTTTGATTTGGAAACCCCCCTCATTCAGTTAATTTTACAGCGAGGTAAAACGCAATTACACTACATTTTTTTTTTACATTTTTATCTAATTTTTACCATTTTTTAGTCTCGATTACCTCGGTGGTCTAGTGGTTAGCCTATAGCATCGATCACGAGGGCCTGGGTTCTAATCCTGACTTTTTGTTCTTCTATGAAACTTTCAGGACATTTCAAGTCTGGAAGTTGGTGGTGTTACACCCCCGTGCCTCGGAGAGAACGTTAATATATCAGTAACTATCGTCAACATCTGATCGTGATCGTTAATAAATGAAATATTATCACCCTAAGCCCGCCAACCCGCATTGGAGCAGCGTGGTGGGTGTACGCTCCATATCCCCTCCTATAAGGAGGGAGCCCCGGCCCTGTAGTGGGCCTTTAATAAGCTGATAATGATGATGATGATGATTTTTAAGTAATTGTGAAAAGACACTTTTTAAACTATTTTTCCTAGTCTTGCCGGACGTTGCTAAAACTAAAACTAATTGATTTAGTTTATTTAAGACCACATTATCCAATATGCAAAGTTGTGTCTAAATTGATTTTAAAGCTATTTTGACTGGCCTATAAAATAGTGTCATACAAAATATTTATGAAAGCCCAATCAAGCTCGACACTATATGACTGAAGAGGTTTAACTAAAATTTACAAGTAGGGGACCACCCCTATTATACCTACCCTTACCCTATTATTTATTATTCAGGGTAGGGACCACCCTACCCTGAATAATAAGTATATTTTACTTTATATTTTTAAAAACGACGGGGTGTTATAAGTTTGACGTGTCTGTGTGTATGTCTGTCTGTGGCATCGTAACTCCCAAACGGATGATCCGATTTTAATGCGGTATCTTTTGTTTGAAAGGTATATCAGTCGACTGTGTTCTTAGCTATGTTTGGTGGAAATCGGTTCAGGTCTTCAAGGTCATCAGGTCGTTTGTTAGGTGTGATAGAAATGTTACACGCTCAGTTTGCTTGAAAGCATATGTGTGTGATCTGACATTTGAAACACTAATGTCTTCTGGAACCACTGAGCTGGTCTGATGATAAGGCTCGAAGGTAGGAGACGTAACCCTGGTCTACCTTTTTAGTAAACCCATCGAGTTGTGGCTCGTTGAATTTGTCTTGACTGGTTCTTTTCATGTAAAAAAACCCCCGAATCAAATTTGAAAATTTGATTCGGGGGTTTTTAAAATTTTAATTTAATGTTTTATGTTTATACAACTTAATCGATGCATATCTTTAGATCTTTTAAATCCTAAGCATATTTTGAGTACGCCACTAACTTTACTAAACTTTTTTAACGGAAGTTCCGTTCCATTCCATCCATTACACCTGAAGGTAAATGTTGATGCGATCTGGAGTACCATACTGCCTAATACCGGAACGCTAAATCGCTTGGCGGTACGTCTTTGCCGGCCGGGTGGTAACTAGCCGCGAATTATTTCACGTCTCCATAAATAACGTAACGTTCGTAGTAAAATAATAAGTATTAGTGTTGTGTTCCGAGCGGAGGTCACGCACCGTGTCCTACGGCCTCCCACAGTAATCGGATTACGCGGTGCATAACTCTGCCGTGACTGATTGTACTGCTGTTGCGTGAGCACTTTGCTTTTCACTTTAAAATTACTTATCATTTTTTTTATATCGCAAGGAAACGAGAAGGACATAGCCAAAAATTGTATAGAAGTCTGCCCAGAGATGTCTACAGATGATATCTATAACGTTAAATAGTACAGATCTTCTAGTCGCATAATAATAAAGTAACATGTGACATGTCATATTCATCATCATCATCACCAGCCTGTAGACGTCCACTGCTGGACATAGGCCTTTTTTAGGGACTTCCAAACACAACGATCCCGAGCCGCCTGTTGCCAGCGGCTCCCTGCGACACGTTTGATGTCGTCAGTCCACCTGGTCGGGGGTCGACCAACGCTGCGCTTTCCGGTGCGGGGTCGCCAATCTACATCAGCTGTTCGAACTACGTGCCCCGCCCATTGCCACTTCAGTTCTGCGACTCGCTGAGCTATGTCGGTTACTTTGGTTCTTCTGCGGATCTCCTCATTTCTGATTCGATCACGCAGAGATACTCCGAGCATTGCTCTTTCCATCGCCCGCTGAGTGACTCTGAGCCTTCTTATGAAGCCCGCAGTCAGCGACCAAGATTCGGTTCCGTAGGTCATCACTGGCGACACGCACTGTTCGAAGACTCTCGTCTTCAGGCACTGAGGAATTTTGGACAAAAAGATGTCACGCAGTTTCCCGAACGCTGCCCAGCCGAGTTGGATTCGGCGGTTCACCTCTTTCTTGAAATTGGACCTACCTAACTGGACCATATGCCCTAGGTATATATACTCGTCTACAATTTCGAGTGCAGAATTTTCAACAATAACTGGGTGGAGCGAAACGTGAGCATTACACATGATCTTTGACTTGCTCATGTTCATGTTAAGGCCCACCTGTTGAGAAACTCTGCTGAGGTCATTGACCATAATATTAAGGTAATTTAAAGATTCTGTCGTGATATCCACATCGTCGCCAAACCGCAGTTGAGCAACCGGCAACTGTGACTATGCAGTTGCTGATAAAAGTTATAAAGGCTGAAAAAAAGTTGATTTTTCATACTTTGACGACGGTCACACAAAAAACCGATTGAAATTCTTATATATTTGATATATTTTCAAGTGATTGCTATGAAATATGGGTAGTTGTTTAAAATTCATTGTGTATTTAAATAAAACAGTTAAATATGAGCAAATTTTGGCAGTCATTTAATGCTTATGGATACCCTCTCGCTACGGGGAGGCAAAGAGTTTAAGCCGGACTCTGACTGACTCAAACCCCACGGAGTTTCTACTCGTCGCGTGGGACGAGGGAACGAAAAGCCGCTTCCGATATTACTATTATACTATTATCTTTTTTTTTTTTAATGCCTACAAGTTGGCCCTTGACTGCTATCACACCTGATGTTAAGTGATGATGCAATCTAAGATGGAAACGGGTTAACTTGTTAGGAATAGGATGAAAATCCACACCCCTATCGGTTTCTACACGACATCGTACCGGAACGCTAAATCGCTTGGCGGTACGTCTTTGTCGGTAGGGTGGTAACTAGCCACGGCGAAAGCCTCCCACCAGCCAGACCAAGACAAATCTCAAACTGCCCCGCCGGGAATCGAACCCAGGACCTCCGCCTTATAAATCCACCGCGCATGCCACTGCGCCACGGAGGTCGTCAATCTATAATAAATAAATAAATATTATAGGACAATTACACACATCGCTACATAGCCCCAAAGTAAGTACTCGTAAGTAGCTTGTGTTATGGGTACTATGGTAACTGATCAATATTTTTATATATATTACACATATATACTTATAATATATAGATAAACACCCAGACACTGGAAAACATCCATGCTCATCACACAAATATTTTCCAGATGTGGGAATCGAACCCACAGCCTAGGACGCAGAGGCAGGGTCACTACCCACTGCGCCACTCGGCCGTCTATTATATACCAAGGCCGTCTGTAAATATCTCCTGGATTGAAGTCCTAACTAACATTATAAATGCGAAAGTAACTGTCTGTTTGTCTTGCTTTCAAGATAAAACTGATTTTAAATTAATTTGGTACACAGATAGTCTGAAAAGGACATAGGCTACTTTTAAATGCGAAAAAGGGGTTGTAAGGGGTTAATAGGGGGAAAGAAGTGTATGAAAATATCGTCATATTATCCGACTGTGTCAGAAGAAGGATAATGTTTTTCGAGCGTATGTATGTATGTATGTCCATTTCTTTGGCACGCGCAACAGCCTAAACGGCTGAACGGATTTTGACACATGAGGTGTCGATGAAGTCGTCAAAGTTGTGGTAGTGACATAGGCTATATAAATTTTCAAAATGGCGATTGTAAGTGGGGGAAAAAGAGGGGGATGTGTATATTTTTTTTATCTTAACAATATGGGTATCATATGAAAGGTCATAATATGACCATTTCAAAATATATATATATATATATCATATCATGTTTTTATTACTGCTTTAACAATAAAATGTCAAAAAGTGTACCGTCTCATTTCTATACCACAAACCAAAACTAGAAAGTCTCAAAAAAAATATTCTTATAAAAACAAAAAACCCGACTGCTTCGAAGTACTGAACTGAAAAGAGAAAAACAAGTATCACTCTATCGAAATAAAATTATATATACTTTATGGTGCTGCAGGCGGGAACAAACGTAGTTTTACTTAGATCTTTATTTGACCGTAGTATAAACTAGTTTAAAGAAATGTATGAAAATATCGTCATTTATAAAGGTAGAAACAAAACGTATTTTAGATAGTTGATTAGATATTAATAAATATGACATTCAAAGGCGAAAAATTAGACTGCTGTAGTAACTAAATCCACGCGTACGAAGCTGCGGGCGTCCACTAGTTAATACTTCGTAAAATATTACAAATTGAATAGTTGCAAAAGTCGAGAGCCATTGCAATGGACCGGATTATTTTAAACTGAGGCATTCGCAATCGTTCAACCTGTTTTTTTTATCGACTAAAAGTTGGCCCTTGACTGCTATCACACCTGATGTTAAGTGATAGAAGCGGGCTAACCTGTTTAGAAGTAGGATGAAATTCACACCTTTCGGTTTCACATTGTAGTAGAACGCTAAATCGTTTGGCGGTACATCTTTGTCGGTAGGGTGGTAACTAGCCGCGGCGAAAGCCTCCAACCCGCCAGACCAAGACAAATTAAGAAAATCTCAATCTGCCCCGCCGGGAATTGAACCCAGGACCTCTGTGTTATAAATCCATCGTACACGCCACGGAGGTCGTCAAAATACATTGTTAAATTGTTAACAATAGGCCACGCCTACCTTATTATAGGAAAGGCGATACGGAGATTTGAGCCACCATGCTGTTCTAATTCGAATTGGCGGGTTTGAGATGAAAATGTTTAATTCTCTGATGTCAGATGGGGGACCAAGTAAAATGTCTTAGAACGAAATACTCGGAATCCTAACTATAATATTATAAATGCGAAAGTAACTCTGTCTGTCTGTCTGTCTGTCTTGCTTTCACTCTACAACTACTGAACCGATTTAAATGAAATTTGGTACACAGTAAGTCTACAGCCTGAAAAAGGACATAGGCTACTTTTAATTGCGAAAAAAGGGTTGTAAGGGGTTAAAGGGGGGATGAAATGTTGTATGAAAGTATCGTCATTTTTAATAAGAAGCAATTTTGCATTTAATTTCGACTTAAAAGATAGAGTTTTTACTCCTTATTTAAATTATTAATTGAAACCAAAATAGAGGTATATCACTGTTAATGATAAGATTGAATTAATATTCCAATTGAAATATAAATAATTAAGCTGCTAACTTAATTTTTAGTGATTAAATTCATTAATATTTCTATTTATATAGTTTAATTTTTAAAACATTACATTTTCACTGTAAAAATAAAAAAATTTTTTTTTTATAAATATCATCATCATCATCATCATTACCGGCCTGTAGACGTCCACTGTTGGACATAGGCCTTTTTTAGGGACTATTTATAAATATATTTAAAGATTAATAAATCTCCCTAATATAATTTCTTTTTTTTCTTAGGCAGTTGATTAGATATTAATAAATATGACATTCAAAGCTTAGAAAAATTAGGCTGCCGTTATAACTAATTCCACGCGGACGAAGTCGCGGGCAAAAGCTAGTATTCTATAAACCGACCCAGGTTCTAAGCCAGGAGTGACCGAAGGCGCATACACTAACCACTAAACCAACGAGGCAATGTATGTTCATCGACATTAACATCAATTATAGATCGATTTCATTTTTTTTTTGTTTCATTCATATAAAAAATTTGTCGTCGTCATTCAAATTCAAAATCATTTATTTCAAGTAGGCTAATTATAAGCACTTTTGAAACGTCAAATTAGACTATTTTTAGTGACTCTACCACCGGCTCGGAAGGCAGGTCCTGTTGAGAAGAGCCGGCAAGAAACTCAACAGTTGCTCTTTTAAAGTCATTCATTTTTAACCCACGAAAAAACACGGAGGAGGTTCTCAATTCGACACGTATTTTTTTTTGCTTTTAATGTATTATATTATATATATATATAACGCATAACTTTTTACAGAGTTGTCCGATTTTGATAATTCTTTTTTTATTAGAAAGAGCATACTTCCAAGGTGGTCCCATTGTCATCATGTTAGGATATGATGATGATATCCTGGGGAAATTGAAGGAACTCTTCAAATTTTGGAGGCACGCTTACAGCGATTTCGGTTTTTGTCTCGGTATCGGTAGCTTTTTGGCTACTAGTGCCGTATAATATATTATGACAGTATAGTACGAGTACGTTACGGGGCGATTAATTACTAAAAAGTAAGAAATGAAATTTTTTAAATAAAAATTGAACCAACTCCTAGATATGCTTAAGTAAATTAAAGCAACTAAATGACACAGTTATTTTCTACTTTTTAGTGCGTTTTGAGTCGGTTCTATTTTTGTTTAAAATTATATTATTATAATTATAAATAAATATTGTAATTTATTACAATATTTACTGTATAGATGACCAAGATTCTAAAATAAGAAATACTAATTGTAGTATTCATGTTTTATTTATGCTGAGTTTCTTCTGCTTTCCGAAACGATGGTTGAGTCAGTACGTACTGACAGACATGACTTTTCAAAAGAGGTTGTATACAAGCCTACTTCAAATAAATGAATTTACGCCCGAGTGACACAGTGGGTAGTGGCGCTGCTTCTGCCAGGTCGTGGGTTCCATTCCCACATTTGGAAAAATGTTTGTGTGATGAGCATGGATGTTTTCCAGTGTCTGGGTGTTTATATATATATTGTAAGTTTATGTATATGATGCTTTAAATTCTTGTTGTCTATCTGTCCGCAATATTTATATGTTCCCTTAACATTGGGTACGACCTCCGTGGCGCAATGGTATGCGCGGTGGATTTATAAGACGGAGGTTCTGGGTTCGATTCCCGGCGGGGCAGATTGAGAAATTTCTTAATTTGCCTTGGTCTGGCTGGTGGGAGGCTTTCGCCGTGGCTAGTTACCACCCTACCGACAAAGACGTATCGCCAAGCGATTTAGCGTTCCGGTACCATGTCGTGTAGAAACCGAAAGGGGTGTGGATTTCATCCTACTCCTAAGAAATTAGCCACTTAACATCAGGTGTGATAGCAGTCAAGGGCTAACTTGTAGTAGTAGTATATATATATGTATAAATATCGTAGCAGAAATGCAGGACTGTGAACGGTTGGAAGTCGTTCTCCGGCCCGAGCTTATTTTTATATATTTAAAAATTTTGATTTGATTAGAATTACCGCCAAGACTCTGTTTGCTAGCTGTTATTTTTGGGTTTTGGTGGCACTCACAAACACTTCACTACAAATAAATAATCTCCTATTAATTTTATAATAAGGTTAATAGCATTTAACACCTGTTTTAGGAAGCTACCTAACGTTAAAGCCGACTTTTTCTTACTTATTTTATTTTATGTTTCCGTTTGAATATATTAAAAACAACGTCGTTTTACATAGAACAGACACAACAAACGCGACGTGCGTTCTGTACAGCGCGGCGATACAAACTGGATACCTATTCAATTATCATAAACACTTAAGCCTCGCTCTTACACGCGTTTATGTGCGTTAAGTATTGCGTCTTGCGTAGTACTCATAACTCAATAAAATTTTTTAACAAAAAATAGAACCGACTCAAAACGCACTAAAAAGTAAAAAAATAACTATGTCATTTAGTTGCTTTAATTTACTTAAGCATATCTATGAAGTCGGTGCCAGCAAGTTTAAGGAACATTTATTTTACGTAGTAAAGCAGTTTGTGGGTTCTAGGTAACGTCCTTGAAAGTAGAAACCTTGGCTGGCACCGACTCCTAGATATGCTTAAGTAAATTAAAGCAACTAAATGACACAGTTATTTTTTACTTTTTAGTGCGTTTTGAGTCGGTTCTATTTTTTGTTAAAAAATTTTATTTCTTACTTTTTAGTGATTTATCGCCACGTACCGTACTCGTACTATACTGTCATAGTATATTATATGGCACTAGTAGCCAAAAAGCTACCGATACCGAGTCAAAAACCGAAATCGCTGTAAGCGTGCCTCCAAAATTTGAAGAGTTCCTTCAATTTCCCCAGGATATCAACAGCAGATCCTAACATGAGGACAATGGGACCACCTTGGATGTATGCCCTTTCTAATAAAAAAAGAATTATCAAAATCGGACAACACTGTAAAAAGTTATGCGTGGTCATACATAAAAAAAAAAAAAACAAATATACGTGTCGAATTGAGAACCTCCTCCGTTTTTTTTCGTCGGTTAAAAAAGTGATAGTTTTATCGACTAAATCCATATAAACTTTATACGGTGCGACTTAACGAGTCGGCGTTGATAATTTTACTATTATGTCCTACAAACTCAATTTCTTTAGGCGTAAGCCTACGCCTCGTATTAAGAGTGGACTCGATGATACGACATATTTAATGATATATCTTGATCTTAGACATCATGACTTTCTAGGTATCTTTGAAAAAGTTTCTCCAATTAAAAGAAACCAATCTAATCGATCTAAGCAATTTTCGCATGTCTGTGATTCTGGATAAAATTTCTAAAATTGGGACAAGATGTGTAAACGTTTTACTACGCATGCAACAGTAAAAATAAGTAGTGTGGTCGAGGCTTAATTAAATAACGCGGTCGACAGTCCAGCGAGCTGGTTGAGACGCGAACAATAATTGATCATTGCGCACTTTAATAACTATTTGTAGTAAATACTTTATAAACGCAACAGTTAACGCACGTAGTGCAGTCGAGGCTTAACTAAATACCAGTCGACAGTCCAGCGAGCAGGTTGAGACGCGAACAATAATTGCTCATTACGCTCGTTAATATCTATTTATATTAAATACTTTACAAACGCAACAGTTAACGCACGTAGTGCAGTCGAGGCTTAACTAAATACCAGTCGACAGTCCAGCGAGCAGGTTGAGACGCGAACAATAATTGTTCAATGCGCTCGTTAATATCTATTTATATTAAATACTTTACAAACGCAACAGTTAACGCACGTGGTGCAGTCGAGGCTTAACTAAATACCAGTCGACAGTCCAGCGAGCAGGTTGAGACGCGAACAATAATTGCTCATTGCGCTCGTTAATATCTATTTATATTAAATACTTTACAAACGCAACAGTTAACGCACGTGGTGCAGTCGAGGCTTAACTAAATACCAGTCGACAGTCCAGCGAGCAGGTTGAGACGCGAACAATAATTGTTCAATGCGCTCGTTAATATCTATTTATATTAAATACTTTACAAACGCAACAGTTAACGCACGTGGTGCAGTCGAGGCTTAACTAAATACCAGTCGACAGTCCAGCGAGCAGGTTGAGACGCGAACAATAATTGTTCAATGCGCTCGTTAATATCTATTTATATTAAATACTTTACAAACGCAACAGTTAACGCACGTAGTGCAGTCGAGGCTTAACTAAATACCAGTCGACAGTCCAGCGAACAGGTTGAGACGCGAACAATAATTGCTCATTGCGCTCATTAATAACTGTCGTCGTGTCGTCTGCGAACTAACAAGACCTGTTTGTATGTATGTGTTTATTTCTTATAGTACGATAAGGTGGCCGAGATAATTCAACGGCTGTACACAAGGGACTATATTGCCTGTTGTAACAACTCAAAACTGCCTTGTCGAGAAAAATTGTAGCAATTTTTGAAATGGGACATAGGTAAAAAATGTATGGAAGTCTGCCCTAGAGATGCCCAGAGATGATATATATGTCATTAAATAGTACAGATCTTCTTGAAGCTAAGCTGTCGCTGATAAAAGTTATGAAGGTTGATAACAGTTGACTTTTCATAATACGACGACGGTCACGTGATTCGGAACACAAAAAATCGATTTAAATTCTTATATTTTAGATATATTTTCAAGTGATTGCTATGAAACATGGGTAGTTGTTTAATATTCATTGTGTATTTAAATAAAATAGTTAAATATGAGCATACGTTTGGACAGCCTGGGGCAAATTATGGCAATGACCATTATTTATTTATTTGTACAGCAGTAAGAAGAACATATAACAGAGGCACTAAGTAGAACTGGTAGAAAAGGCGGCCTTCTTGCGATTTCTTCCAGCCAACTTTAGGCATAGGAAAATATTATCAAGATAAGGTGTTTGGGGACCTACCAATGAGGTATTGGTTAACAAAAACTAAATTAAAATTCCATGACCTCATAAAGCGGCCAAGTACGTGTCGTTTCACGCACAGCGGATGGTTCTGTTATAGGGCTAACGCCAAAACACGGGCGGGTGCGGGCGCGGGCGCACGCGGCGAACGACCGCCGCGGGCCACAAATCCGCGAGCGGGCACCCGTCGCGTGCGCCCGTCTCAGTAAGCGCTGCTAGTATAATTTTGGTGTCGAGCTTGTACAGTTGTGTGGAGTAGATTACCATGGATTATTTACTAATTTATTATTTGGCAAAAAGACGTCAACGAAAACAACGTCGACTGCATAACCTGTTCTTGATAAGTAGGCTACTCAGCGGAGAATTCGCCATATTCCATAATATTGGCCGAAATTGCACTTCAATTATTACGCGCTTTGTATCGATGTTCATGATTGTACCTAGCCTCCGACGCGTGTGACCGTGGCATCTAGCGGCGCTGATCAGATTTGTAGAAACAAACCCGTTCGCGTGTGCCCGTCGCGGGCGCCCGCGCCGTGTGCCCGCCACCCGCGCCCGCGCTCCGTCGCAGGCGCCTGCGCTGTTCACACTATTTTACATTATACACCCGCGAGCGTGCACCCGCGCGAGTTTTAGCGTTAGCCCACACAGTTGTCTCTTACAAAAATTAGCTTTAAAACTGAATACTTCAAAAAGTAATAACTCAATCAAATGATGTTATCAGTCACGATGTTTTTAAAAAATCCACCATCCACACTATGGGTTCAACGGAGCAAGAATATTTCATCCCCACATTTTACCCTAAACCATACTTAACCCTAAAACAAACTAAACTTTCACCAAATTCCACCACTTTAGAGGATAAATTAAGGTTTATGTCATACTAAATTAAAGCTTTCTAGTACTAATAGTCTCTGACATATATAGCGAACAGGTATATAAACAAATGGACGGTCGGACATTGCGAAACATGGGTTTCCGTATTGACTACGGAACCCTAAAAAGAGTAGCGAAAAAAATAAGAAAGGACGGCCCTGGAATCGTATTTTATAACCTAGAGTAATGTAATAGAATACGCGACAGGTTTCACTGCCAATTTGAACAAGGTCACTGGACATGGACACATGAACTTGACATTATACGACGCCTAATAAAAACACACGCATAAAACCTATATGTATCTAATATGGATTAGTATACATTCTTTATTTTACTACTGCATTAGCATAAAAATATGTGAACGCCTACGAGTTGTTGGGAGATTGTTGTTGAGTTGTTATTATGTAAAACTAAGTTCGGTTTCGCCAGTCTCATCTGAGAACATTCCAGACTTTAAAGCCAATGTGTGACACATTGGCGTCAAAGAGGACATCATTGCAGTGAACTTGAGATATTTTTAGCGGTTAGCACCAGCTCGCGGACGTCCTCTTCATCGCTGTATGCGGTACAGAATAGATAAGTCAACAGTCTTACTTACCCCTCGCCTCCCTGAAAGCCAGCGCCCGCACCGAGCCGCTCCCGCACGTTCTCTGTAGCGCTGTCTGCAGCACAGCCATCAGTCTAACTCACCTCTAGCCTCCCTGAGAGCCAGCGCCGCGTGGCGGTGCCGGCCGCGCTCGGCCAACGCCAGTGCCGTGTCGCCAGCGCCGGTCAGCGCGGTGAGGTCAGCGCCCGCACGTTCTCTGTAGCGCTGTCTGCAGCACAGCCATCAGTCTAACTCACCTCTAGCCTCCCTGAGAGCCAGCGCCGCGTGGCGGTGCCGGCCGCGCTCGGCCAACGCCAGTGCCGTGTCGCCGGCGCCGGTCAGCGCGGTGAGGTCAGCGCCCGCACGTTCTCTGTAGCGCTGTCTGCAGCACAGCCATCAGTCTAACTCACCTCTAGCCTCCCTGAGAGCCAGCGCCGCGTGGCGGTGCCGGCCGCGCTCGGCCAACGCCAGTGCCGTGTCGCCGGCGCCGGTCAGCGCGGTGAGGTCAGCTCCCGCACGTTCTCTGTAGCGCTGTCTGCAGCACAGCCATCAGTCTAACTCACCTCTAGCCTCCCTGAGAGCCAGCGCTGCGTGGCGGTGTCGGCCGCGCTCGGCCAGCGCCAGGGCCGTGTCGCCGGCGCCGGTCAGCGCGGTGAGGTCAGCGCCCGCACCGAGCAGCTCCCGCACGTTTTCTGCATGCCCGCGCTCGGCGGCGATGTGCAGTGCTGTCTGTTGGACAACCATGATGTTCTTATGTGTTAGCAGCAGACAAAGCATCAACACATAAATTGCCACATGAGTTTCTCAAATGTATAGCTGTGTGCATAACACATGCATTACAAGTTGCATTCTAAGTTGTCGGCAACATTTAGTAATATCACTCATCAACAAAAGCCATCTTTGGTCACCCTGGATATAATTGACCAATTATAATTTACTATTTTCCTCTAATATGAAATGAGACACAAACTTAATCATTCTTATGTATAACTCCATTTAAATATTTAATGCAGAGAACTGATAACTTTTAATATTTTTCGTACAAAAAATTTGTTACAATTTTTTTTTGTCTATTAACCCCTATGTTACTAAGTTTGACCAGAGGTTTCAATGTTTGATTAGTCAATGTTCTGTGGTTGATAATGTAAATAAAACTACAAATTACTTAAACATTATATTCATATTGCAGCAACTTTTATACCTATATAGAAAACTTAATATTAGCGCGTAAATTGAACCGTTTAGCACCACATCATACCTTGGCGCCCGACTCCTCATCCGAGCGCGCGTCCACGTCAGCGCCGGCCGCACACAGCGCTTGCAGGCAGCGGCTGCGCTCGGCTAGCGCGGCGGCGTGAAGGGCGGTGCGGCGCTGCGAGTCGCGCGCGTCCAGCTCCGCCCCGCCCGCTACTAGCTCCTGCAGCAGCTCCAGGTTGTCCCATAGTGCCGCCTGACCACCAAGCATCATCATTATAGTTTGTTTGTTTTAAGAATGCAGTGACACATCATTGAACGCCGGCCTAACCTCACCCTCTAACCAATCAAATCGTATCAAATTACAGAGACGAATATCTTAGCATTCCATGGATTCACCGTGCGGGTGCCGGGTCCATCGCGTGGCTGAGAGAAAACCCCCGAACAGAGCCCGAACTTGTGACACGGGTGTAGGTTTAAGGGTACCCTTAGTGACGCGCGTCAACACTCACCTCCTCTGTTCAAGTTGTTCTCCCTGCCCAGCCAAATTCGGAAGGACCCTACTAGAGCAGCTTTGAACACTCGTTCCAATATGGATCTTACTGTGCTTCTAGTAAGGCCAAGGTAATATAGTCCAATCAGGAGCAGAGCCCAGAATTGAATAAGGCTTGCTGGTGGAATTTGTACTTGAGCCTGCTTTAACGAAGTTCGTTTGTCTTTTATTCGTCGTCAACCCTTTTTTTTTTTATTTCCATTTTTTTTTCTCTCATTTATCTTTATTTACATATCTTTTAAATTTTTAACAATGTTATAAGTAATACAAAAATATATATAAAAACACTATTAAAAATTTATAAAAAAAATCTTATCCTCCGTTTGCGGGGCCTTTGCAGGTCCAAGCAACCGGTGGTCAGGGCTCCAGAGTGAGGAACCTCCTCACAATACGCGCCGTTTCAAGGAGTACTGCCTTCTGTATCCGACCCTTTATCCAACAATTAAGCGAAAGCTTCTTAAGGTGTTGATTGAAGCTTTTCGCAAAAAGGCCATGGACTGAAACGACTATCGGAACAATTTCCATTTTTATTATTATTATTAGTATTTCTTAGTATTCTTATTATTAGTATATCTCAGTATTTCTTTCCATTTTGCATAGTTAGTACCTACAGTGCCTACCCTAGTTATAAACCTTTTGCACACTCCTGGTGATGCCTACATTGGTGATGGTTTACATCTTACCAGCAGGTGGGTAACTTACCTGTTTGGTAAGTCAATTATTACTATTAAAAAAATTCAAATACAAATGGAGGAATCTGTTCAAAAATCAATACTGTATAAAGTAATAAGACTACAGGCTTTGTATTGGATCTTGTTATTATTATTTAATTTTTTTTATTTTAATGCCTCATTAGTCTATTGGTTACTTTATACAGCTTCAGATCACAAAGCTCTAGGTTTAATTCCAAAAAATTCAGAGACCAGGATGGACCAATGTTTCATATCCCCTACCCCCTTATATGGAACAGAGATTTGGACACAAATGGCATATATAAGCATTTAGAAGATATCAAGATATGTACAAAACTTAATATATTAAGGGCAAATAGGGTACATAACCAAATAATACTGAAAGAAGGTACCGAAAGTGCAGACTGAATTTAAATGTATCGTACATTTACACTAACACTACAGTATCTAGGAAACTTATTTCTTATGCCTCAGGGCAAGTCAAGATCCAAGGAAGTAGAAAACATACTTCTTGACTCAATGTCTGGACTGTTCTTAAATTTTTTAGAATGCTACGAAAAATACCTTTCTTTCTACGCCTCATTGTCAACGCTGCAACCTTGCTACTACGGAAACGCCGTACAGAAGCATAAAACACGAACCACAAAACATTTCGACATGGTCCGATGCATTTTAAAAAGTAATGAAATTTCTCGGTTTTTCCGACTTAAAATGCAACCCACCTGATGCAAAAGCCGCCCCTGGAAGAACTCCTCGTCTGGAGACAAGTCCATTTTCAATATTCACCGCAAAACAACCCATCTAATGTGATTTTTTATGTTAAATTGCACAACATCTATCAAATTCTCAATTAAACCGAATTTCTTGATAAAGCTTCAAAACTGGTGGCAAATTAAATCAATTTAAACTTTACATACACGTTTTATAACAAGTTTGAAACATTGTTAATTTATTAAAAAGTTTAAATTCACATTATAATTTTCGTATTTTCGAAATATCGATCGATATTTTGACATTTCTGACATCTCATTGAAATATGTCACTTCGACAAATGACATTTGTGGTTTAACATTGACTGATCATTATTTTCTGTGGATACAGAATACAGATATTAAATTAAGGCCATAAAGGACTTGATTCGAGGACGTTATATAAATTTAAAAAAAGATTTCAAATTATGAAATTATAATTAATAAACAACCCTAAAAACATTTGGTAAAATACCCTCTTGCTCAAAGTAAAGTAAAGAAAGAAAGGAAGAAAAATATTTATTTAGGAAAAACATCACTAATACAAATAAAATACAATAAAATGCAGAATGTGATCCCAAATAGGTCCTTACTCTGCATTTTGCAGTGCCCTTCAGGACACCGCGTTGGTCTTCCGTGAAGCCCGTCAGATGAGGTAACGTCTGGACATTATAATAACATATAAATACATCATAAAATATAAATGAGTTACATTATGTTAAAATTATATAAATATAAGAAATAATAAATATTAGGAGAAGTAAACACGAACAATACATAAATGAGAAAATAATAGACAAATATGAACCAGGAACAAAAGTTGTTGTACATGTCAAGCAAGAAAACGAAAAAAAAATAAATAAAAATAAAACAAAATAAAAATAAGGATCCATAAGTTAATTTTTCTGAAGTTGCAAGAAGTGTTCACTTAGTTTTATTTTAAAAGTGACCTTAGTTAAATATTATGATTATGCATTGGTATAAGATACTCTCTTATTAGTTGGAGAGAAAAGAAAAACTAAAAAACATTCAATAAATATATTTTTAAAACATTTATGAATATTGACAGTAGATAAATATTATTACATGGTTCATACTAAGTATCTATTTGAGTTGAGCTCGGTGCTTTTGTTACATTACAGATAATAAATAAATAATAAAACCAAGGGTCTTGTAACGCCATCTCTGATAGTTTTGATATATCAGTTTATCATGATTCATTTATTAACCACTAGAGGACGCCCGCAGATTTACCCGCGTACTTCCCGTGGGAATTTCGGGATAAAAGTGGCCTATGTGTTAATCCAGGGTTTTAGCTAACTCCATACCAAATTTTGTTATAAGTTTAGTCGTGACGAACATACACTTACAAACTTTTGTGTTTATAATAGTAGTATGATAGCAATACCTTAAAAAATTTCGAGAACGCATTGCAAAAAATCGACGATGTAAGAAACTCTTTTTGGCGCAATTTCTGACAACAACAACGTAGATAAATTCAAGAAGAAAAACTTATCTAAATACGAAGTTTTATATAAATCTCTTTAACAGTTCTCGAGATTACATAGCATACACATACATACAACTATATACAGGGTTAATGGCAACACGTAGCGATCCTTTTAAGGGGTGATAGAAGAGACCATTAGCTGTCAAATTTCTTTCGAGAACATAGGTCAAAAAAATGTACCGATTTTTTTCTCTTTTTTTTAAGAAAAATGGATCACCAACTTCAATCGGGATTTTATAAAAAAAATAGCGTAATTAATGGTTGTTTTCGATGTATTTAGTTTGTCCACAATATAATACAAAAAAGAACATAAATGTCGTACCGTTTGTAAATGACGTTTTAAAGAATCTAAAAATTTTTACATTTTATACAGTTTCCTGTGACTAAATGCAATTGTATTGCAAAAAATTACCAAGTAACTTTATCGGCGGTACAGTTTAATAACAAGTATGTTTTATTAGCACTCCAACGAGGTATAAAAAAATAAAAAAAAGTTGAAAAATGGCTGAGTAAATGGACTCCATCGGGAATAAGTGACAAATCGTCATTTTTAAAAAGTAACAATTTTTTGCTTTAAATTAAATTTTTCGTCTGTGTACATCTAATGCAGGTCTGCAGTTTTGATTTATTTTGTATATACAAGATATTATATTTAAACCTAAAATAACCAAAACAAAAATTTTCGCTGACTAGACTAGAATTTTATATAATAATAGTAAAAACAACTAGGTATATTGGCCATTGATCGGTACTTATTTATTAAGGTAGCCACAGACTGAAAGAATACTATGAATCTATTTTTAATTTTATTATATTAGTATTACTAGCATACCTGCATACACCCGTGACGTTGCCCGCAAGCACGCAAAATCCAAAAAAATACCATTTTTTTAACAAAACAATGAGCAAAGCAAGTTTCCCTTAAAAGTTAAACATTTAGCTTTTAAGGATAAATTATATTATTATATTACGTGGTCGCATACCAATATATAGTTCTCATAAAGAGCATAAATTCTTTCATACATTGTTTTGTTATATATCAAATGGATACCGAAACGTTTTTCAAGAAAGCTTCGCGGCCGTTTTTCAGACTCAACAATAATTATCGTCATACTTCAGTAAAGGAGAATATTCATTTTGTGCCTTTTCTGAAAATGCCAGTCCACGAAAAAAAAATTTGTCAAAAATCACAAAATGGTACGTATCATTGTTTATTGACGACTGACATATTCAAAAATCAATCAAATGTATGAAACTGAACAAATATCTATAACTTGGCTCTGAACAATTCTATGCCGTTTATGTCATGCACCTAATAGGTCGTTGTAAGTATACGTACCATTTTTTGTGTTAAAGGCCACTTTCAAATATAGATAAAATGTATGTAAGCAACGAATTAACGAAATTTTATTCATAGCTTGGCTCACAACAATTCCACATCATTGTTATCGTATTAGCTATTGCTCCAAATCGCTGGCTTTAACTATACCTACATACCATTTGTATGTATCGATCATCAATAAAATGTATGAAAATGACCAAAAATCTAACTTTTGCCTAACTTGGCTCAGAGCAATCCTACGATGTTGATGCCATATTAACTACAAATTTGAATGAGCTTTTCTAACGATACGTACCATTTATTATTGTCGGCGGATACATTTCGATTAAAATCGATAAAATGTATGAAAATGACCAAAAATCGAACTTTTGCCTATAACTTGGTTCAGAGCAATCCTACAGTGTTGATGCCATATTAAATATAGATTCGAATGGGCTTTTCTAACGATACGTACCATTTATTATTGTCGGCGGAAACTTTTATAAAATGTATGAAATCTATGAATCTTCAAACCTGCACAACTTGGCTCGGTGCACTCCTACAACTTTGCTGCCATATAAACTATTGCTGCAAATGGCTAATTCTAACGAGATGTACTATTTTTTTTCGTTGGCAGGCACTTTCAGAAAAGGCCCAAAATTAAATAAATAAATATTATAGGTCAAATACACACATCGCTGTATAGCCCCAAAGTAAGCGTACTCGTAAATAGCTGTGTTATGGGTACTATGATAACTGATGAATATTTTCATATATATTATACACAAATACTTATAATATATAGATAAACACCCAGACACTGGACAACATCCATGCTCATCACACAAACATTTTCTAGATGTGGGAATCGAACCCACAGCCCAGGACGCAGAAGCAGGGTCACTATCCACTGCGCAACTGGGCCATCTAAAAAAATGTATGGAGTTTGAGTGTTCTCCTTTCCACAAAACCTTAAAAAATTATATACCCACTAAAACTTTCGTCAATAATCACTATCTATTAGGAAAAACCGCAAGAAATCCAATTCACACCGTCCCAAAAGAAGTTTCACTTCAAAAACAGAAGGTAGACAGTACAAAGTAAGAATTTTTAAAATTCTTGACACAGTCTTCTAAAAAATTTCTTATACAGCTACGTCTATTTCGTAATACATTTTAATTTCTTAAAATCCAATTCACAACGTTTCAAAGGATAACTTCAAAAACACGAGGTTATATATAGTAAAAAGAGTGATAATTTTTAAAATACTTAATACATTTTTTAAAAAATCCTATTTACATATTTACAGCTATTTCGCCAAAAATTTTCATTTCTTAAAATTCAATCCACACCCTACCAAAAGAAGTGTTACTTCAAAAACACAATGTTACTTATAGTAAAAAAGTGAGAAGTTTAAAATCACTTTAAAAACCCCAATTTAAATATTTATAGCTATCTCCATTTGGCCCTTAATTTAAATTTCTTAAAATCCAATTCCCACTGTCCCAGAAGAAGTTTCACTTAAAAAACAGAAGGTATATTATGTAGTAAAAAAATTTTTAACTAAAAATAGAACCGACTCAAAACGCACTAAAAAGTAAAAATAACTGTGTCATTTAGTTGCTTTAATTTACTTAAGCATATCTATGAAGTCGGTGCAAGTTTAAGGAACATTAATTTAACGTACTAAAGCAGTTTGTGGGTTCTAGGTAACGTCCTTGAAAGTAGAAACCTTGGCTGGCACCGACTGCTAGATATGCTTAAGTAAATTAAAGCAACTAAATGACACAGTTATTTTTTACTTTTTAGTGCGTTTTGAGTCGGTTCTATTTTTTGTTAAAAATTTTTATTTCTTACTTTTTAGTGATTTATCGCCACGTACGTACTATACTGTCATAGTATATTATACGGCACTTGTAGCCAAAAAGCTACCGATACCGAGACAGACCAAAATCACTGTAAGCGTGCCTTCAAAACTTGAAGAGTTCCTTTAATTTCCCCAGGATATCATCATCAGATCCTAACATGATGACAATAGGACCACCTTGGAAGTTTGCCCTATTTCTAATAAAAAAAGAATTATTAAAATCGGATAGCTCTGTAAAAAGTTATGCGTGGTCATACATATAAATATATATATATATACGTTTCGAATTGAGAACCTCCTCCGTTTTTTTTCGTCGGTTAAAAAGTGTGGGAATGTTTAAAATCCTTGACACACTCTTCTTAAAACTAATAAACACATTTAATTCATGACACACATTCATTTCTTAAAAAGTTTTCGCTTCAAAATCACTAGAATAGATATAGTAAAAAGTGTGAGACTTTTTATAATACTTAAAAAACACTCTTTCTATAAAGTCCCTATTTACACATTTATAGTTAACTATATTTTGTTACACATTTTCATTTCAAAGTTAGATGGTAATAAAACATTAAATTAAAAATCCCCCGACCCAAATTTTAAACATGAAAAGAATCAGTCAAGACAAATTCAACGAGCCCAAACTCGATGGGTTTACTAAACAGGTAGACCAGGGTTACGTCTCCTACCTTCGAGCCTTATTATCAGACCAGCTTAGTGGTTCCAGAAGACATTAGTGTTTCAAATGTCAGATCACACACATGCTTTCAAGCAAACTGAGCGTGTAACATTTCTATCACACCTAACAAACTACCTGATGACCTTGAAGACCCGAACCTATTTGCACCTAACAAAACCTTTCAAACAAAAAACGCATTAAAATCGGATCATCCGTTTGGAAGTTACGATGCCACAGACAGACACATACACATTTACACAGACACGTCAAACTTATAACACCCTGTCGTTTTTGCGTCGGGGGTTAAATAGACAGATAATTTTAAAATCCCACTTCTGAAAAAATTCCTAATAGTATTACCATAATATTCCTAGTGGGTGTTGACTTATACTTTTTAAATGGAGGTATGTATCTTTATTTGCGTCCCTTAGTCCTACTTGTTGGAAAATTGAAATTCACAAAGCGCGTAGGGTATTGCTTGTGTAATTGTCTATGATATAAAAGATCTCTACCATATCTGAACCCACATTTGCAAGATTTACACACGAAATTTGCTACTTCGTGTATTTTCATGTGATTACGATATGTTCTCTTCCGAGAGCATTTATACAAGCAAAGTTTACACGAATATTTCTCGCTAGTATGTTTCCTCATGTGTCTCAACAGACTGCTTCGATATCTACTTTTGTATAGACATGTGTTGCAGTTGAACGGTTTATCGCCAGTGTGTGTTCGCATGTGTGTAACTAAACCACTCTTCTGTTTGAATCGCATCTGACACTCAGTGCAGGTATAAGGTCTTTCGTTAGTATGCTTTCTTTTATGTCTTATCAAGTCTCCTTTAATTCTGCATTTATATTTGCAATGTTCACAGGCAAACGCCTTTTCAGTATTGTGGCATCGTACATGAGATCTGTAAGAATAAATACTTGTGCTTTTAAAGTCACAGACGTTACAGTTGTAAGGAGTTTGGACATTATGAATCCTCATGTGATTAACCAATTGCGCTCTTTCAATGCATTTATAGCTACATTCTTTACAAGCATATGGCTTTTCACCTGTGTGTGTTTTTATATGTTTGATCAACGTATTCTTTTTACTAGCAACGTACAGACAATAGTCGCACGCAAATATCGTTTCTACATACTTGTATTTGACGTGCTCATGTAAAAAAGCCGTCCAAGTATTACAGCTATAAGTTTTTTCAGCTTTGTGCACTGTTAGATGCCTAGTGATATTATTTTTTGTGTTTGTCACAAATCGACAATGGTCGCATGCGTACACATTTCTTATGTATCTATATCTAATGTGTGTGTGTAGGTGTGTCACGAATATTTCTTTCTCATCAGTTATAAAGTTACACTGTATACAAGAATGCTTTTCACTGTCTTTAGTGTCAGTGTTGTAAATTGTTTTAGATTTATTATCAAATTTTACGTTCCTCTTTGCTATTTTACTTTTGTCGTCTATATTATGCACTTTATCAATCTGGCTACTGTCAATTTTAGAAACATTGTTCACAGATTTGTTATTAGTTTTTACATCCGTCTTCATACTTAATGGTTTAGAATTTTCATTTTTCTTTATTTTTATACTTTTTACATCTTTTTTACGCAATTTATTGGATTGAATGATAGATTTTAATTTTACAGTGTTCCTTTGACTAGAATTTACAATTGATGCTTTGTCTTTACTCGATCGTTTCTCACATTTTAACTTGTTTATCATTTGTAAGCAAATTTCAGTGGATTGAACGAGGCTTTTAATTTTTTCAGAAGTTTTCTGTCTATTTCTATTTTTTGAAATTTTGGCATTCAATTTAACTGATAACTCATGACGCTGATCATCACAATCATCATCATATTGTTTAATAGTTTGTATTTTTGTGTTACGTTTACTAGGACAAACAAAAGTTTCTGTACATATATTACCATCTTGTTGATTTTCTAATTCTTTAGATGTTTCACTGAGTTGAGAAATTACGTCTCTCTCACTATCACCTTTAGTTTGATTCTCTAATTCTCTTACAGATATTTCACTGGTATTAGAAATGATATCTTTCTTTATGGTATAATCTTGATTTTGAGTCTCTAATTCTCTTTCGCGTATTTCAATAGTATGAGAAATGGTATCTTCTTGTAAGATATCATCTTGATTTTGAGTCTCTAATTCTCTTTCTGGTATTTCAATAGTATGAGAAATGGTATCTTCTTGTAAGATATCATCTTGACTTTGATTCTCTAAGTCTATTTCAGGGATTTCAATAGTATGAGAAATTATATTTTCCTGTGAGATATCATTTTCATTTTGATTCTCTAATTCTCTTTCACGTATTTCAATAGTATGAGAAATGGTATCTTCTTGTAAGATATCATCTTGATTTTGAGTCTCTAATTCTCTTTCAGGTATTTCAATAGAATGAGAAATGATATCACTCTGTATAATATCATCTTGACTTTGATTCTCTAAGTCTTTTTCAGGGATTTCAATAGTATGAGAAATTATATCTTCCTGTAAGATATCATTTTCATTTTGATTCTCTAATTCTCTTTCACGTATTTCAATAGTATGAGAAATGGTATCTTCTTGTAAGATATCATCTTGATTTTGAGTCTCTAATTCTCTTTCACGTATTTCAATAGTATGAGAAATGATATCTTCTTGTAAGATATCATCTTGATTTTGAGTCTCTAATTCTCTTTCAGGTATTTCAATAGAATCAGAAATGATATCACTCTGTATATTATCATCTTGATTTTGATTCTCTAAGTATTTTTCAGGGATTTCAATAGTATGAGAAATGATATCTTCCTGTAAGATATCATTTTCATTTTGATTCTCTAATTCCCTTTCAGAAATTTCAATAGTATGATTAATTATATCTTTCTGTATAGTATCATCTTGACTTTGATTCTCTAATTCTCTTTCAGGTATTTCAATAGTATAATAAATGATATCTCCCTGTACATTATCATCTTCATTTTGATTCTCTAATTCTCTTTCAGGTATTTCAATAGTATAATAAATTACATCTGTCTGTGTATTATCATCTTGACTTTGATTTTCTAATTCCTTTTCAGGTAATTCAATAGTATAATAAATGATATCTCTCTGTACATTATCATCTTGAGTTTGATTATCTAATTCTCTTTGAGGTATTTCAATATTATGACAAACTATATCTCTCTGTATATTCTCGTCTTGACTTTGAGTCTCTAATTCTCGTTCAGATATTACACTAGTATGAGAAATGATATCTCTCTGTACATTATTATCTTGACTTTGATTAACTAATTCTCTTTCAAGTATTTCAGTAGTATGGCAAATCATATCTCTCTGTATATTCTCGTCTTGAGTTTGAGTCTCTAATTCTCGTTCAGATATTACACTAGTATGAGAAATGATATCTCTCTGTACATTATCATCTTGACTTTGATTATCTAATTCCCTTTCAGGTATTTCAATAGTATGACAAATCATATCTCTCTGTATATTCTCGTCTTGACTTTGAGTCTCTAATTCTCGTTCAGATATTACACTAGTATGAGAAATGATATCTCTCTGTACATTATCATCTTGACTTTGATTATCTAATTCTCTTACAGGTATTTCAATAGTATGACAAATCATATCTCTCTGTATATTCTCGTCTTGACTTTGAGTCTCTAATTCTCGTTCAGATATTACACTAGTATGAGAAATGATATCTCTCTGTACATTATCATCTTGACTTTGATTATCTAAATCTCTTTCAGGTATTTCAATAGTATGACAAATCATATCTTTCTGTATATTCTCCTCTTGACTTTGAGTCTCTAATTCTCGTTCAGATATTACACTAGTATGACAAATCATATCTTTCTGTATATTTTTCTCTTGACTTTGAGTGTCTAATTCTCGTTTAGATATTACACTAGTATGAGAAATGATATCTCTCTGTATATTCTCGTCTTGACTTTGATTCTCTAATTCTCTTTCAGACGTTTCACTGGGATGACTAGATTTTATATTTATAATATTATCTGGTTCTGGAGCACACTTTTCATTAAAAAGTACAGGTATTTTGTCTGCTATTTTATTTTGCTTTTGTATTTCTTTTTCACTGACATAATTTTTATTTCTTAATTCCGTTTTAAATGTGGGCTCAGAAATGGTTTCTGGTTTAGGGAAAACCTCTTTTTTTTTACTAGATAACTTACGAGTGTATACATTTTTTACATTAAGACTTATGTCTAAATCTTCTTCAACATTACTCCCCGTAGAGTAAGCAAATTTATTTCCTTTTATCATTATTCCTGTTTCTTCGTATGTACCTGAAACAAAAGCCAGCATGTCAAGAATGAATTTTAAATTGTAGCGCTGACTTTGTTAAATTTTTTTTTTATTTATTTGTCAACAAGACTGATTAAGATATAAGAGACGATATCTAGGTAGGATAGGTATCTTAGCCTAAACTTAAAATAAATTTAATAAATCTTTTAAGATAGCTTGCAAAATAACTATACTACTGATTATTTAAAAAAAGGCATTAAAAATTATCCTAAAATGTAATGTTCAATAAAAATATAAAAAATAAAGTAGGAACAAACATTATCAAATTAAAGAGCTAAATTGTAATATGGGTATTCAATAGTATTGTAACATGTTTTGTTCATACTAGATAGCATTACAGGCCTAAAAACGAATACCTTAGCATTTCATGGATTCACCGTGCGGGTGGGGGTCCATCGCGTGGCTGAGAGAACAACTCCGAACAGAGCCCGAGACTTGTGACACGGGTGTAGACTTAAAAGAGATCTCTTAGTGACGGCCGTCAACACTCACCTCCTCTGTTCAAGTTGTTCTCCCTGCCCAGCCAAATTCGGAAGGACCCTACTAGAGCAGCTTTGGATACTCGTTCCAGTATGGAGCCTACTGCACTTCTATCTTTTAGCAGGTTATAGAAAGACTTCGCTGGTATACCCCTCGCACCCACTTCTACCGCGTATAAACTAACCACATAGCCATTTTTGGTTAGTTCATTAGTAAGGTCATAGTATTTATTCACTTTGAATACATGGTCTTTAGGGATGTTTGTTTCCCACGGCACTGTAAGCTCAACAAGTACTATACGTTTGATTTGTTTGGAAAAAAGAAATATGTCCGGTCTAGATGTTGTTTTAAAAATCTGGTTATAAAAATCTAACGTAATATCATGCATAATTGCAACTTCGATGCCAGTCTGATACTGTAGCCTAGCGGTAAGGTACTCTGGTCGCAATAATTAGAAACTGAGGCTCGAATCTCATTTATTTGGAAAAAAAAGTAGTTCAGACAGAGAATATTTACTGAGAATTTTTCCATAGAATCATAAGCATTTTTTTTTAATTGACTACAAGTTGGCCCTTGACTGCTATCACACCTGGTGTTAAGTGATGATGCAGTCTAAGATGGAAGCGGGCTAACTTGTTAAGAGTTGGACGAAAATCCACACCCCTTTCGGATTCTACATGACATCGCACCGGAACGCTAAATCGCTTGGCGATACGTCTTTGTCGGTAGGGTGGTAACTAGCCACGAAAGCCTCTCACCAGCCAGACCAAGACAAATTAAGAAAAATCTCAATCTGCCCCGCCGGGACCTCCGTCTTATAAATCCACCGCGCATACCACTGCGCCACGGAGGTCGACAAATATTTATATTTCATAACTAAATCCATTACAACCTAGAACCACGTGATCCAAATTCACATAGGAACATAAGGTAAGAAAAGACACAGACACACACACACACACACACACACACACACACACACACACACACATATATACACATACTTACCCACATACATACACACACACACGTAAAAGTATTTCAGTTGTGTATTTCTGATTAGATTTTGTTTTTTTTTAATTCAATTTTATCCACGTATATTTAACTTGTTATACCGTATTCTTCTTTTTTTAATTATCTATGTGTAATCTTATTTGGCCTTATTTTTCTACCTATTTTAACTGTATGTATTTCTAACTGTACGCTGTTGATTACAATAAAATAAAAAATAAAGTGCCTTACCTGGATACAGATTTGCGGTTCCGAAAATTTCATTTTCCCATGGAAAGAGGGTAGATTCTTCTTTTTTTTCATCATCTCCAAACTCAAAAACATCAAAAATTCCATTAGGATTGTTATCTTGAATATCTTGATACAATCCATCTTGAATTACTGTATCATGTTCTTCTTTTTCATCTACTTCTTTATTTTTAACTACTTCTTGTTTGTCTTCTTCATCTATCACATCTGCAGAGTAATCTCTGAGCGGGTTGATATCATATTTATCAGAGAAAATACTATCTTCAGATTCAGCATTATATTTCCCACATTCCAAATATGTATTTTCTGCTGGCAGTAAAGCTAAGTTGCTTAATATAGGCACATTATGCTCAATATTATAATTGTACATCTGTTGATTGCTTACACAGCTCTCATACAAGGTTTTGATCTGAGAAAAGGAACAGTGTTAGAAATAAATAAAATTATTATTATAAAAACAAAAAACCCGACTGCATAGAAGTTATGAACTGAAAAGAGAAAAACAAGGATCACTATATCTATATAAAATTATAAATAATTTATGGTGATGCAAGCGGGGACAAAATACTTTATTTTCTCTATTTTCTGCGGGGAAAGAAAGATCTACCAAAACTATGTTTGTCCCCGCCTGCAGCGCCATAAAGTATTTAAAATTTTATATAGATATAGTGATACTTGTTTTTCTCTTTTCAGTTCCCAAGTTCTGTGCAGTCGGGTTTTTTGTTTTTATAATAATAATTTTATTTGAGACTTTTTTGTTTTAGTTTATGGTATAGAAATGACACGGTACACTTTTTGCCATTTTTTGTTAAAACGGCAATATAAACATGATATGATATTTATATTTTTGAAATGGTCTTTTTACGACCTTTCATTTGATACCCATATTGCTAAGATAAGAGAAAGAAATACACACATCCCCCCTTTTTTCCCCCATTTACAACCACCATTTTGAAAATTTGTATAGCCTATGTCACTACCACAATTTTAACGAATTCAACGACACCTCACCTGTCAAAATCCGTTCAGTCGAAAGAAGAAATGGACATACATACATACATACATTGGTTTGTCT
The DNA here is from genome assembly GCA_034621355.1 of Mycalesis mineus. Taxonomy (NCBI): domain Eukaryota; kingdom Metazoa; phylum Arthropoda; class Insecta; order Lepidoptera; family Nymphalidae; genus Mycalesis; species Mycalesis mineus. Next base: position 225,925 of record JAXAVZ010000334.1, on the reverse strand, counting down.
TGCTTATAATTATAATTATGGTTGCTAGTTTATTGTTAGTTGTGTTTGCTTTTTGTTTGTCTTTTCTACTGTAGTATTTTTAAGTTAGCATGTTGTGTTTACCAATAAGTAGGTTTACAATTAAACATTTAGTTTTTAAGTTTTTACTATTGTTATACTTATGAGAATTGTAACCTGTTGGTAACCTTAATAAATAAATAAAAAAAAAAAAAAAAATACATACATACGCTCGATAAACATAACCCTCCTTCTGACGCAGTCGGGTAATAAATAAATATTATAGGACAATTACACACATCGCTTTATAGCCGCAAAGTAAGCTTAGGTAGCTTAAGCTTAGGTAGTTGTGTTATGGTTGCTATGACAACTGATGAATATTTTTATATATTAACACCCAGACACTGGAAAACATCCATGCTCCTCACACGAACATTTTCCAGACGTGGGAATCGCCACAGCCTAGGACACAGAAGCAGGATCACTACCCACTGTGCCGCGGCGGCCGTCAATACTAGTTAAACTTACACATTTTTTACTAACTTCAAAAAGGAAGATGTTTAATCAACCTGTATTTATAAATTCCAACTCAAATTCATTAATGTCTTGTAGACTTTTAGTTTTAATATACAAGCTCTTTTAAATAATCATGTTAAATTATTATTTAAAATGAATCATACCTCCATTTTAAATTTGTTTGTTGACAAGCATTCTCAATCGAGCTTGGCTTTAGTATAGGCTATTTTGTATTTTGACATTTCAACTGAAGCAAAAACTAAGCAAATGAAACTGCAAGCGTCTGCTACTAAATAAATAAAATCTTGTATTAAAAAGAGGTGCTAACATGAGATTCATCTCTCCAGGATCCTCCCAACTGTGCATCAAGGATAGCTAAGTTTCTAAATATTGGCAACTCTCCAGAACTATCTGAACTCTGTATATTAGACTCCATTCTTATCTGAAAAGGAATACAATTACTATATTGACGTGACAACATCTTATAATTCGATAGAGCTGGCTGCACGCGCAAAAAAACATGACGTCATACGTCGTTACCTCGCTTTGAGGCGTTCCATGTAAGGCTTGAAGTGCAAGCGAGAGCGCGGAACGAGCGACAAAGAAGCACAATCGGCCTTTGCGTTCGGCAGCGTTCGACATCTATTAAATATATTAACTATTAAATATATGAATTTTAAATTAATAATTAATATATTTATAAATTTAAAATATATATTTATAAATTCAAAATAATTATTTTATAATTAAATCAAAATTTATAAAAATATATATAAATTAAAAATTTTAATAACCAATTAAATGCTACCATTCCATCAGTATTTTCTTAAGACATTGTCACGTTCAACTATCGTCAGTAAACCGACTTTACAGATAACCAATTTTTTTTATTACATATTTGAATGTTATAAAATATGTAGCTGTTGGTTGAGCTAAAACTCTCAAAACTTGAGCAATGGAAACAAATGAATCATTCTTAAATATCTGACAACATTTTTACTGACAAGAGGTAAGGACAGAGATAATACTTGTTCACTTTTTCATACCATTGTTTACATTTATTTTTATTATAAAATAAATTTTTTTAACAAAAAAATAGAATTGTGTAAAAAAGTAAAAAGTAACTGTGTCATTTAGTTGCTTTAATTTACTTAAGCATATCTATGAAGTCAGTGGCGGCAAGTTTAAGGAACATTTATTTAACGTAGTAAAGCAGTTTGTGGGTTCTAGGTAATGTCCTTAAAGTAGAAACCTTGGCTGGCACCGACTCCTAGATATCAATTCTGTAAAAGTTATGTGATATCAATTATGTAGAAATGACTAGACAACATAACAGTGATTCAAAGAGGTAATGCTGCTATTATCTTGGGTACTTTGTAATGTTATATTTATTTTTTAATTGTATTGAATCCATTGATTTAATATAGTCACTCTAATATCATAAAAGCTAATGTTTGTGTCTTTTTGTCACTTAGATTTTAGGCTTTTTATTCCAAAACTTTCACTAGAACGGGAACACGGGTAAAACTGTGGGGCATAGGCTAGTAATTAATAAATATTTACTAGATAAGATAAGTGTACAATCAATTGTAGTTAACGTCTAATATAGAGACCTTTTATGCATTGCTTTTTCATCTCTACACAACACTATGCTGATAACATTTTTAAACCTGTGTCTTAGGATTCTTGCTCTTCTCCCTTAGATACCTACATCTGAAGTTCTGAACTAATATATTTTAAAAATTTAATATTAAATTAGAATAGAATTAAGACATTTATAACGTTTACTCACTGAAATTCGATAATTTATTTATGCTCCATGTCACAGTCAGTATATCTGAAGAAATTATAATTAATCAATACATTCGCCAAACTCGTAAACAAACTGCAACAGGGCGTAAATAAAACTGCAAGTGCAAAGGAAAACAATATTTCACATTTGACGTTGACAGTTGACAGTAACATTGGCATTTGACACTTCTTTGGCTGCAGGTTTCTTTTAGGTCGACCACAAAAAAAAAAATTCTGTTAAAAAATTCGGATGCCTGACGCACTCTGTTCATATATTTTGTTGTGAACCCTGGACACTGTCAGAATTCCGTGTATGACGTCCGCTTCTGATGAGCACCGGTAGCAAATGATCGGACGGCAGAAATTTTTCTGATCAGAAATTATCTCTCTATACATTTTGTACATTGCAATATGTTAAAATTTCTGGACGCTGTTGATTGCAACTTTGACCAACTTACCTCGGAAACGCCAGTCATCATATTTTTACGTATATAGCACGCTGCTATATATTTCTTGAAATACAACCATGGGATACTGCGTCAATGTGCCTTTAGTTAAAATGAAATGAAGTTTCCTCGGTACGACCACTGAGTTGGTCGCAGTACAAGGTCAGCTGCATATTGTAATATTTTTTTCTGTTAAAAATTTTTGACCCCCGTCGATACCACACCGCACACCTATCAGAAACTTTCTTCCGGTGAGTTTGAGTTCACGTTTAGTTCGCGCCTGTTTCTTTTGTTAGCGATATTGTTCTATTTAGTTGAAAAAATAAAACATCGATTCTAGTATCGAAGTTTAATTTTCCTTTTTCATCCACTTAATTGCAGAAGATTGCAAGACAGGCAATTGCACATGAAATTTGCGATAGTGAAATACATTAAAATTCTTTTGCCATAATTTCTGCCATCTTGTTCTGTCGTACAAAGTAAACACGTGCATTCTCCACAGTGTCCTTTCAACGTCTGATGGCAATTTCTGACAGGTGTGCGGGGTTTAGTATAAAATGTACAGAGTGTGCACCATCCCAATTTCTGATCCGAATAAATTCTGACGTCCGATCGTTTGCATCCGGCGGGCATCAGAAGCGGACGTCAGACACGTCAGAATTCCGATGGTATACGGGGTCCTTAACAAAATATCTGAACTGATTGCGTTTCAGCTGAATAAATATATTTAAAAAAAAAAAATTGGTTGTCTGTAAAGTCGGTTTACAGACGATAGTTGAACGTGACAATGTCTTAAGAAAATACTGATGGAATAGCAGCATTTAATTGGTTATTAAAATTTTTAATTTAAGTATAATTTTATAAATATTAATTTAAATTAATAAAATAATTGATTTTGATTTTATAAATTTATATTTTTAATTTATAATAAATATATTAATTTATAAATATATTAATTTTTAATTTAAAATTAATATATTTAATAATTATATTTAATAGACGGATGTCGAACGCTGCCGAATTTTCTCTCGCTTGCACTTCAAGCCTTACATGGAACGCCTCAAAGCGAGGTAACGACGCATGACGTCATGTTTTTTCATGCGTGCAGCCGGCTCTATCGAATTATAAGACGTTGTCACGTCAAAATCTTCAAAAGATGGTGGCGTAAAGCGAAATGAAACAAAAAAATTAAATGTAACTTATTATTTTAATAATTAAAAATTGCATTTCACATAAAGAAAAATTAATGAGAGTCGTGGTTCTTAAATATTTTTCTTCTATAAACTTTGATCGATTTCACTAATTTCCTCATATGCGTTTCCGGACGATCCTTCAGTTTACATCGCAGTTGACGTATCTTTTGTATTGCGTTCCTCATAATGGCAGCTTTCTTGTCAACAAGCGAGCGCTTTCTTATTGGTACTACTTTAAGAGCGTTCTGTACGTCAAAATCATCGTTATCACTAGACACATCTATAGTGTTTGATCCATTCCATACTTTGTATTTTAGGTAATATTTCATTATGTCGCCGCCGGTGTCTCGTTTCTGAACTGATCTTCCGTCCGTCAGTTTTAGCGGCAAAGGGCGGCCATTTTCTACCTGCTCTAGGATTTCCAATTGTCTATTATCTTCCGTTGCCGTATTTTTATTCACTGCCGTCGTCAATTTCGGAGTATTTTCTATAAAATAAAATTGATTGAAATTAGTACCTATACGAAAGCTAAACTTGATTGAGAATGCTTGTCAACAAATTAAAAATGAAGGTAGAAATCACTAGTCATTTTACACCTATTTTTTTAATTAACTATTTAATGATGAATTCATGTCAATAAATTAGATTAGTAAGCTTAAAAGTAATTAATATATTCAATATCTTTTAAATCAGAGTTTTCAAAATAACAAAACATAGTTTTAAATTTATTAGGCATGGAATGTGTTGTGTTTTCTACCTTCATTTTAAATTTGTTTGTTGACAAGCATTCTCAATCGAGTTTGGCTTTAGTATAGGTATCAATCATCATTATCAGCCTAAGGCATGTGTGCACCAAGATGTCAGTTAACATAACTAACGGTTAACATAAGCTAACTATAAATTTACTGTTCACGACAACCCGTACGCCGGTTAAGGACGTAAACCAGGCGGTTATCTTAACCGAGCTTACGTCCTTAACCGGCGTACGGGTTGTCGTGAACAGTAAATTTTACGTTTAGCTTATGTTAACCGTTAGTTAGCGGATTGGCGGGGTAGATTAGTTAACGTATATTTTTTTTTGGGTCAACAAGCTGTACACGAACAATATTACTTACAAATATAAAAGATACACACATTACTTATACGTGAACCAGCACCGTTAACCACGTATTACATGAAACTTATATTGAGAGTGTGACTAAAAATATACCAAAAACTAAGACAAGCTAAAACTAAAACAGAAACTGAAACTGTTGCAGAAAACCATAGATTAAAGACTAATAGATAGCCCATAGCGTGTCCACTCGTGAGACAGCAAATCAGCCTTATTGACATGACATGTCAACATTTAAAGTACATCATAAAACGTTATGTTTTAAAATATCGTAAAATACGAAATATTACTTTATATAACATAGTTTAGTAAACGCATAATACATGAAATTTGCTAAAAAATAACATATCTAAGCTTTAAATCATCAATCAATGAAGTTTATGCCTACTTACGTATGAAACGTAATTCCTTCGATTTTCTGTTCGCTGCGACTGTTGCAGCCGAAAATATTGTAACCCACTATAGCACGATAACGTTTAAATTAATACCGTAACCGCAAAGTTATATTATTTATCAGCAAATTTAATAAAAAGCTAATAATTGCTCAGATATGTCCCTTGCTTGTCACAAACTCCACTCTTGACAAAAAATAAAAACGAACACGCTGAAAGGGACAAAAAATAATCTTGTGTCACTTTCTAATAAAGGCTGAATGAAATAAGTCTGTCACGCTCTTGAACCTACAGCCGCGATATGACTCCATCTATTAGTCTTTAATCTATGCAGAAAACTGTCAATGTATACATTTGACAGTTCTCTTGTTTTAGTTCTTTAGACAATCCACCACCGCTCGACGTTTGACTCCTTACCTTCTAGGCCATCTTTTAAATGGTCATCCTCACGCAAGCTGCTGTCGTAGCCAGTCAGCGACGCCAGCCGATCCAAGGTCCACGCCAGCCGCATCAAGTCTGCGTCTTCATTGCTCTCCTAAACAAATGATTAATGATTTAACGACAGCTTCAGCTGGGGGACCACTGCAGATCCATCGTCCTTACACGCACACTCTCAGGGAACATCTCCCTACATTCCTTCAACCGTCTTGACTCAACGACAGCTCGCTTTGAACTCACTGAATCTAGTCTTTGTTCTGCACACGAAATAAATTTGAATTGTTCCATTCTTTTAACTTATTCCTTGTTTTAACTTGCATTTTGACTTGATTACTTTTAATCCAAATGAGGTTTCGAAGTATAAACTCTTTTACTTTCTAATTCCTCCGAGGGGTCATCCGTAATATTATATAATCTGTAATAGTTTACCCTAATTTGGCTGAAATATGATGGTTATATAGAAAAACACGCTACCGCGGAGTGTCATTGAAAACGCTGCCTTATGCCCTTGAGATATAACAAAACAATGTATAGACAGATTATTCCTCTTTATTAGGACTATAAAAAAGTCAGTGACGATCTTTTAGGGATATATCGCTATACCTATTCTACCTTTAAAAAAATTAAAAAATTTTTTTGATGACAATATAATTATTTTTAACCGACGAAAAAAATTTAAAGTAAGAAATAAATTTTTTAACAAAAAATAGAAGTCGGTGCCAGCCAAGGTTTCTGCTTTAAGAACATTACCTAGAACCCACAAACTGCTTTACTGCGTTAAATAAATGTTTCTTGAATTCGGCTGGCACCGACTCCTAGATATGCTTAAGTGAATTAAAGCAAGTAAATGACACAGTTATTTTTACTTTTTAGTGCGTTTTGAGTCGGTTCTATTTTTTGTTAATTTTTTTTATTTTGAAGTCGATTAGAACGTAAAGCTGTAAGGTTCCTTGTCGAACCACTTGGTTATAAAGTATATTAACCTGGTTTATGGTTATGTCGTCATAAACTTTATCTCTCATCTTGTCTGTGGTGGAGAGTGCTATTTCAGACAGTTTCTGAACGTAGTGCTTTTTCTTCTCTGCTTTCTCGCATTTGGTTTTCTCTTCTTCACCGCTAGTATCATCCCTGGCGATTAAAGTCTGCAAAGAGAGATATTTTTAGAGATAAATTTACTTTTAACAGATATAATAAAAAGGGCTCTTGCCACCATAAACGTTCCTGCGCTAATGGAGCCGTCAGGAATAAGCTGGGATGATGGCAAGAGACCTGATGGATTGACGCTGGTTCCCTGGGAAGTGGGACGGGCCCTAATGCGGGACGCTACTTGCGTTGACACATTGGCTCCGTGTCATATCAGGGAGACAGAATCAAAACCGGGGGCCGCAGCAGAAAAGGCTGAAACCGGTAAGTGGCACAAGTATGCCTCTCTGACAGAGAGTTACATATTTGTACCTTTTGCCGTGGAGACCCTTGGGCCATGGAGTCGCAGTGCCAAAAAATTCTTCCGTAACATTTCACCGCGCCTAATTGCCTCAACTGGTGACCGAAGGGCTGGCTCGTTTGCGCAAAGGATCAGCCTGGCTATCCAACGCGGAAATGCAGCCAGTGTTCTTGCCACCATTCCACGTGGGCATGATTTGTATAGTTATTAGAATAAGTTAGCTTAAGTTCCTTATTGTATTCTTTATCAAAAAAAAAAAAAAACTCAACAGATACGGGTTCTATTTCAACTGGAAAGAGTTTCATCATCATCGTTATCAGCCTATTAATGGCATACTATAGAGCTATGCGTCTTATCTTATACGAGAGGGGATATGGAGCGACCCACCACGCTGCTCCAATGCGCGTTGGCGGGGTTAGGGGTATAATGTTTAACGATTACTATCAGCTGTTACTCATTTCGACGGCCTCCGTGGCGCAGTGGTATGCGCGGTGGACTTATAAGATGGAGGTCCTGGGTTCGATTCCCGACGGGGCAGATTGCTTAATTTATCTTGGTCTAGCTGGTACGAGGCTTTTGCAGTGTCTTTTTACCACCCTACCGACAAAGAGGGATTTGATTTGATAGAACCGTGTGGATTTTCATCCTACTCCTAACAAGTTAGTTCGCTTCCATCTTAGATTGCATCATCACTTAACATCAGGTGTGATAGCAGTCAAGGGCCAACTTGTAGTCAATAATAAAATTATTATTATAAAAACAGAAAACCCACTGCTTAGAACTTATGAACTGAAAAGAGAAAAACAAGGATCCCTATGACTGTATAAAATTCTAAATACTTTATGGTGCTGCAAACAGGGACAAAATACTTTAACCTGCGGGGAAAGAAAGATCTACCAAAAGTCAGGTTTTTTGTTTTTATAATAATAATTTTATTTCAGACTTTTTAGTTTTAGTTTATGGTATAGAAATGAGACGGTACACTTAGTACACTTTTTGCCATTTTTTGTTAAAACAGTAATATGAACATGATGATGATATTTATATATTTGGTAGGTACCCATATTGCTAAGATAAGAGAAAAAAATACACCTATCCCCCCTTTTTTCCCCCATTTACAGCCGCCATTTTGAAAATTTATGTAGCCTACGTCACTTCCACAATTTTGCCAAAGACAACGACACCTCACATGTCAAAATCAGTTCAGCCGTTTAGGATGTAGTGCGTGCCGAAGAAATGGACATACATACATACATACGCTCGAAAAACATAACCCTCCTTCTGACGCAGTCGGGTAAAATAAGTCTTTGAGTTTATCGTGAACAGACAGACAGACCCGGCGAAGTTATTTATAAGAGGAAGTATAAGTATAGTTAAGTACCTCTGAAGAGTTTTTGTTACAGTCCTCCAAGGTATCTTTGTACGCAGCCATCGCATTACTCAAGCCCTCCAAATACACGCCGCCATTTTTAATTATACTGTCAACCTGAAAAAAAAATTTTTGAGTACGTAAGTGCGAGTACTGCCTGTTGTATTTTAGAGTGAAACTTCTTTATCGGGGTTGGAAAAAAATTTAGTGTAAAATTTTTTCGTTACGCGTCACATATTTCCGTTACGCGCCATCCTTGGAAGTGATGTGATAAATATATATACTATATGTCATATGGAAATGATCAGCAAAATCAAAGGGTTTATTTTAATTCTAATTCCAGTGAATTTCTAAAAAAAGTAAGTAATTACGACATCAATGATAGTAATAATTCTATTACAATTAATGAAATTCAATAATAATCTTTGTAGTAATAAGCTAAAATGAAATAATTTTAGAATTTGTATTTATGTCTATGATAATAATAGCCTTTTATTAAACTTTATCTAATTTACTTTATTTAACCAATTTCTGTAAAGTTGCATATAGTAAATTATTTTTTGAAAAATAACGTCATAAAAAAGTTTCACTTCTTACGAGTGTACGCTAGTACACGCACACATTTTTTTTTTATTGAAATAAATAGACCGAGATGACCCGATAAGGCAGCAGAAGACACGGCATACCACAATCTAGTTGAATCTGCAGCTTGGGGACCGCAGAGGCATATTCTGGCGTCTATTGTCGGCGGAAGTGTGTCATTCCCTAGCCTAGTGGACGCAATGATCAGCGACGAGATATGCTGGATGGCCATGACATCCTTCTCTGAGTCAGTCGTCAGCTTAAAAGAGGCGGGGGAAAGAATGCGGCAAACGGATGCTGAAGCTGCCCTCATGCGCCGAACAAGACAGCGTAGAAGGAGACTGGTAGATGCAATGATCAGCGACGAGACATGCTGGATGGCCATGACATCCTTCTCTGAGTCAGTCGTCAGCTTAAAAGAAGCGGGGGAAAGAATGAGGGAAGCGAATTCTGACGCTGCCCGCATGCGCCGAGCAAGACAGCGTAGAAGGAGAACGGTAGATGCAATGATCAGCGACGAGACATGCTGGATGGTCATGACATCCTTCTCTGAGTCAATCGTCAGCTTAAAAGAAGCGAGGGAAAGAATGAGGGAAGCGAATTCTGACGCTGCCCTCATGCGCCGAGCAAGACAGCGTAGAAGGAGATTGGTGGATGCAATGATCAGCGACGGGACATGCTGGATGGTCATGACATCCTTCTCTGAGTCAATCGTCAGCTTAAAAGAGGCGGGGGAAATAATGAGGCAAGCGGATCCTGACGCTGCCCTCATGCGCCGAGCAAGACAGCGTAGAAGGAGATTGGTGGATGCAATGATCAGCGACGGGACATGCTGGATGGTCATGACATCCTTCTCTGAGTCAATCGTCAGCTTAAAAGAAGCGGGGGAAAGAATGAGGGAAGCGAATCCTGACGCTGCCCTCATGCGCCGAGCAAGACAGCGTAGAAGGAGACTGGTAGATGCAATGATCAGCGACGGGACATGCTGGATGGTCATGACATCCTTCTGTGAGTCAATCGTCAGCTTAAAAGAAGCGAGGGAAAGAATGAGGGAAGCGAATCCTGACGCTGCCCTCATGCGCCGAGCAAGACAGCGTAGAAGGAGACTGGTAGATGCAATGATCAGCGACGGGACATGCTGGATGGTCATGACATCCTTCTGTGAGTCAATCGTCAGCTTAAAAGAAGCGAGGGAAAGAATGAGGGAAGCGAATCCTGACGCTGCCCTCATGCGCCGAGCAAGACAGCGTAGAAGGAGACGATTATATGCGCATCTACTCTCGCTATAGTTTGTCGGGACGTCACTGAAGAATGCGTAAGCAATACTGTGGCATCTTAAATATCGACGAGGTCGGGTCCGCTATGTTTTAGTGGGTATTCCGTCTGGCGAGTCCACATGCCCTCCAAAAACAATGCTAATTATTGTTTATTGGAGTTGTGTTTTGAGGGATGGATTTCCCAGCGAAAAAAAAATGTGTGCGTGTACTAGCGTACACTCGTAAGAAGTGAAACTTTTTTATGACGTTATTTTTAAAAAAATATTTTACTATATGCAACTTTACAGAAATTGGTTAAATAAAGTTAAATTAGATAAAGTTTAATAAAAGGCTTTTATTATCATAGACATAAATAAAAATTCTACAATTATTTCATTTTAGCTTATTACTACAAAGATTATTATTGAATTTCATTAATTGTAATAGAATTTTTACTATCATTGATGTCGTAATTACTTACTTTTTTTAGAAATTCACTGGAATTAGAATTAAAATAAACCCTTTGATTTTGCTGATCACTTTAATATAACATATATATATATGACGGCGCCTGCGTCATCGTACACGACTAGAAAGAAGTCTGTGAACTGCACGTGCACCAGCTACGCCCTCTTGCGGCTGCGCATCGTTCGATACCCTCCACTCACCCCACTACTTGAGTCATTCTAAGTTTTATAAAAAGAGCGGGTCTACAACTGGCGGGCAGTTTAGGCTCTGGCGTGGCACGGTGCAGACCTTGTACTTTGCTTATCGCTTAACCTAGACAACTCTGATAATTAATTTGTGCAAACGAATTAATTATTGCTCTCAGCTTGAGTTATAATTACTTGGAATACAAAGGCCTAATTTATTCACAATGTCCTACCCTCTTTCGACAAATTTGGCTGGGCAAGGAGAATAACTTGAACAGAGGAGGTGAGTGTTGACGTACGTCACTAAGAGATCTCTTTTAAACCTACACCCGTGTCACAAGTCTCGGGCTCTGTTCGGAGTTATTCTCTCAGCCACGTTCGGAGTTACTTTCTCAGTGTCTCTCAAATTCGAATATGATTCCAGTCTTGAACGTCAGAACCTGCGTCAAAAGATGTCGCCGCCATCCATATATATATTTTTTTTGATCACTTCAATATAACATATATATATATTTATCACGTCACATCCATAAGTCAAAGATGGCGCGTAACGGAAAAATGTGACGCGTAACGAAAAAATGTTACACTAAATTTTTTTCCAACCCTGATAAAGAAGTTTCACTTCAAAAAGATGACCCGATGAGAGTATCAGTAACCCCACTATCAGAATAAAAAACTTACCTCTTTCTTTTTATAAGTTTGATAATTAAAGTTCTCTGCATAATTGGCCGTGTACATCACTTCGTTGTCGTCCGCGCTGGCAACACCGGGCCAGATGTCATCGTCGTAATTAGAATCTTCATCAACAGGATTTTTGCCTAACAATTTCTCCACTTCCGCCATGTCGACGATCCATGACGCCACATCCGGTAAGATGGCCGCGACCGTTATACCTATCAATGCGTATTTCACTGCTTTCATTTTTTCCTAATGCCTCCTAACTGTAAATGAAAAATACATCGAAATTAAGTACTTGTATGACAGATATTTTAAGAAAATGGATATGGTGTCGAATAATATGCCTACTTGTACCTCCGCAATTGGCTTTATACTCAGTAAATATATAATTGGTAGTTCTAGATTAACGCGTTTAAACGAACAGACTCTTACGCATTATAATCTCGGATGCCGTCGAGTTTTCGCCTGCAAGAACATTAGTAGGTACCTATATTGCAATTTGCAACCTTTAGACAACACCAAAAAATTATTTCTTGAAAAGTTAAAGAAAGAATTGTTACAGTTATCTAAACCTTCAAGTTAAATATCTACGTGCCGCCGCAGATATTTGTAATCTTAATAAAAAACTAATAAATAAATAAATATTATAGGACAATTACACACATCGCTACATAGCCCCAAAGTAAGCGAACTCGTGAGTAGCTTGTGTTATGGGTGCTATGATAACTGATGAATATTTTTATATATATTATACATAAATACTTATAATATATAGATAAACACCCAGACACTGAAAAATATCCATGCTCATCACACAAACATTTTTTAGATGTGGGAATCGAACCCACGGCCAAGGACACAGAAGCAGGGTCACTACCCACTGCGCCACTCAGCCGTAATAATACTATAATATTGTTTTTAACCGTCGAAAAAAAACGGAGGAGATTCTCAATTCGACACGTATATTTGTTTTTTTTTATGTATGACCACGCATAACTTTTTACAGAGTTGTCCGATTTTTTATTAGAAAGGGCACACTTCCAAGGTGGTCCCATTGTTATCATGTTACGATCTGATGATGATATCCTGGGAAAATTGAAGGAACTCTTCAAATTTAATAGGCACACTTGCAACGATTTCGGTTTTTGTGTAAGTATCGGTAGCTTGTTGGCTACAAGTGCCGTATACTATGACAGTATAGTACGAGTACGTTACGTGGCGATAAATCACTAAAAAGTAAGAAATAAAAATTTTTAACAAAAAATAGAACCGACTCAAAACGCACTAAAAAGTAAAAAATAACTGTGTCATCTAGTTGATTTAATTTACTTAAGCATATCTAGGAGTCGGTGCCAGCAAAGGTTTCTACTTTAAGGACATTACCTAGAACCCACAAACTGCTTTACTATGTTAAATAAATGTTCCTTAAACTTGCTGGCACCGACTTAAATTATTTTTTATCTTATTTCCGTCAATTTACATATAACCTTGATGAATATAGCTAGAGCTCAAACGGCGGCGAATAAAAGACAAACTAACTTCGTTAAAGCAGGCTCAAGTACAAATTCCACCAGCAAGCCTTATTCAATTCTGGGCTCTGCTCCTGATTGGACTATATTAATGGACACGTATGAAAAGCACTATAAAATCCCGGAAGACTTAGCTATTACGACATCTAGACCGGACATATTTCTTTTTTCCAAACAAATCAAACGTAGAGTACTTGTTGAGCTTGCAGTGCCGTGGGAAACAAACATCCCTAAAGACCATGTATTCAAAGTGAATAAATATTATGACCTTACTAATGAACTAACCAAAAATGGCTATGTGGTTAGTTTATACGCGGTAGAAGTGGGTGCGAGGGGTATACCAGCGAAGTCTCTCTATAACCTGCTAAAAGACCTTGGCCTTACTAGAAGTGCAGTAAGCTCCGTATTGGAACGAGTGTCCAAAGCTGCACTAGTAGGGTCCTTCCGAATTTGTCTGGGCAGGGAGAACAACTTGAACAGAGGAGGTGAGTGTTGAGGCGCGTCACTAAGGGTACTCTTAAACCTACATCCTTGTCACAAGTCTCGGGCTCTGTTCCGAGTTTTTCTCTCAGCCACGCGATGGACCCCCACCCGCACGGTGAATCCATGGAATGCAAAGATATTCGTCTCTCAGTCGTGAAGAAGTAACAAACACACACCCACAAATTTACGCTTAAAAAAGCACAGGACTAAGTCGCGGTGAACTGCTAGTTATGATCAGTGTTCAGACAAAATAACTTCGTACCTAAACACCTAAAACTTGTCTTCGACTGCTAGTACACACATTTCGCACAACACTAATGAGCGATGGCCAATTGTTAGAGTTATTAACACACAAAAGGATGCGTTTTTGCGCAATACAGCCAGTTTCCCGCGGTAGTGTGCGCGGATGCGATTGGCTAATGTATTTGTTGTTGTTTTCTATTTTAATTCATTATAGGTAAAGGTGAATTACGTGACTAGGGACAACCCCAATCTCTCGGTCATTTGGGCCCAATCTCGGGAGGGCTACCCGGAATTAGCATTTCTCTACGCGTTTCATCGCCGGGCCGCCTTCTTGACTCCCTACAAGTTCTTTATCTTCTCGTCCTTGTCCCTATAGTAGCCAATTACATGGCTAAGGCCTGTGTGCACCAAGATATCGGTTATCATAACCAACGGTTAACATAAGCTAAACGTAAATTTTTTTTTGTTTTTTTTTATCGACTACAAGTTGGCCCTTGACTGCTATCACACCTGATGTTAAGTGATGATGCAATCTAAGATGGAAGCAGGCTAACTTGTTAAGAGTGGGACGAAAATCCACACCCCTTTCGGTTTCTACACGACGTCGTACCGGAACGCTAAATCGCTTGGCGATACGTCTTTGTCGGTAGGGTGGTAACTAGCCACGGCGAAAGCCTCCCACCAGCCAGACCATGACAAATTAAGAAAAATCTTAATCTGCCCCGCCGGGAATCGAACCCAGGACCTCCGTCTTATAAATCCACCGTGCATACCACCGCGCCATGGAGGTCGTCAAATTTACTGTTCACGACAACCTGTACACCGGTTAAGGACGTAAACTCGGTTAAGATAACCGCCCGTTTTACGTCCTTAACCGGCGTACGGATTTATTATAAATAGTATATTTATAGTAAAGTTATGTTAACCGTTGGTTATGATAACCGAAATCTTGGTGCACACAGGCCTAAGCGTACGAATCAAAGGAGTACTTAGCTATGTAGGTAATAGCGATAGTTTTCAAACCCAGAAAAAACTAATCATTACAAATTCACTCACAAAGAGATCACATTTAGTGATAAGGTCGCCCTTAGCTTTTTCTTATAGCTTTAAATGTATTTTACCTAATTTTTTTGAATAATAATATAAAATAAAGTTGTTTAAATAAATAAATAAAATACAAATTATACAAAATTATTATATTTATATTATAGTAAAAACAAAAACCCCACTGTTTAGAAGTATTTCAATTCTAAATACTTTACGGTGCAGCAAGCATGGAACAAACATAGTTTTGGCAGTTCTATCTTTGCCCGCAGGTAGCAAAGTATTGTTTCTCCCCGCCATTACCACCCCTATGTGTCGCACAATCGGGTAAAAATAAAGTCCCCCGAAATGTCTGTGTGTACGCGGTAAACTCAAAGACTTCAATTGTTGGCAGTGTTGAGTCTTTTGGAAGTTTTAAATGAAAAACGCATCCCTTTGAGATATAACAATATAATATTTGGATGACTTCCTCTATGCTAGGATGATACTAGAACTACAAAAAGTCCGCGACAGCGTACATCTATCTTTGAAGGATAGTTTGCAATATTAATTTTTTGCTTTAAGGTCAGATACCTACAATTCTCCTTTGTTCTTGAAAGGTTGCAATATTTTTCTCGCAGGCATCTGCTAGTTTGACATGAAAAAAGCTTAAAAGAAAGAAATTATTCTCTAATTCCAGTTCTTGTTATAGACTACATCTGTGAATTTAAATGTATAAATTATAGAAGGGTAAAATCAGGACTTCTTACAAAGGAATATCGCAGCGCCCTCCTTAAGGTCAAATTCAGAAGGTCTGCAGCGCCATCTTTGTCAAATTCAGATACGATTTTCGTGAAATTTTGTTTCCACCTGTGGTAGGGGAGCCCAAGCGGGGATTTTGGGATTTACTAAAGCGCGGCAGATTAATATACAGGGGGATACCTTGTGCCCGGTTAAGTTCCTCCACGAAACATGAGGCCCATATCTAAGGCCGCCCGTGAAGGATACAGGATCAGATTAGTAAAAAAAAATTGGCCATCAGAAATTCTCGAGCGCGTCAGATTAAGGTAGGGTGAGTTAATTACACCCTAAAAAGTGTATATTCCACTAATCTGACAATTTGAGAGCGACGTAAAGAAAGGGGAGGGCAGCAAAGTTGTAAAAAAAAACGTCAAGTCGACATTCTCGAGCGTAGCTAAATTTTTTTTTGTTTTGAAGGAAATAATTTAAGAATAATGAAAAATATATAATCTGATGATTTCCGCAAGCCGAAATAACGAAAATTCGTCGATAAAGTTAAATGCGTGCAGCTCGCTTATAACTTTTAAACGACTAAACCGATCGGAATTTACTAAACGGCGTTCTAAAGATTATTCTCAAAATTAGATTTCCTGTGAATTTGAACCGATTCGGACCGATAGATTTTGAGAAATTTTGAAAAATCTCAAAAAAAATTTTTTTACAAAGTGGTTTTTTAGAATAACTTTTGAACGGCTTTATCGATCAACTTCTAAAACTAATCCGCTTTTGAGCTTAAAAAAACACGTCCATCGCCACCAAGTTGGTTAAAATCGGTTGATTCGTTCGAGAGATATTGTGAACGAAAGAAACCCGAAAAAGTGTTTTTTCGGGATTACTCCGAAATTTGTGATTCGATCAATAAAAATTGCAAAATTACTTACGAGGATAATAAAACTGCGTCGAATGCCGTCAACCGCGTGAAAATTGCTTGATCCATTCAAAAGTTATTGCGGTTTATTGAAACTTCTATCAGACTTTCGAGCTGGGAGAGCTCATATGCAAATAATATTTCTATATATTATTTCTTTGAACTCAAAAATGTCATAAGTACAATTTTAAGCGCCCAGGAATGGAATTAGCGGGAAGTTGCAGGGATGGCCTTTGAGGTGAACCGTTTTTCTAATTTTCTTTTTGTCAGATTAAGCGAATCACTCTAGATAATCGTCAGATTATGAGACAGTACGTTTAGAACATAAAGATGAACCATATATATCTTAATCTGACGCGCTTGAGTATTTCAAAATGGCGATTTTTTTTTGCACATTATGATAATGGCCGCGAGTTTGCGTCCCATCGAAATCGTCAGATTAGTGAATGAGAACTTTTTTGTGGTGCACTTAACACTCCCTTAGATTACCTGACGCGCTCGATTAAATTTTTTATTTTTTCATTTTCAACCCTTACATACAACAACCCACATCATGCAAACGATCAGATTATTATACGTACATTAACACAAATACGTAGGGCATTGATGCTATCAATATCTGACGCGCTCGAGAATGTCCATGCAACAGTTTTTTTTTTTAAATTTAAAAATTTATAGCCGCTTCCCCCACCGATGTAAAGGTATATATCATATAACATTTTTTTCTTCTTATCACCTAAGCTTTGCAACCCAATAGGTCCCTACGACGCTCGAGTAAATCCCCATTTAGCATCCTGGGCTCCCCTACTACTGGTTTCGAGGGCGGTTCATTGATCTAGCCAGGTTTTATTTTTGGAAAACGTATAATTTAAAAGACTGGTCAACCGGGTATTATAGATTTATTTACTTTCATAAAACGATGCTTGATTTGACACATAAAAAACGCATTTTCCCGCTATTATTAACTTATAGAGCAGTGCATTTAATTTTTGAAATCAAATAAAATCGCCGTAGGATGAAACCCATTGGAAAAGGAGGAGAATATCATAAAAATGAAAGGAAAAATAAATTACGGGCGATCTGAGGTCGGGAAGGGGGTGAGGGTTTAGGGGTAAAAAACGGATTTTCTCGATTTCCGGCAAAACTAAAAGTCCTACGGAAAAGAGTTGAATGGCAAAGTTGTAGGTAATAAAAAGATCTAAACAACCTCAATATTTATGAGATAAATTCAAAAACCAAGTTTTTCGTTTTTTATTTTTATCTTTGACAAATAAAATTTTATTTTCATAAAATTTCCTCCTCATTTTCTGATGGGTTTCATTCTACGGCGATTCTGTTGTACTTTATGTTAATTTTAAGGCTAATTGCACTGGAGTATTTTGGGTTTGTAAATGCAACAACTTAAAATTGGCTTTCTTTTATAAATAGCTTAAATCTCGGTTATCTCAAAAATGGTGAGGTTTCGGCCATAGCATCACATGACGAGCTGCAGTCTTTTTTAACCCCCAAGGAATGTATCTTTTTTCCTGACACCCTGACGACGGCCTCCGTGGCGCAGTGGATTTATAAGACGGAGTTCCCGGGTTCAATTCCTGACTGGGCCGATTAAGTAGTCCAATTTACTAAATTGGACTAGTTGTAACTAGTAGGAGACTGGTAGTGGCTAGTTATCACCCTACCGACAAAGATGTACCAAGTGATATAGGGATCAGGTACCATATAGTGTAGAAACCGAAAAGGATGTGGAGGTCATTCTACTGCTAACAATATAGCTCGCCTTCATCCTTGCATCATCACTTAGGTCTAACGCTAAAACACGGGCGGGTGCGGGCGCGGGCGCACGCGTCGGTCGACCGCCGCGGGCCACGAATCCGCGAGCGGGCACCCGTCGCGTGCGCCCGTCTCAGTTAGCGCTGCTCATTGACATATTAATACTATGGACTTCGGGTCTAATGCAAAATTTACGTCAAAAGTGTCCCAAGATATTTTATACACACTAGGATGTATTTATGTTTTTATACACAAATTAACATTGTAATGTATGTCTTATCGTATTGTTATACAGTCTAATTTGCAACGGTCTAATTGCATGCAATAAGTAATCACCTTCGATTGACGGTTACCATGGCAGCCTTTTTTTGACATGACAGCTTCTCGTGAAAATAGGACAACATAAATGGTGTGGAGTCGGTAGCTTTCAAATTTTTTTGGCATCTTATATTTAAATATTATATTTACAACAAATTTTAATTTATATTAACATATCCCTGACCTCTATATGCTGGGATAAATCTTGTACCAAATAATAATTGTTGTAATTATCTTGTATAAAATAATAATTAGTTATAATAATATTTAATTACAAATCAAATCCACAAATGTACAAAATGATATGCCACTCGATATAGTTCCTTACTTTGAAATTTCAAGTTCTCGATATTTTCCTCTTTTTATTTAAACTGAAAATATATTTTTTTACTTCAATGACGTTAGATCACTTTTTTAAATAACTGTTCCTAATTTCATGTAGATAATTCTTATAGTCATCAAATTAATATACCATTATGGTCAAAGATATTTGATTAATATTCATGACATAAAAAATAAAAGTTGACATAATAAATAAAAATTTTTGAATTGAAAATAATCTAATTATTTTAATTCAAAAATTAAGTAAGTAAATAATTCAAATGTTAAACAACAAAATAACTCTATGCAGTCGTTGTTCTAAAACATTCTATTGCTCACGGCAGATCCGAACTAAATGTGGTTAATTAGATAAATATATTGCACTCCTTCTATCCTATACGCGGGTAGCGTATGGGAAAAGGACAGATAGATACTTGTGTTCATTTTGGTTGGTTATGCAATTCGTTTCTATAGTTTATTAAAATTTTAATAAAATAGCCTGTTTCAAAGCAAAATAATACTTTAAAATCATCAGTAAATATTTACTTACTGAAAATATGGTACACCGTCTTCTTTTCTCACCTTACTCGGGTAGTTCCTACAAGTTTTTCATAACACATTACGGCATTATTGACGTGTATTCTGTCAGTCAGCTAATATGAGACTGAATTGCGATTGGAAGTCATTTCGCGTTTTGGCTTACTTTTGGTTCGGACACTTTTTATCGCTGACCCGAAGTCCATAGTATTAATATGTCAA
Source organism: Mycalesis mineus (assembly GCA_034621355.1). NCBI lineage: Eukaryota > Metazoa > Arthropoda > Insecta > Lepidoptera > Nymphalidae > Mycalesis > Mycalesis mineus. The sequence goes on along the minus strand of JAXAVZ010000334.1, from coordinate 205,941 downwards.
TGGCGCTGCTAGTATAATTTTGATGTCGAGCGTGTACAGTTGTGTCGAGTAGATTACCATTGATTATTTACTAATTTATTATTTGGCAAAAAGACGTCAACGGAAACAACTTCGACTGCATAACCCGTTGTTGACAAGCAGGTTACTCAGCGGAGAATTCGATAATTCATTCACCATATCCCATAATACTGGCCGAAATTGCGCCTCAATTATTACGTGCTTTGTATCGATGTTCATGATTGTACCTAGCCTCTGACGCGTGTGACCGTGGCATCTAGCGGGGCTCGTCTGATTTGTAGAAACAAACCCCCTCGCGTGTGCCCGTCGCAGGCGCCCGCCACCCGCGCCCGCACTCCGTTGCACGCGCCTGCGCTGTCCACACTATTTTTCATTATACACACGCGAGCGTGCGCCCGCGCGAGTTTTAGCGTTAGCCCTTATCATCAGGTGTGACTGCAGTCAAGCGCAAACTTGTCAATAATAAAAAAAAACCTCTGTATATATGCAATAAAGGGTAATAAATTAAAATAAAACACAACCACATCAAATACGAAACTTTATTAATATATTAAGATTATTTCATTTATTGCAATAGTTGACGGACCAAGAAGATGGCACACCTCATGGCAAGTGAAATACCATCGTCTATATACAGAGCAACACTTTGTCCTGCAAAATGCCGCCCGCCGTACAACTCTCTCCATTCCGTACAACTCAAGTTTCTACTCCGAACCATATAGATAGGCAAAAAAGGTCGTTGAACCCTCGAACGTAAACGAGTAGACAAGCTTTATTCGACAAAACTTTTATTTATTTACAGTTTTTTCAATTATGTGTTAAAAATTTTTGAAAATTCCAGTCCGCCTGCTACCGATGGTCAGGGCTCCAGAGTGAGAAACCTCCTCACAATAATTGTGATGGCCTCCGTGGCGCAGTGGTATTTTTCTTAATTTCTCTTGGTCTGGCTGGTGGGAGGCTTTCGCCGTGGCTAGTCACCACCCTACCGACAAAGACGTACCGCCAAGCGATTTAGCTTTCCGATACGATGTCGTGTAAAAACCGAAAGGGGGTGTGGAATTACATCCAACTCCTAACAAGTTATCTCGCTTCCATCTTAGATTGCATCATCACTTAACATCAGATGTGTTAGCAGTCAAGGGCCAACTTGTAGTTGATAAAAAAAATTGATGATCCCTCCCCTTGATCCAACAACCAAGCGAAAGCTTTTTAAAATGTTGGTCAAAGCTTTTCGCTATAAGATCGTTGACTGAAACGACTATAGGAAAAATCATTGTTGAATCAACATTCCACATGGTGGTAATCTCGTGAGCAAGGTCCAAGTATTTTGATACTTTTCCTTTTCAGCTTTCACCATGTCATTATTTTATCGTCATGTGGAACAATATCAACAATAATATCGACGAAACTTATTTATTATTTAGTTCTATAGAATCAACTTCCTGGTGTGGTATTTCCTGCGAATTATAAAATGGGGGTATTTAAGCGAATAAGCGAATAAACGCCTCAAAGGCCGGCAACGCATTAGCCACTGGTGTTGCAATTGGGTATTTGACTCAATTTATTTTATTAGTTAATAATAATAGAAATCCGATAACAATCTGCAAAGTTACAATCACTTAAATGTTTGGAGTAGGCGTCTTCTGTCAATCAATCAATCAATTTATTTGCCAAAAACATAAGTATGTACATATGTTTAGTCGCTTGACATGCAAATACATCCTATAAATAAAAACAAAATAAATTACAATTATTATTAAAATTAAAATTACAAATTAGGCACTTGAATTATGTCGTATATAAATTTAAAACTTAATAATATTAAGACTACGATTGCCCACACTACAATTTAAAGTTGAAGAACTCCCTTACAGAGTAAAAGCATTTGTCAATCAACCAGTCGTATAATTTTAATTTAAAACGCCGAAACGGGAGATCCTTTATAACATTGGGAATTTTATTATAAATTTTAATCATCATAAAATAACAGCTGTTACTGCCGAGAGCTGTTTTACACACTGGATAGTGCAACCTTTCCAGGTGTCGGCTATTAAATGATGCTATATTTTTATAGGTTGTAAAGAAATCGGCCTTGTATCTTTTTACAAAGCAAGCCACTTCGTATATATAAATACCCGTCATTGTCAATAATTTTAAATTCGTAAACATTGGCTTGCATGATTGCATGGGGTTCATATTGCACATAGCCCTAATACACTCTTCACTGTCCTTTTCTCGCAAAACGAAAATTTGTACTAAGCCACTATGGCGATACTGTGGTGTGACGTCACATCCCAGTATGGCTGTCTCCGTCTAATCAAAAATATTCAAATGCTTGTAACTCTTTATTTATTTGATGAATTTAATTAGTTTTATCAAATTTTATTTGTTATAAAATAAAATTGCAAAAAATAATTTTAAATTCTAATATTCTATTAGTGTCAAATACCCAATTGTACATGGGCAGCAGTAATCACTTAATATCAGGTGCCTTTAATGTTGGTTTAAAAAAAGACACAGTGGATTGCAGATACATATGTAAGAGAGAGATAGATAGTATATCTTACTCTTTTACTTGTGAGGGTTCAACGACCTTTTTTGCCAATCTATGTGATTTGTACTACATAATAATCGCTTCGCTCGCCCTGATCACATATTAATAAGTCTATCTTATAACAATTTTTTTAAATTACATATATGTGACCAAGAGGTGATTTTGGGATTTACCTAAGCGTATCAAATAATCGTAAGGGATTCTCCCTTATGATTTTACAACGGTAATAATAGGGGTTAAAGAATGAAATTGCCGTTTTATTGTAATAGGTACTTCGAATTGACATAGAACCTTCATGGTTTAAGATTTTAAAGTGAAACTTTTTTCATACGGTACCTGTGTAGTTCTTCTTTTAAAAAATGTGCAACATTCGATTATTAACTTTCAGTTGTTTTTTTTATTCAGCTTAGATGGATACTTCGAAAATTCGTGTGATTTTTGAATACGAGTTCCGACGCGGAACTAACGCGGCAGAAACAGCTCGCAATATACTGCTGATATAGACTGCTAATGAACGGACTGTGCGATTTTGGTTTAAACGCTTTCGTGATGGAAACTTCGATTTGAAGAACGAACCAGGTGGAAGACCGCCCACACAGGTGAATAACAATGATTTGAAAGAGACGGTGGAAGCCGATCCGAGGCAAACTAGCCAGGAATTAGCGGCATCGTTTAACGTTATTTTGCCAACAATATTGACTCATATGCGTCAAATCAATAAAATAAAAAATATGAAAAATGGGTGCCTCATGATTTGACTGATTTGCAGAAAGAAACGCGTGTTGAAACGTGCGCTGCCTTGTTGGATCGCCACAGAAATGAAGGAATATTGGATCGAATTGTGACATGTGACATGTGATTCTTTACGATAATCGTAAGCGGAAAATGCAATGGCTGACCCCAGGTCAAACGCCGCAACAGTGTCCTAAAGCAAAACTTACCAATAAAAATGTAATGGTAACTGTTTGGTGGTCTCAGCGTGGTGTTATTCACTATAGCTTTCTCCGATCTGGTCAAGCAATAACGGCAGATGTCTACTGCGCCGAACTCTGAACAATAATAGCGAAACTAGCAGTGAAACAGCCCCGACTTATGAATCGATCTTCACCATTATTGCTCCATGATAACGCGAGACCTCATACAGCACGAGAAACCGTTTTAACTCTACAGGAACTGCAATTAGAAACCATTCGTCACCCTCCATATTCGCCTTTAGACCTTGCTCCAACGGACTACCATTTTTTTCGTGATTTGGACAATTTTCTACGTGATAAAAAGTTTTCTTCTCAGGAGGCAGTGCAAAATGCTTTCACACAGTTTGTCGAATCTAGATCACCAGAGTTCTATCGCAAAGGCATAAATGAGATGGCAGCAATGTATAGATAATAATGGTAATTATTTTGATTAAATAAATATGTTAAATAATTTAAAAAAAAAACAATTTTTATTTTCCAATACAAATCGGCAATTTCATACTTTATCCCCTGATATAATGTATACTCAAGCTGAGAGTAATAATTAATTCGTTTGCACAAATTAATTATCCGAGTTGTCTAGGTTAAGCGATAAGCAAGTACAACGTCTGCACCGCGCCACGCCAGAGCCTAGACTGCCCACCAGTTGTAAACCCGCTCCTTTTATACAACTTAGAATGACTCAAGTAGTGGGGTGAGTGGGGGTATCGAACGATGCGCAGCCGCAAGAGGGTGTAGCTGGTACACTTGCAGTTCACAGACTTCTTTCTAGTCGCGTACGATAACGCAGGCGCCGTCACAACCACCAGTATACATACTTGTTTTATTACCGTGCTTTTACTGTATACTGCGTAATAGGGTGACCATAAAATTCTGTTTAAAAATAAATATGTTTTTATTAAATTTGGTTTTTTAAAAAATTGTGCCCTAAAAGAGTCTCACACACATAACATGGTCTCCTTATGTTCTTGTGCCATACTTAAGTAAATCCCGAAATGCTCTTTTGAGCTTCACCATTTACCACTATTAAAAATACCCGGCATTCAACCCCTCAATTGTTTATTTAATAAACATTACACACGTTATGTTCGTTTTTATAAAATGCACTCGTGTTTTAACAACCCCTATTATGCGATCATTTCATACTATTATAACATTGTTTTGTAAAAGTAATACTACAATTTATTTATTTCTTAATTTCTTGATATAAATATTTTATGTACATTAGAGAAGTACGTTTCATGTCAACTTTGACAATTTACAATAGAAGACGGTCAAAATAAGTTGACATAAGACGCGCCCAAATTTGATTTGCGTTTGAACATTCCCGCGTTGATCTTATTAATTCAACCACCAGTTGACATAAGACGCGCCCAAATTTGATTTGCGTTTGAATATTCCCGCGTTGATCTTATAAATTCAACCACCAGTTGACATATGACGCGCCCAAATTTGATTTGCGTTTGAATATTCCCGCGTTGATCTTATTAATTCAACCACCAGTTGACATAAGACGCGCCCAAATTTGATTTGCGTTTGAATATTCGGGCCTTAAACTTGTAAAATTTCAACCTCCATGCGTTTTCATGTGTCTTAACAAATTACTTTTGACAGCACATTTAAAGTCACACAAATTGCAGTTATAGGGCTTTTCACCAGTATGTGTTCTCCTGTGGTTCACTAGTGCAGTTTTTAGCGCACATTTATAACCGCACAAGTCGCAGATGAAGGGTTTCTCACCAGTGTGTGTCTTGAAGTGTGCGAGCAAAGTTCCCCTTTGTGTGCATTTGTACCCACACTCGTCGCAGGAGTAGGGTTTCTCACCAGTATGTATTCTCAAATGCTGAACCAATGCGTTGGCGTGCTTCGTTCTATATGGACAGTATTCGCAAGACGCAGGCTTCTCATCAGTGTGTACCTTCATATGGCTGACCAGATTACTGTTGTTTGCGAATTTCTGATGACACAACACGCAAGCATAGGGTCGTTCACCAGAATGTGTACGGAGGTGTCTCACCAGGTTGCAATTCTGTGTAAACGTCGTATCACATATGTTACATGTAAACGGTTTTTCACCAGAGTGTACCCGTTTGTGGATTGTTAAATTTCGTTTTGAAGGGAACTGGTGGTTGCATTCGTCGCAAAAATATTTTTTAACAACGTTATGGGTTCTCATGTGTTTTTTTAAATCTTCGTTGTTTATGAATATATCGTTACATATGTTACACGATAAAGGTCTTTCACCGGTGTGTGTTCGTATGTGATCCAGCAAATCCTTTTTATTTGGAAACACTTGGTTGCACAACTCGCAGTAACATTCCTTTTCGTTTTCATGCGATTTCACGTGTTTTTTTAATGCACTGTTCAGTGAGAACTTCGCGTCACATATGCTGCAAGAAAAGGGTTTTTCACCAGTATGTGTCCTCATATGTCTGACGAGCGAGCTGTTTTGTGTGAACTTTGATCCGCATATGTTACAACTGACAGCTTTCTGACCAGTGTGCGTGTCCATATGTCTTTTTAGAGCACTATTTTGAGTAAACTTTCCATCACACAAAGTACAGTAAAAAGGTTTTTCACCAGTGTGTGTTATCATATGTCGTATAAGCGAACTGTTTTTGGAAAACCTCGACTCGCACAAGTCACATTTATAAGGTTTGACGCCGGCGTGGTTCTTTTTATGCGCTAATAAAGAACTGTTTTGTGTGAATTTAGCGTCACATAGATTGCAAGTGAAAGGTTTGTCACCAGTATGACTTCTGATGTGCCTGACCAGCGAGCTATTGGACGTGAACTTCGCGTCACAAATGTTACAGCCGATGAGTTTATCACTTTTATGCATATTCACATTATGTTTCACTAAAGCACTGGCACTTGTGAATTTCATGTCACACAAATTGCAGGAGAAAGGTTCTTCACCAGTATGTGACTTCATATGCCTGACGAGGGAGCTGTTTAAAGTGAATTTTGTGTCACATAAATGACACGAGAACGGTTTGTCCATGTCGTCGGTTTCTAGAGAACAATCTAGAATGCTGCTCGGTGTGAATTCGCATTCGAACAGTCTGTCGTGTAGGTTGGTTGAAGGATGTTCACCAGGTTCAATCTGATCACTTCCCTCGTATGTTTCGCCAGTTGATGACGACATATGAAATGGGGTAACTAAAAAAAAAAAGATTTTCATTATAAGTGTTGCCTGAAACATACGCTACGAAATTAGGGCTTTATTCATAACAAGTTAGCCTTTGACTACAGTCACACCTGGTGGTGAGTGGCAATCTAAGATGGAAGCTGAATAACGTGTTAGGAGTAGGATATCTCTCGATTTCGTTTCGTTCGACGTTTCTACGCGAAATCATAATGAGGTGCTTAATTGCTTGGTCGTTAGGGTGGTAACTAGCCATAGCCGAATTCTCCCACCAACCGAAACTACATTAATTCACTTCCCGATTTTTGAGATAGATTTATGAAAAGTCAAGAAACACTTGACTGGTCTGGTCACTGGTGGTTACATCTTTGATCACAAGGGCCTGGGTTCGATTCCTGGGTCCGGTCAAGGAATAATTCCGAGTTTTTCCTATCCTATCCTATCAAATATTCAGTACATTCCAAGCCCAGAGTCTGGAAGTTGGTGGTGTTACACCCCCGTGCCTCGGAGGGCACGTTAAGCCGTCGGTCCCGGTCACTGTCATCAACATCTGATAGTGATCGTTAACACCCTAAGCCCACCTATCCATATTGGAGCAGCGTGGTGGGTCTACGCTCTATATCCCTTAACTATTGTTACAAAAACTTACCAAATGTGTGTTGCGAGTGTGTCGACTGATCAAGCTCATCTTCCAGCTTCATAGCACTCCTCCTGGAAAATATATCACTTGATGGTAAGTGACAATGCACTAAGATTCTTTACTCTAAAGCCACGGGACCTTTCATCGGAAACGCTGCTTTATTTATTTGAGATATTATGAAACAATGAAATCTTTATTAGGACAAAAAAGTCCACGATGGCATAGGATAAGTTGCAATACCCATTTATTTTAAAAAATAGGGTTACGTATTTTTTTTTTTTTTGTTTTTGAAAGATTTACAACAAACTTTTTGACACGCGGACTAAGTCGCAGGCATCTGATGGTAATGACTATAAATACTTACTTGTTAGTAGAGTGTATAGAGTCGCTGCAGTTCTCTTGGGGCTCTCGAACTCTGGGAGTGTCACCACCGTCACAGTTCTGTAAAAAAATATACATTTTTTTTATTTTTAGAAATTTTGTATTATTTCCTAAACTATGTAAGTAATTAACATAATGTCTTAGCAAATCTTATCGCTATAATATCCTTGTGATTATTAAATAATTTATTTTGATAAGGATTTAAGTTTAGTTGTATAAATAATGACGTAAACGTAAGCATATGAATTAAATGATTTTTTAAAACACATTATGTTATATATCTATGCTATTGCGGACTTTTTTGTAGAACTTTTAAAGGTACATAAGGTTTTCACACAATGTTTTTAATTATATCCAATAGCTAAGGCAGCGTACGCGCATAAAGCCGATTTAATAAACTGCACGGTCCGGCTCGCGCGACAAAAACTGTGATAACTCGGCTAACATATACAATACAAATACAAAATAGCCTATGTCACTCACCGATAACGTAGCATTCTACTGGTGAAGGAATTTTTAAAATCGGATCAGTAGTTCCGAGGATTAGCCCCGACAGATGCCCCACTTACAAACTTTACCTCTTTATAATATTAGTATAGATAATTTTATATGCCTGCTAATCTCTGTAACGGCTTGACCGATTTGATCAGACTTTTACTCGCACATAGTTAATGTTTTAAAGAAAGACTTAAGAATTTTATTTATTTAAATTTTAATTCTAAGCAGACGAAGTACCGACAAAGAGGTACGATGTTATGTAGCATAGATTAAAGACTACTAGATAGAGCCCATAGCGTGTCCACTCGTGAGACAGCAAATCAGCCTTATTGACATGACATGTCAACATTTAAAGTACATCATAAAACGTTATGTTTTAAAATATCGTAAAATACGAAATATTACTTTATATAATATAGTTTAGTAAACGCATAATACATGAAATTTGCTAAAAAATAACATATCTAAGCTTTAAATCATCAATCAATGAAGTTTATGCCTACTTCCGTATGAAACGTAATTCCTTCGATTTTCTGTTCGCTGCGATTGTTGCAGCCGAAAATATTACAACCCACCATAGCACGATAACGTTTAAATTAATATAGTAACCGCAAAGTTATATTATTTATCAGCAAATTTAATAAAAAGCTAATAATTGCTCAGATATGTCCCTTGTCTGTCACAAATTCCACTCTTGACAAATAATAAAAACGAACACGCTGAAAGGGACAAAAGTAATCTTGTATCACTTTCTAATAAAGGCCGAATGAAATAAGTCTGTCACGCTCTTGAACCTACAGCCGCGTTATGACTCCCTCTAGTAGTCTTTAATCTAAGTTATGTAGAAACCAAGAGGTCTGGATTTCATCCTACTCGTTAAAAAGTTAGCCGCTTCCATCTTATATGGTATCATCACTAATCATCAAGTGTAATTGTAAAGGCTAACTTGTAATGAAGACAAAAACTCACCTGGAGGTGCATAATCATATGCTCGTTATAAGCGTGCTCGTGAACGAACTCCTCCGAACAAATTGTACAATTGAACGACACTTCGTACTTCAAGGGATCCTCCGTGACGTCACAGCTGTACGCCTGTGTGACGTCACATTTACTGGGCTTCAGCTCCACCATGATGCTGTTGTCGAAATGTTTATCATCCGAGTCTTCCTCCTCTGACGTCACAGCCCTCTCGCTCTTGACTATGTCTATTTCGACCATCGTGTATTCCGTTTGTTTGTCTGTGTGTTTGTCCTGGTGGTCGACTACGTGCAGGTCACAGTGGTTGGGGCCGAAGTGTGTGGTCACTAGATTGTGGTTGAGATCTTTTTTCGCTTGGCTTATTGCTTCAACGTGTTGTCTTGATATCTGTAACAAGATTGATTCATCAATGAGTTTAGCTGGTGGGAGGCTTTCGCCGTGGCTAGAGACGAATATCATAGCATTCCATGGATTCACAGTACGGGTGGGGGGTCCATCGCGTGGTTAAAAAAAAACTCCGAACAGAGCCCGAGACTTGTGACACGGGGTGTAGGTTTAAGGGTACCCTTAATGACGCGCGTCAACACTCACCTCCTCTGTTCAAGTTATTCTCCCTGCACAGACACATTCGGAAGGACCCTACTAGAGCAGCTTTGGACACTCGTTCCAATAAGGAGCTTACTGCATTTCTAGTAAGGCCAAGGTCTTTTAGCAGGTTGTAGAGAGACTTCGCTGGTATACCCCTCGCACCCACTTCTAGCGCGTATAAACTAACCACATAGCCATTTTTAGTTAGTTCATTAGTAAGGTCATAATAATGCCACCCTACCGACAAAAACGTACAGCCAAGTGATTTAGCGTTCCGGTGCGATGTCGTGTAGAAACCGAAAGGGATGTGGATTTTCATTCTATTCCTAACAAGTTAGCCAACTTCCATCTTAGATTGTCATAGCAGTCAAGGGCCCACTTGTAATCGATTAAAAAATCATCATTAGCATCCGATAGACCACCTAGTGGGAGGTCGACCAACACTGCGCTTTCCAGTGCAGGGTTGCTATTCTCAACAACTGATGTATGTCCAGGGCCCAAGGTGCTGGGTCCCAGGCATACATCAGTTGTTGTTCATAAAGGCCTTCCAAGACCACCAATTAAACGAAATATTACCTATCCTTAAAAATATACATATACTACCATGCATCTCGGAGTCCTAATAATGAGGAACAATCTTTCTATATATTGCTTTGTTATATCTCAAATAGATAAAAGGTCGTGCATGGAGTATTGCTGTCAACTTTTTGATGGATCTGCTAAATATCAGCTCGTTGTTTTGGATGCTGTGGACCATCAAGCCAAAAGACTTATTGGCTCTGAACCACTTCTGATTCATCGCTCACACGACAGTCAATACTCACTAGGTTATGTCTCTCAACGAGGTCCATCATCAGGGCGTGTGCTCTCAGACTGCTGTCTCTGAACCGGCTGAAGTTGACCAGCCTCTGCCGGCAGTGCACACAGAGTGTGTGTCTCAGGTTCCCTCGCTCACACAACAGTCAATACTCACTAGGTTATGTCTCTCAACGAGGTCCATCATCAGGGCGTGTGCTCTCAGACTGCTGTCTCTGAACCGGCTGAAGTTGACCAGCCTCTGCCGGCAGTGCACACAGAGTGTGTGTCTCAGGTTCCCTCGCTCACACAACAGTCAATACTCACTAGGTTATGTCTCTCAACGAGCTCCATCATCAGGGCGTGTGCTCTCAGACTGCTGTCTCTGAACCGGCTGAAGTTGACCAGCCTCTGCCGGCAGTGCACACAGAGTGTGTGTCTCAGGTTCCCTCGCTCACACAACAGTCAATACTCACTAGGTTATGTCTCTCAACGAGCTCCATCATCAGGGCGTGTGCTCTCAGACTGCTGTCTCTGAACCGGCTGAAGTTGACCAGCCTCTGCCGGCAGTGCACACAGAGTGTGTGTCTCAGGTTCCCTCGCTCACACAACAGTCAATACTCACTAGGTTATGTCTCTCAACGAGGTCCATCATCAGGGCGTGTGCTCTCAGACTGCTGTCTCTGAACCGAAGTTACCAGCCTCTGCCGGCAGTGCACACAGAGTGTGTGTCTCAGGTTCCCTCGCTCACACAACAGTCAATACTCACTAGGTTATGTCTCTCAACGAGGTCCATCATCAGGGCGTGTGCTCTCAGACTGCTGTCTCTGAACCGGCTGAAGTTGACCAGCCTCTGCCGGCAGTGCACACAGAGTGTGTGTCTCAGGTTCCCTCGCTCACACAACAGTCAATACTCACTAGGTTATGTCTCTCAATGAGGTCCATCATCAGGGCGTGTGCTCTCAGACTGCTGTCTCTGAACCGGCTGAAGTTGACCAGCCTCTGCCGGCAGTGCACACAGAGTGTGTGTCTCAGGTTCCCTCGCTCACACAACAGTCAATACTCACTAGGTTATGTCTCTCAACGAGGTCCATCATCAGGGCGTGTGCTCTCAGACTGCTGTCTCTGAACCGGCTGAAGTTGACCAGCCTCTGCCGGCAGTGCACACAGAGTGTGTGTCTCAGGTTCCCTCGCTCACACAACAGTCAATACTCACTAGGTTATGTCTCTCAACGAGGTCCATCATCAGGGCGTGTGCTCTCAGACTGCTGTCTCTGAACCGGCTGAAGTTGACCAGCCTCTGCCGGCAGTGCACACAGAGTGTGTGTCTCAGGTTCCCTCGCTCACACAACAGTCAATACTCACTAGGTTATGTCTCTCAACGAGGTCCATCATCAGGGCGTGTGCTCTCAGACTGCTGTCTCTGAACCGGCTGAAGTTGACCAGCCTCTGCCGGCAGTGCACACAGAGTGTGTGTCTCAGGTTCCCTCGCTCACACAACAGTCAATACTCACTAGGTTATGTCTCTCAACGAGGTCCATCATCAGGGCTGAAGTTGACCAGCCTCTGCCGGCAGTGCACACAGAGTGTGTGTCGTGTGCTCTCAGACTGCTGTCTCTGAACCGGCTGAAGTTGACCAGCCTCTGCCGGCAGTGCACACAGAGTGTGTGTCTCAGGTTCCCTCGCTCACACAACAGTCATTCTCTCAACAGGTCCATCATCAGGGCGTGTGCTCTCAGACTGCTGTCTCTGAACCGGCTGAAGTTGACCAGCCTCTGCCGGCAGTGCACACAGAGTGTGTGTCTCAGGTTCCCTCGCTCACACAACAGTCAATACTCACTAGGTTATGTCTCTCAACGAGGTCCATCATCAGGGCGTGTGCTCTCAGACTGCTGTCTCTGAACCGGCTGAAGTTGACCAGCCTCTGCCGGCAGTGCACACAGAGTGTGTGTCTCAGGTTCCCTCGCTCACACAACAGTCAATACTCACTAGGTTATGTCTCTCAACGAGGTCCATCATCAGGGCGTGTGCTCTCAGACTGCTGTCTCTGAACCGGCTGAAGTTGACCAGCCTCTGCCGGCAGTGCACACAGAGTGTGTGTCTCAGGTTCCCTCGCTCACACAACAGTCAATACTCACTAGGTTATGTCTCTCAACGAGGTCCATCATCAGGGCGTGTGCTCTCAGACTGCTGTCTCTGAACCGGCTGAAGTTGACCAGCCTCTGCCGGCAGTGCACACAGAGTGTGTGTCTCAGGTTCCCTCGCTCACACAACAGTCAATACTCACTAGGTTATGTCTCTCAACGAGGTCCATCATCAGGGCGTGTGCTCTCAGACTGCTGTCTCTGAACCGGCTGAAGTTGACCAGCCTCTGCCGGCAGTGCACACAGAGTGTGTGTCTCAGGTTCCCTCGCTCACACAACAGTCAATACTCACTAGGTTATGTCTCTCAACGAGGTCCATCATCAGGGCGTGTGCTCTCAGACTGCTGTCTCTGAACCGGCTGAAGTTGACCAGCCTCTGCCGGCAGTGCACACAGAGTGTGTGTCTCAGGTTCCCTCGCTCACACAACAGTCAATACTCACTAGGTTATGTCTCTCAACGAGGTCCATCATCAGGGCGTGTGCTCTCAGACTGCTGTCTCTGAACCGGCTGAAGTTGACCAGCCTCTGCCGGCAGTGCACACAGAGTGTGTGTCTCAGGTTCCCTCGCTCACACAACAGTCAATACTCACTAGGTTATGTCTCTCAACGAGGTCCATCATCAGGGCGTGTGCTCTCAGACTGCTGTCTCTGAACCGGCTGAAGTTGACCAGCCTCTGCCGGCAGTGCACACAGAGTGTGTGTCTCAGGTTCCCTCGCTCACACAACAGTCAATACTCACTAGGTTATGTCTCTCAACGAGGTCCATCATCAGGGCGTGTGCTCTCAGACTGCTGTCTCTGAACCGAGTTACCGCCTCTGCCGGCAGTGCACACAGAGTGTGTGTCTCAGGTTCCCTCGCTCACACAACAGTCAATACTCACTAGGTTATGTCTCTCAACGAGGTCCATCATCAGGGCGTGTGCTCTCAGACTGCTGTCTCTGAACCGGCTGAAGTTGACCAGCCTCTGCCGGCAGTGCACACAGAGTGTGTGTCTCAGGTTCCCTCGCTCACACCTCTCAACGAGGTCCATCATCAGGGCGTGTGCTCTCAGACTGCTGTCTCTGAACCGGCTGAAGTTGACCAGCCTCTGCCGGCAGTGCACACAGAGTGTGTGTCTCAGGTTCCCTCGCTCACACAACAGTCAATACTCACTAGGTTATGTCTCTCAACGAGGTCCATCATCAGGGCGTGTGCTCTCAGACTGCTGTCTCTGAACCGGCTGAAGTTGACCAGCCTCTGCCGGCAGTGCACACAGAGTGTGTGTCTCAGGTTCCCTCGCTCACACAACAGTCAATACTCACTAGGTTATGTCTCTCAACGAGGTCCATCATCAGGGCGTGTGCTCTCAGACTGCTGTCTCTGAACCGGCTGAAGTTGACCAGCCTCTGCCGGCAGTGCACACAGAGTGTGTGTCTCAGGTTCCCTCGCTCACACAACAGTCAATACTCACTAGGTTATGTCTCTCAACGAGGTCCATCATCAGGGCGTGTGCTCTCAGACTGCTGTCTCTGAACCGGCTGAAGTTGACCAGCCTCTGCCGGCAGTGCACACAGAGTGTGTGTCTCAGGTTCCCTCGCTCACACAACAGTCAATACTCACTAGGTTATGTCTCTCAACGAGGTCCATCATCAGGGCGTGTGCTCTCAGACTGCTGTCTCTGAACCGGCTGAAGTTGACCAGCCTCTGCCGGCAGTGCACACAGAGTGTGTGTCTCAGGTTCCCTCGCTCACACAACAGTCAATACTCACTAGGTTATGTCTCTCAACGAGCTCCATCATCAGGGCGTGTGCTCTCAGACTGCTGTCTCTGAACCGGCTGAAGTTGACCAGCCTCTGCCGGCAGTGCACACAGAGTGTGTGTCTCAGGTTCCCTCGCTCACACAACAGTCAATACTCACTAGGTTATGTCTCTCAACGAGGTCCATCATCAGGGCGTGTGCTCTCAGACTGCTGTCTCTGAACCGGCTGAAGTTGACCAGCCTCTGCCGGCAGTGCACACAGAGTGTGTGTCTCAGGTTCCCTCGCTCACACAACAGTCAATACTCACTAGGTTATGTCTCTCAACGAGCTCCATCATCAGGGCGTGTGCTCTCAGACTGCTGTCTCTGAACCGGCTGAAGTTGACCAGCCTCTGCCGGCAGTGCACACAGAGTGTGTGTCTCAGGTTCCCTCGCTCACACAACAGTCAATACTCACTAGGTTATGTCTCTCAACGAGGTCCATCATCAGGGCGTGTGCTCTCAGACTGCTGTCTCTGAACCGGCTGAAGTTGACCAGCCTCTGCCGGCAGTGCACACAGAGTGTGTGTCTCAGGTTCCCTCGCTCACACACCTGAAACTGTAACATTATCATCATCAACATCAGGCAGTAATGTTGATCCTAGTGTCTAAGGCTATGGGCTTCCCATGCTATCCCATAACTGGATAGCTGGATATTCAGTTTATATTAATCTCTTCTCCAATGCAATTAGACGTCATTAACACACAAAACTAATTTAAGTATGTCCAGAGTCGACTTACTTTCGACACTTTGCAGATACTATACGAATGACAACTACCGAATTATCAAACTTACAGGACGTCCTGTCAACTTTTCAAATTCTTGTTCCATCTTGTGTTTGGTCATCAGAAACAACTTGCTGTCTGTGTCCAGGCACATCAGGCACACCTGCAATTACACCAGGAATAATTATCATCGTATAGTGGGCTCAAACTGAACTGGATTCTCTAGACCCTAAAGTTTGCAAACTGCTGATATCATGCCAGTTGCACCACTCATGTTCGTCTGTAATAAGGCTGTACCTCCCACGCACAACGGCCAACTCACTGGCCAAGTGCGGAAAATACCCAGGATATGAAGAAGGCTGTACCTCCCACACACATCTGGTGGATGTGGTTTTTTAAATGCCAAGAATCTTCATAATCATAAGGTTTGCACGGATACTGTACTGCCAGTTCCAAAATTATGCATGAGATGACGTTTGATTTTAACAAAAGGTATAACACCTAAAAGCGCTTTAAATACTTTTAACAAATTACAATGCACATATTTCAAAGAGCGCTTTAATTTAAAGATGACATGTTCCAATTTCCATTTTCTATTTTTATTAAAGAAGTGTTATCACACTTTAGGATTTTTGAATTTTAATGTAGGAAAGTCGCAAATGTCTCAATGGATTTACTAACCTTACTAATACTAATGAACTAACCAAAAATATGTGGTTAGTGGTTAGTTTATACGCGGTAGAAGTGGGTGCGAGGGGTATACCAGCGAAGTCTCTCTACAACCTGCTAAAAGACCTTGGCCTTACTAGAAGTGCAGTAAGCTCCATATTGGAATGAGTGTCCGAAGCTGCTCTAGTAGGGTCCTTCCGAATTTGGCTAGGCATGGAGAATAACTTGAACAGAGGAGGTGAGTGTTGACGCGCGTCACTAAGGG
Source organism: Mycalesis mineus (assembly GCA_034621355.1). Lineage (NCBI taxonomy): Eukaryota > Metazoa > Arthropoda > Insecta > Lepidoptera > Nymphalidae > Mycalesis > Mycalesis mineus. The sequence goes on along the minus strand of JAXAVZ010000334.1, from coordinate 189,785 downwards.
TACCCTTAAACCTACACCCGTGTCACAAGTCTCGGGCTCTGTTCCGAGTTTTTCTCTCAGCCACGCGATGGACACCCACCCGCACGGTGAATCCATGGAATGTTAAGATATTCGTCTCTCTCTCTCCCACACACATTGTAGGTGTACAGAGCAAAGCTGTGTCAAAAATGCAGTATTTTTTTAAATGTTCTAAAACACAGGTGACAGAGGAAACCAATATATATGACACCCATACCCAAAAAGTAGTAATTTAAGTAAGTAGTAATATTATATTAGAGTTTATAAAGAGGGTATTTGTACCACTAAGGTAAGTTTGGTTACATGTTAGTACAAGTTGAAAGATTTTAATAATGTGTCCTGTAGAAAGGGACCATTCAAGTATTACGTAAGCACTATAGAGGGGTGGGGGGTCTGTGTATTGCTTATTTTTGATGACATGGGGGGTGGGGGGGTCTAGATGATGATTACGTCATCGATAGTTATTTATTTTTTTACACGAATAGCAAAAATTCGTGAATTCTCTATGTTGAATACTGTATCAGTAAAATCCAATCTCTACACTAAAATAATTTTCTAATTTTTAAAATTATAATTATGACAATTATTAAAAAATATGAAATTTAAAATTGAAAAATGTTTACGTAAGCATAGGGGGAGGGGGTAGGAACTTTCCTTACTTTTGCTGACAAGGGGGGTTAGGGGGTAAATAATTGTAATAAATCTGCTTACGTAATATTTGAACGGCCCCAAACCCAAAATAATAATATATGAAAAAATTACCTGCACTGTTGAAATTGAGAAAGGTGCTTTAGATGGTTTGGGCATGTAGAGAAATTGAATAAAAGAAGATTAACAAAAGAGATTAATGAGGCAAAGGTGAATGGAAATGTTGGAAGGAGAAGGCTTAGGTGAATGTTCCTAGAGCACATACAGGACATTTTAAATTATGGCCAAGTAGCGAGTACTAAACCGATAAACTTGTATGAAAGGATTAATGAGAGTAGAAGAAGCTAAGGAAGTATGCAAGGACCGTGACAAGTGGAGGGATGTGGTCTCTGCCTACCCCTATGGGAATAAGGTGTAAGGTTATGTATTTATGTATTACCTGCACTGTGGAAGGAATAGCCTCAACAGTGAGTTCAGTGGAGCCACTCTCACTGATACACAAATCTTGATGCAGAAAATGTTGAGAGCACACCAGAGAACCCTCGGGTAAGTCTGTGTCATCTTTGCCCAGAGCCCTGAGCCAGGCATTTCGGAGATGCACATCATCTGGGAAGCTGGAAATAAACACACATTTAATCATAGAAAGCTTTAAAGTTTCACAGCCCCGAGGGGTCCCCTGGCAACCGTCAGGCAAATAATGACAGCTGTCATTATAGCTCCGTCCGCTCCGGCCTCAAAGAAGGTTTGAATGTCAGGCCCCCAGGGGTTAATAGCTCCTCAAAAAAGGGCATGTTTGATGACTGCTAATTTCATGGTTTCCCTATCCTAATGTGGGTGATTTAATCCCCTTTTTTTTAATAAAAAAGAGCATTTAATTGCCTATTTGAAACCGTTATTTTCAATATTTATTCACTGATTCCAAAAACATCAGTCTTTAATTACTATCCTTAAAGTTTCTCTGTTTTTAAAAGCCTAGAATTTGACAATTAAGCTAAGACAAAAAAAATAGGTGAACATCATTCTCTATCTAGTGCTAGAAGTATAATTAAACCAGAACATAATCAAATTTCAAGACCTTGAGACAAATATCTTAACACTCCATGGATTCACTGTGCGGGTGCCGGGTCCATCACGTGGCTGAGAGAAAAACTCCGAACAGAGTCTGAAACTTGAGACACAGGTGTAGGTTTAAAAGAGTACTCTTAGTGACGTGCGTCAAAACTCACCTCCTCTGTTCAAGTTATTCTCCCTGCCCAGCAAAATTTGGAAGGACCCTACTAGAGCAGCTTTGGACACACAATATGGAGCTTGCAGGTTGCAAGAATCCCACTCAAGAACTATTGAGATTAAGTTGCTTTTTTAAATTTATTATGGATTGTGTATGATGCATTTATGCGATTTGCAATTGGTTCAAAACTATTTGAATTGTATCGGCCATTTTGGAAAGTGAAGGAGTTGGGATCAGATGGTTGTGTTGTTTGTGAACCGTTTTTTATATTAGTTATTAGTTTTTGCTTTAGTATATTTTAGTGTATTTATAGTGCATTGTAAACGTGCTGAGAGCGGTAAGTGATAGGCTATTAAGAACTCCCGCGCATCACTGTATATTTTTAGGTAACAAGTAATTTTCACTGACTTCTGTTTCATCTGTTCTAGCCTATCGCAACGCCTTCTCAATACAAGAGAAACACAACGAATTATTCTGAAACCCTGAAAGTCAGCTCTGAGCTAGGTACACTACTTTAACATGGCAGAGTGCCTGTTAACTCATCTTAAACAAACCCTCCTGGCGCTCAACCTGTATTCATTATTGAATAAAAACTGTGTTTCGAGAATTTGGTGTTGTTTTTGACATCAAACCATACAAAATACACCGTAACAACGTAATAGCACATCTAGGTGTAGTAACCAGCCAGTGTAATTACAGAGAGTTAACATCTACTTGTAATTGTCCTATAATATTTATTTATTTATTTATCTACGACGATGGACATATCAAAAAAATTATATACTTACCGGTGGAAACTAAGCTGTTCACAATTGCCTGACTGTTTTGGGGGCTCGTTAGTCCTAGTATTTACACAGAACGGTACACAGCACTGCATTTTTACTAATGCTTTATCTATCCGTCACCATTCGCTGGATTTAGATGTTTATATCTCAATTTTTCGTCTCTAAACTTACACTCCAGACTGAAATGTACTTTACACTTAGAGGTATAACTTTATACACTGAACACAACACATCACAAGCACAAACTAAACGTTTTATTTGTTTTTATAGGCACGTCATTTTCTTGGTGTAAATATTGCATTATAGAATTTATCACGAAATCATTGAAATCACATAAAAATTAAAAATACATACAGACTTCTATTACATATTTAATTTTTTCTCTTTGTCAAAGACAAATAAATATATGGGATACTGTCAAAGACAATGACAAACTCAGAGACACAGATCAATATACGCGAGCAGACTTAGATGAAATATCGTATAGAGTTGCTACTATGAAGAAATCTCAACAAAATAATAAGACTAAATAGTGTGCCTAAGAATCTTTTAATCATTTAACATACCTTCTCATTTTTGATGGTATAACCAAATAGCCATTTTTACTTAGCTAATTAGTAAGGTTTTAATTATTTATTAACTTGGAATACATAGTCTTTAGGAATGTTTATTTCCCAAGTCCAGTCCAGTGTGGGTAAAGACCCCTGTCCAGGAGCACCTTGCTTCCTGCCAATAAGTGCCTTGCAGAGCCCACTTCCCCTGTATTTAATAAAATAACAATTAAATTGAAATTAAATAGTATCTAAATAATTTTTATTCATAGTCATTTTCGCAATTATGAAAGTTTATTATTAGTTTTATTAGAGATAGAGATTAATGTAATAGATGTTATATTCTGAAATCATGTCTGAATCTAGCTCATTTGGGCAAAGTAGGCTAAAAAAACAAATTCTGGAAAATTCTTGCATTACTCTTTTTCTAATACTTAGGTGTAATTATGGTATTTATTTTTCCACGTTATTTAAAATTAACCTCAGTTTTTGATTGTATTTTTCAATACACTAACACGTGGGTGTAATTATGGTATCAATTTTTTCTAATACTTGAATGTTGATAAGTTAGTTAGTTAGTTTCACTTCTTACGAGTGTACGCTAGTACACGCACACATTTTTTTTTATCGACTACAAGTTGGCTCTTGACTACTATCACACCTGATGTGGTGATGCAATCTAAGATGGAAACGGGCTAACTTGTTAGGAGTAGGATGAAATCCACACCCCTTCTGGTGTCTACACGACATCGTACTGGAACGCTAAATTGCTTGGCGGTACGTCTTTGTCAGTAGGGTGGTAACTAGCCACGGCGAAAGCCCCCCGCCAGCCAAAGAGGTTGTGTTGTTCTGGGTTCAGGTTATAAATTTAAGAAAAGATTTAACTTCTTCATCATGGAGAAACGATAAATATTAAATAACTGATTTCTTCCATTTATTACGTTTTACGGTATATGTCGAGTTTTTTATTTATATTATTTTTACTGACTGACCTTTTAAATAAGGGAAACAATAAAAACATAGTTGGTATTAATAGTTATTTGTTATGCTAGGCAGCAAAATTGATTTTTACTGCAAGTGCATGTATTGAATACCGAGCAAGCGAAGGATTCTAAGAACTCCTGAGCGTCGCGAGGTATTCAATGCACGAGCATGCACGAGTTGCACACGCAACACACAATTTTTCATCTCACTATACCGAGGAAAATGATACATGCAAAAAGAAATAAAAACATACCAAAATACAGCTTTCGTTTATTATTATTAATAATAATTATTAATTTATGATTTTTTTATAATCCGAAATGGAAACAAATTTCTACCTGATTAATATTTATCCATTGTATGAAATTGAAATTAATGAAAATGTCAAAAAACTAAATAAACATATCAATACTCACTTTTAACAGGAACCCCGAGCCTAAGCTTTAATTTTTTAAAAAGTTACTTTGCCTGCTTAGGCAGCAAAAACGACTTTTGTGTCCTAATTTGGCCAAGCAAAAACTACTTTTTCGAGCAAGTGAGATGAAAACATAATTATTAGCTTATTAACGATATGAAGATTAAATTAAAGTCCAAATTAAGTCTGTCATTTATTCACATTAATACTTCTTATATTTTTATACAATCAGCGTTACAATGCCAAAAAATGCCAAGTGCCATCCAAGTTTTAAGGAACCTTTATTTAACCAAGTAGGCTTGGCTGGCACAGACTTCATAGTATATCTATGAAGTCTGTGCCATTAAGTAAATTAAAGCAACTAAATGACTCAGTTATTTCTTACTTTTTAGTGCGTTTTGAAGTCGGTTAAACTTTTTATTATTTTTTCTTTTTAGTGATTTATCGACACGTAACCTACTCGTATTAAACTACATTATATGGCACTTGTAGCCAAAAAGCTACCGACACAAAAATACCGAAATCGCTGCAAGTGTGCCTATAAAATTTGAAGAGTTCCTTCGATTTTCTCAGGTTCTCATCATAAGATCTTAATATAATGACTATGGTACCCTTTCTAATAAAAAAAGACTTATAAAAATCTGACTATACTAAAGCCAAACTCGATTGAGGATGCTTGACAACAAACAAATTAAAAATGAAGGTAGAAATCACTAGTCATTTTACACCTATATATTTTTTTTTTAATTAACTAGTTAATGACGAATTCATGACATTAAATTAGACTCGTAAACATAAAACTAATTAATATATTCAGTGTCTTTTAAATAAGATTTTTAAAATAACAAAACATAATTTTGAATTTATTAGGCATAAAATGTGTTGCATTTTCTACCTCCATTTTAAATTTGTTTGTTGACAAGCACTCTCAATCGAGTTTGGCTTTAGTATAAGTACTCTGTACAAAATTATGTGTGGTCATACTTAAAAAGAAACATTAGTACTTTATTTATATACAATGTCTTTTATTTATACAATCAGCGTAACAATACACATAGATAGAATAAGGAAAGTCAGCGTGTCGTCTTGGTGTGTTTTTTCATGTGCTGCTTAAGACTAATACTTTGAGAACCTCTATAATCACACAGAGAACAACAGTAAGGCTTCTCACCAGTGTGAGTGCGCATGTGAGCCACTAGCCCACTCTTGGCTGAACATTTATAATCACATACTTTACAAGAATAAGGCTTAACTCCAGCATGCCGTCGCATGTGTACAACTAAATGACTGTGATGAGCACATCTATACCCACAAATCTTACAAGAAAACGGCCGTTCACCAGTGTGAGTGCGCATATGCGCGGCGAGTCTACTGCTCGCTGAACATTTATAGTCACAAATATTACAAGCATGGCTCTTTTCACCTGTATGAGTGCGCATATGTTTGACTAAGTCACTATTTTGGGCACATTTATAGTCGCATAGCTCACAAGGGAATGGTTTTTCACCTGTGTGAGTGCGCATGTGTCTCACTAAGCTAAACCTACTTGCACATTTATAATCACATACTTTACAAGAATGAGTCTTTGTACCAGTGTGGGTGCGCATATGCTCACCTAAACGATATTTGCGGGTAGCTTTGTATTGGCAAAGGTCACAAGTGAATATTTTCGTGTTATAGTGAGTGTTTATGTGATCAAGCAAGAGACTTTTTTCTTTAAACACTTTTCCGCATACATTACAAGTTAACTCATGTAAACTATTCATTGCTGTGTTGGTAGGTAGTATGTAGTGTGAGGAATCAGTTGATATCTTCAATTCTTTGTGCTCACTTGTTGCCTGACAATGAAACTCAGATGCAGTGTCACAAGAGATGATTTCTTGAGTTTTCTCTAATTCTTTGCAAATATCAATTAGTTCGCCTTCACAATTTGCGTATGTGTTAAAGTCTGTATCAGCTTCATAGTTGCTATAACCATCGTCAAGTGCTGGTTCAATTTTCAGGATGATATCAGTTTCTTCTTTTGCCTGCAGAGCCTCTGTAACAATACATTGTCTTTATTTCTTACTAGAGAACGCCGCTAGGTTTTACCTGTATAGTAATTCCCGTGGGAATTTTGAGATAAGATATGGCCTAAGTGGTATTCTGATATGTAAGCGATATTATTGTAAAATTTCATTAAAATCCATTCAGTACTTTTTGCGTGACAGAGTAACAAACATCCATCTATCTATACACAGAAACTTTGGCCTTTATAATATTATTAAGGATGTCTAATAAAGTGTTAGCCAGCACAACAAGCATATAGTCTGACCTTCTCTCTCCTAACTTAACCACATACCTGATGCCATTTCTCCGGGATAGTGAGAGAGCACTTGTGACGTCACACATTTACCATCGCCGTCACTGTTCTGTCAGACAAGAAACAAATGCATGACATTACAGCCACAACTTGTCAATAAGATCATTTCTTTATTTAGGAATCCAAGGCCTAATAGTTAATAAAGACTTATAAGTTAATAAGACAAAATTAATTTTGTAGACAAGTTATATAAAAATTTGAAGTATATTATAGCTAATAATAACCCTAAGAGAGGGTTCGTATACAGGATGCTACTGACGATTGTTGCCGCAATGCACGGAAAGCCTCAGGATGGGAGAGCCTCAGGACCTCAGGATGGGTTCCCAAGGTACTCGATACCCTGAAGATTTACTAGAGTCACGGGTGTAGGACCAAAAAGTTGCAACCCGCGACCTGACGATCGCGAAGTACTAAGGGACCCTGGCGTGGGCAAACATAAGATGCACTGCAGTATTCAGACAGTTCATCAGAATGTGGTATGCATTACTATACTGCAGTCTGATGCTGCTACGAACTCTATTAGTGCAGTTGATCCAAAACTGACAGAAGTAAAAACAAAAAAGCGGACAGTTCGACTGATGGACAATTCCAAATTTACGAACCGATTGGAGACTTTAAAGCACCAAAGAAAAATAGTTCTCTATTTTCCACCAAAGACCAATTCCACCCGTGACTGTGTTGGGGACTGATTTTTTGCCACATCTAGATTTACCAAAACTACTCTTCTGCGTACATGCAAATTGTGGAATCAATGTTCTGCTCTAGTATTTCCTGTAATCTATAAGATGGGAACCTTTAAAGGGCCTACTAACACTTTTCTAAAAGGCCGGCAACACATTAGCAGTTGCTCTTATGTTGCAAATGTTTATGGGTGGCAGTAATCACTTAACATCAGGCACTTTTAAATTGATTAAAAAAAATACATATATCAAGTTGATGGAAATTATCTCACCTGCAAATGCATACTCATATGTGCATTGTACTCTTGTTCATGGAGAAACTCCGCGAAGCAAAGTCTACACACCAAGGTATCTCTTTCATACTTTAAGGGGATTTCAGACACTTGTTCTACAGATGCAGAGCTTGTAAGTGCTTGCTCCCTTTGTAGAGCCTCACTTAGAGCAAGATTATGCTTAGATTCCATTGCTATACTCTCAGACCTCTGTGTCTGAGATTCAACAAATTCATTATCTATACAAGGCTCATATTCTTGTTTTACTTCAATATGTTCGTCCATCAACACAGAGTCACTTCCTTCAGTTTTCACAAATGTATATTCTCTGTGTGCTGTTTTATTTGATTCCGTCTGTTTGTCTGCATTGAGGCCTTCCACTAAGTGTAAGTCGCAGTGTTCAGGTCCCAGGGTAGTTGCTACAAGTCTACTCTTCAGTAGATTTTTGTTTCTTTGTTTTATATGTTGCATTGTTACCTGAAACAAGTAACGTTTTCACAACATCAAACGATCAACGACAGGACATTGTTTGTCCCAAAATATCTGCCAAAAAGCAGTCATAAATTTCCCCTACAACTTTATACTCAATGCTCAAATCCTAAAAAATTTATTGAAATCCTGTTAATATCAACGGCCTCCGTGGCGCAGTGATATGCACAGTTGATTTATAAGCCGAAGGTCCTGGGTTCGATTTCTTGCAGGGCGTATTGAGATTTTTATTAATTTGTGTTAGTCTGGCTGGTGGGAGGCTTTCGCTGTGGCTAGTTACCACCCAACCAACAAAGACATACCGCCAAGCGATTTAGCGTTCCGGTACGATGTTGTGTAGAAACCGAAAAGGATGTGAATTTCTTCCTACTTCTAACAAGTTAACCCACTTCCATCTTAGACTGCATCATCACTTAACACCAGGTGTGATAGCAGTTGGTTTGTATGTTGTGCCTGGACTGACAGTGTCCAGGCACATCATACAACCCATAAATATACTACTTATTTATTTATGCTTTATTTGTACACCAAACAAAAAGGCGGGTTTATTGCTAAGTAGCAATTTTTAACAGGCACCTAAAGATGATACTCTTCTTGTTTTTAATTTATAAGTTAAATATGAATAAGATATTTATTTATGTTTATTTTTATATATTAAAACTAGCAGACGCTCGCCGTCACCATTCGCTCGATAGAGATGTTTATTATCTCAATTTTTCGTCTCTAAACCTACACTCGACTGAAATGTACTTTACACTTAGAGGTAGAACTTTATACACTGAACACAACACATCACAAGCACAAACTAAACGTTTTATTTGTTTTTATGGGCACGTAATTTTCTTGGTGTAAATATTGCATTATAGAATTTATCACGAAATCATTGAAATCACTTAAAAATTAAAATTACATGTAATACAAGTAGACTTCAATTACATTTTTAATTTTTTCTCTTTCTCAAAGACAAAGACATGGTGAACTGTCAAAGACAATGATAAACTCAAAGACACAGACCACTAAAAGCGAGCAGACTTAGAAGAAGTAACATATAGAGGTGCTACCGAGAGGATGTTGCAATAAAATAATCAGACTAAACTGTGTACTTATCATTTAACATACTTTCTCATTTTTGATGGTCAATACGACAAGTGTAAGGTTGGTTATATTAACACAATCGGAAAATAAAACAGTGTGCCATGTCTGTGTAATTATTTTATTATATTATTATTTAATAAAAAAAATTGCGTAGCAACTAAATTAACAACTGAAAACTTATATTTACATTTCTTGTGTCCACTAATAGTTTCAGGAGTTAATTCTATTTCTAGTTATATTCTTCGGGTAGATGAGTATAGACTTTTTGACGGCGACCGTGGCACAGTGGTATGCGCGGTGGATTTATAAAACGAAGAACCTGGGTTCGATTCCCGGTGGGGCAGATTGAGATTTTCTTAATTTGTCTTGGTCTGGCTAGTGCGAGGCTTTGGCCGTGGCTAGTTACCACCCTACTGATAAAGACGTACCGCCAAGCGATTTAGCGTTTCAGTAAGATGTCGTGTAGAAACCGAAAGGGGTGTGAATGTCACCCTATTCCTAACAAGTTAGCCCGCTTCCATCTTAGATTGCGTCATCACTTAAAATCAGGTGCGATAGCACTCAAGGGCCAAGTTGTGGTAGATAAAAAAGAGATGAGATGAAATATACTTTATAATATGGATGAGTGCTTCATAGTACATTATTCAGTGATGTTCTGCTTGATTAAGATTTTGTAGTGATTCATTATTAACCAGGAATGTGTGATAAATAAGCTGATTTATTAACCTAGAAGTTGTCGTGGTTTCGAAGGTTATTTAAGGTAAAAGGAAAAACAACTTCGCGCTTTTCAGAACTATTTTCATCCAATAATGTTTGCATCTATTACAGAATTATAGGCGATTGTATAGATAAATGTTTAAAAAATAATAAAAATTCGTTTATTTCAGCTTCTACATTACATAAGCACATGCGAGTTAGGAATCTTTTAGGAGTAGTATGAACTACCTCTGTACTAGAAGACTCCGCTCTTCCATAACTAGTAGTTACATAGAGAAGTAAAAAATTTTAAATTAAAATTTCTTTCCTTTAAATAAACTAATAAATTGTAGTGAGGGACCATTCAAATATTACGTAAGCAGATTTATTACAATTATTTACCCCCCACCCCCCTTGTCAGCAAAAGTAAGCAAAGTTCCTACCCCCTCCCCCTATGCTTACGTAAACATTTTTCAATTATAAATTTCATATTTTTTTAATAATTGTCATAATTATAATTTTAAAAATTAGAAAATTATTTTAGTGTAGAGATTGGATTTTACTGATACAGTATTCAACATAGAGAATTCACGAATTTTTGCTATTCGTGTAAAAAAATAAATAACTATCGATGACGTAATCATCATCTAGACCCCCCCACCCCGCATGTCATCAAAAATAAGCAATACACAGACCCCCCCACCCCTCTATAGTGCTTACGTAATACTTGAACGGTCCCTGAGTGTATAATAAATTGTAGTGTGTGTTTGTGTGTTGTTCAGGTTATAAAGAAGAATGCCAAATCCTAACCCAGAAAAACTAAAAATAAGCCATTTTTAATGTTGGACATCGGAATAAAATTTTGTTAAAAAAGTAATTAAACTATTTCCTTTTATTTTACACTCTTTACGCATTTTTTAATCTTTATTGTTGCTCAGGGTTCGAGTCTTTTAAATCGTTTTTATTGTATTTTCATTACAAGTGGAATCTAAAAAGCTAGTATCCAGAGTCATTAAGCCTGTTTAAAAATGTATTTAATGAAGCTTTGCGATGCGACTGTCAGTGTCATGTCAGTGTGACAACAATACGGAAATGGACGATAACCAACGTTAGGCTCATGTCGATCACTCCAAGTTCTAAAGCTTTTAAATGTAATTTATATTAAATAGTAAAAAAATGCAATAAAATGATGCATAATACATTGTTGTACAATATGTTTTTATTGGTGGGTTAAGTCCTATACATTGTCTGGCATTCTCCTTTAAGCAAAGATTCAACTTCTTCATAATTGAAAAACGATAAATATTAAATAAAAGATTTCTTCCATTCATTACGTTTTACTAGGTATATGTCGAGTTTATTATTTATAAGGGAAACAAAAAAACCAATTGGTATTAAACATAATTATTAGCTTATTAACGATATGGGGATTAAATTAAAGTCCAAAATTTACATCAATACTTCTTATATTTTTATACAAACAGCCTTACAATGCCAACAAAAGTCGGTTCCATCCAAGTTTAAAGGAACATCTATTTAACCAAGAAGCCTTCGCCGGCACAAACTTCATAGATAATGCCTTTATTTATACAACTAAACTTAAATATATGTACAGATAAAAAAACAATTTAAAATTAAATAAAAAGGAACATTTATTTAACCAAGAAGCCTTCGCCGGCAACGACTTCATAGATAATGCCTTTATTTATACAACTAAACTTAAATATATGTACAGATTAATAAAATAATTTAAAATTAAAAAAAAAACAATAAAAAAGAGTAAAAAACTTAGGCGTCATAGTATTCCTCCGAATCAGAGTCGAGTGATAAAGTGCCCAGAACGCTGGCAGCATTGCCACGTTGAATGGCAATACTGATCCTCTGACCTAAAAAGGCCAGCCTTCTGATCACGGGAGGCGTCGATCAATCGTTTTGCGATATCTCTATAAAAAAAACGGATACTTGAACCCCAAAGAACCCGTTTCTTTTTTTTTTCCCCGATCCAAGCGATTCAACTCCAAACGGCTCAAATACGTAATCTCCAATATAATATAAGTCCCAGGACGAACTAGTTGCATCACTTCCTAAAGACGAGAGTGCCGGAAAACTTGACTCTAGGCTTCAATTTTACAAACAATTTATGGCAGGGGCTCAGGTAAATAGAACCGGGTTGGGTGCAAGACGTAAAAAGGAAGACCAAGACATAATAAAATCTTTTCTTAAACAAGATGAGGACGACAACTACAAAGTGCATGCCATGAACCTAGAAATGCAAAACGAGTGGTTAAACTTAGGCGAGTTCTGCATCCCTCTGGCTCTGAAGTGGCGCGCCTTGCTGTACGATTGGTCTCCTGCCTTATTGAAATTTTATCTTAATGCCTTTCAACTGACTCTCCCAGATCAGAGTAACCTAGTAAGATGGGGAAAAGCCTCGGAAAAATCTTGCTATACCTGTGGTGAGGCAGTGGGCACTGCAAGGCACTTATTGGTAGGATGCAAGGTGCTCCTGGACAGGGGTCTCTACTCACGCCGCCACGACAGAGTACTAGAAATCATACGTGAAGCTATAAGCCTTTCAGTAGCTAGAGCTCAAAAAGGGTTGACGACGAATAAAAGACAAACTAACTTCGTTAAAGCAGGCTCAAGTACAAATTCCACCAGCAAGCCTTATAGACTATATTAATGGATACGTATGAAAAGCACTATAAAATCCCGGAAGACTTAGCTATTACGACATCGAGACCGGACATATTTCTTTTTTCCAAACAAATCAAACGTATAGTACTTGTTGAGCTTACAGTGCCGTGGGAAACAAAAATCCCTAAAGACCATGTATTCAAAGTGAATAAATATTATGACCTTACTAATGAACTAACCAAAAATGGCTATGTGGTTAGTTTATACGCGGTAGAAGTGGGTGCGAGAGGTATACCAGCGAAGTCTTTCTACAACCTGCTAAAAGACCTTGGCCTTACTAGAAGTGCAGTAAGCTCCATATTGGAACGAGTGTCCAAAGCTGCTCTAGTAGGGTCCTTCCGAATTTGGCTGGGCAGGGAGAATAACTTGAACAGAAGAGGTGAGTGTTGATGCGCGTCACTAAGGGTACCCTTAAACCTACACCCGTGTCACAAGTCTCGGGCTCTGTTCGGAGTTTTTCTCTCAGCCACGCGATGGACCCCCACCCGCACGGTGCATCCATGGAATGCTAAGATATTCGTCTCTCTCTCCAATATAAAATACTTCATAGATATGGTTAAGTAAATCAAAGCTACTAAATGACGCAATATTTTTTTAGAGCGTTTTGATGTTGATCAATTTTTTGTATTTTATTTTTATCTTTTTATTGATTTACCGACACGTAACTTACTCGGACTATCTATTAGAGTACATTATACGGCACTTGTAGCCAAAAAGCTACCGACACACAAATACCGAAATCGCTGCAGTGTGCCTATAAAATTTGGAGAGTTCTTTCGATTTTCCCCAAGATGACATCAGATCCTGACACAATGACTATGGGGCCATTTTTGAAGTGTACCCTTTGTACAAAAAAAAAAGAATTATCAAAATCTGACTAGATTGCTCTGTAAAAAGTTATGTAAAAAATTACATTATTACTTCTTTTATTTATATACAAACAGCGTCACACTACGAACAGACAGAATAAGGAAAGTTAACGTGTCTTCTTGGCGTGTTTTTTCATGTGCTGCTTAAGACTAAAATTTCGAGAACCTCTATAATTACACAGAGTACAACAGTAAGGCTTCTCACCAGTGTGAGTGCGCATGTGAGCCACTAGCCCACTCTTGGCTGCACATTTATAATCACATACTTTACAAGAATAAGGCTTAACTCCAGCATGCCGTCGCATGTGTGCAACTAAATGACTGTGATGAATATATCTATAGCCACAAATCTTACAAGAAAACGGCCGTTCACCAGTGTGAGTGCGCATATGCGCGGCTAGACTACTGCTATCTGAACATTTATAGTCACAAAACTTACAAGGGAATGGTTTCTCACCTGTGTGAGTGCGCATGTGTCTCACTAAGCTATACCTACTTACACATTTATAGTCACAAATCTTACAAGCATGGCTCTTTTCACCAGTGTGAGTGCGCATATGTTTGACTAAGTCACTATTTTGGGCACATTTATAGTCGCATAGCTCACAAGGGAATGGTTTCTCACCCGTGTGAGTGCGCATGTGTCTCACTAAGCTAAACCTACTTACACATTTATAGTCACAAATCTTACAAGCATGGCTCTTTTCACCAGTGTGAGTGCGCATATGTTTGACTAAGTCACTATTTTGGGCACATTTATAGTCGCAGAGCTCACAAGGGAATGGTTTCTCACCTGTGTGAGTGCGTATATGTTTGACTAAGTCACTATTTTGGGCACATTTATAGTCGCAGAGCTCACAAGGGAATGGTTTCTCACCTGTGTGAGTGCGCATATGTTTGACTAAGTCACTATTTTGGGCACATTTATAGTCGCATAGCTCACAAGGGAATGGTTTCTCACCTGTGTGAGTGCGCATGTGTCTCGCTAAGCTAAACCTACTTACACATTTATAGTCACATATCTTACAAGATTGAGTGTTTGTACGAGTGTGGGTGCGCATATGCTCACCTAAACGATATTTGCGGGTAGCTTTGTATTGGCAAAGGTCGCAAGTGAATATTTTCGTGTTATAGTGAGTGTTTATGTGATCAAGTAAGAGGCTTTTTTCTTTAAACACTTTTCCGCATACATTACAAGTTAACTCATGTAACCTATTCATTGCTGCGTTGGTAGGTAGTATGTAGTGTGAGGAATCAGTTGATATCTTCAATTCTTCGTGCACACTTGTTGCCTGACAATGAAACTCAGATGCAGTGTCACAAGAGATGATTTCTTGAGTTTTCTCCAATTCTTTGCAAATATCAATTAGTTCGACTTTACAGTTTGCGTATGTGTTAATGTCTGTGTCAGCTTCATAGTTGCTATAACCTTCGTCAAGTGCTGGGTCAATTTTCAGAATGATATCAGTTTCTTCCGTTGTCAGCAGAGCCTCTGTAACAATACATTGTCTATACTTCTTACTAGAGAACGCCGCTAGGTTTCATCCACATAGTTCTCGTTCCCGTAGGAATTTTGGGATAAAATGTGGCCTAAGTGTTGTTAACGCCAATTAACAAATTACACGGCCACACTATTTTTAATATATCCTCCCTAACGTCTATTCCTTTCCCTGTCATTCCGCCCATGACAGAAAGAGAACGCCGCCACAAGAAGAAACGCCAGTTGACATCGCTACTGCACCGAGTGTGCATCTCCTAATTTTTCTTCGTTAATTAAACGTTCGTTAACCTAAAAAGAATACTACCACAAGTCGACTCCGCGAACTAATTACAAAGTTATTATAAAGTAAAATTGTATATGGTGTTTAAAAAGGAAAAAAGAAGATTTCGAAGGAACGCCTGCGCAGCACTCAAGTAAGTCTTGGGTTCCCTTTTTTTTACTTTTTAACTCCAAGTGTTACCCTGATATGTAAGCGATATTATTGTAAAATTTCATTAAAATCTGTTCAGTACTTTTTGCGTGAAAGAGTAACAAACATCCATCTATCTATACACAGAAACTTTGGCCTTTATAATATTATTAAGGATGTCTAATAAAGTGTTAGCCAGCACAACAAGCATATAGTCTGACCTTCTCTCTCCTAACTTAACCACATACCTGATGCCATTTCTCCGGGATAGTGAGAGAGCACTTGTGACGTCGCACATTTACCATCGCCGTCACTGTTCTGTCAGACAAGAAACAAATGCATGACATTACAGCTACAACTTGTCAATAAGATTATTTCTTTATTTAGGAATCCAAGGCCTTATAGTTAATAAAGACTTATAAGTTAATAAGACAAAAATTTTTAACAAAAAATAGAACCAACTCAAAACGCACTAAAAAGTAAAAAATAACTGAGTCATTTAGTTGCTTTAATTTACTTAGCATGCATATCTATGAAGTCGGTGCCAGCAAGTTTAAGGAACATTTATTTAATGTAGTAAAGCAGTTTGTGGGTTCTAAGTATTGTCCTTAAAGTAGAAACCTTGACTGGCACCGACTCCTAGATATGCTTAATTAAATTAAAGCAACTAAATGACACAGTAATTTTTTACTTTTTAGTGCGTTTTCAGTTGGTTCTATTTTGTGTTAAAAAATTTTATTTCTTACTTTTTAGCCACATGACGTACTCGTATTATACTGTCATAGTATATTATACGGCACTTACAGCCAAAAAGCTACCGATGTTTGCCTGTACAAGTTGAAGAGTTCCTTTAATTTTCCCAGGATATCATCATCAGATCCTAACATGATGACAATGGGACAACCTTGGAAGAGTGCCCATTCTAATAAAAAAAAATTAACAAAATTGGACAACACTGTTAAAAGTTATGCATGGTCATACATAAAAAAAAAATATACATGTTGAATTGAGAACCTCCTCTGTTTTTCCCATCAGTTAAAAATTAATTTCAGAAAAATATGAACTATATTATAGCTATATGCTACTAACGATTGTTGCTGCAATGCACAGGAAGCCACTACCTCAGGATGGGTTTCCCGGTACTGAATACCCTGAAGATTTACTAGAGTCAAGGGTGTGGGACCAAAAACTTGCAACCTGCGACCTGACGATCGCGAAGTACTAAGGGACTCTGGCGTCAGCAAACATAAGATGCACTGCAGTATTCAGACAGTTCATCAGAATGTGGTATGCATTGCTATACTGCAGTCTAGATTGCTACGAATACTATTAGTGTAGTTGACCCAAGACTGACAGGATTAAAAACAAAAAAGTGGATAGTTCGACTGATTAACAAGTCCAAATTTACGAACCAATTATGATGACTATGTGTGTTCTACCATCACTATAATGATGAGTATTCTGAGCTCTTTGGGCTGATTCCGTGTCTTCTCACAACGAAACCTGCATTTTCCACCAAGATCAATTCCACTCCTTACTGTGTTGGGGGCTGATCTTTTACCACATCTAGATTTACCAAAATGACTCTTCTACATACATGCAAATTGTGGAATCAATTTCCTAATCTACTATTTCCTGTAATCTATAAGATGGGGACATTTTAGGGGCGTACTAACACTTTTCTAAAAGGCCGGCAACACATTAGCAGTTGCTCTTATGTTGCAAATGTTTATGCGGTAATCATAACATCAGGCAACCCGCATGCTCACATTTAAATTGATTAAAAAAATAAAAATATCAAGTTGATGGAAATTATCTCACCTGCAAATGCACACTCATATGTGCATTGTACTCTTGTTCATGGAGAAACTCCGCGAAACAAAGTCTACACACCAAGGTATCTCTTTCATACTTTAAGGGGATTTCTGACACTTGTTCTACAGATGCAGAGCTTGTAAGTGCTTGCTCCCTTTGTAGAGCCTCACTTAGAGCAAGATTATGCTTAGATTCCATCGCTATGCTCTCAGACCCCTGTGTCTGAGACTCAACAAATTCATTATCTATACAAGGCTCATATTCTTGTTTCAATATGTTCGTCCATCAACACAGAGTCACTTCCTTCAGTTTTCACAATTGTATATTCTCTGTGTGCTATTTTATTTGATTCATTCTGTTTGTCTGCATTAAGGCCGTCCACTATACGTAAGTCGCAGTGGTCAGGTCCCAGAGTAGTTGCCACAAGTCTACTCTTTAGTAGATTTTTGTCTCTTTGTTTTATATGTTGCATTGTTACCTGAAACAAGTTACGTTTTATACAACATCTGACGAACAATGACAGGACATTGTTTGTCCAAAAATATCTGCCAAAAAGCAGTCATAAATTTCCCCTACAACTTTATACTCAATGCTCAAATCCTAAAAAATTTATTGAAATCTTATTAATATCAACGGCCTCCGTGGCGCAGTGATATGAGCGGTTGATTTATAAGACGAAGGTCCTGGGTTCGATTCCTTGCAGGGCAGATTGAGATTTTTTTTAATTTGTCTTGGTCTGGCTGGTGGGAGACTTTCGCCGTGGCTAGTTACCACCCGACCAACAAAGACATACTGCCAAGCGATTTAGCGTTCCGGTATGATGTCGTGTAGAAACCGAAAGGGGTGCGGATTTCTTCCTACTCCTAACAAGTTAACCCGCTTCCATCTTAGACTGCATCATCACTTAACACCAGGTGTGATAGCAGTAGGTTTGTATGTTGTGCCTGGACTGACAGTGTCCAGGCACATCATACAAACCTATAAATATACTACTTATTTATTTATGCTTTATTTGTACACCAAACAAAAAGGCGGGTTTATTGCTAAGTAGCAATTTTTAACAGGCACCTAAAGATGATACTGTTCTTGTTTTTAATTTATAAGTTTAATATAAATAAGATATTTATTTATGTTTAATTTTATATATTAAAAGACAGACGCTCGCCGTCACCATTCGCTCGATAGAGATGTTTATTATCTCAATTTTTCGTCTCTAAACCTACACTCCAGACTGAAATGTACTTAACACTTAGAGGTAGAACTTTATACACTGAACACAACACATCACTGACACAAACTAAACGTTTTATTTGTTTTTATGGGCACGTAATTTTCTTGGTGTAAATATTGCATTATAGAATTTATCACGAAATCATTGAAATCACTTAAAAATTAAAATTACATGTACGACAAGTAGACTTCAATTACATTTTTAATTTTTTCTCTTTCTCAAAGACAAAGACATGGTGAACTGTCAAACACAATGATAAACTCAGACATAAGACACAGACCAATAAATGCGAGCAGACTTAGAGGAATTATTATATAGAGATGCTACCGAGAAGAAGTCGCAATAAAATAATCAGACTAAATTGTGTGCTTATCATTTAACATACTTTCTCATTTTTGATGGTCAATACGACAAGTGTAAGGTTATATTAACACAATCGGAAAATAAAACAGTGTGCCATGTCTGTGTAAATATTTTATTATATTATTATTTAATAAAAAATAGCGCAACAACTAAATTAAATAGTATCTAATTTATTAACAACTGAAAACTTATATTTACATTTCTTGCGTCAGCACTAATAATTTCAGGAGTTAATTCTATTTCTAGTTATATTCTTCGGGCAGATGAGTATAGACTTTTTGACGGCGACCGTGGCACAGTGGTATGCGCGGTGGATTTATAAAACGAAGAACCTGGGTTCGATTCCCGGCGGGGCAGATTGAGATTTTCTTAATTTGTCTTGGTCTGGCTGGTGCGAGGCTTTGGCCGTGGCTAGTTACCACCCTACTGATAAAGACGTACCGCCAAGCGATTTAGCGTTTCAGTACGATGTCGTGTAGAAACCGAAAGGGGTGTGGATGGCACCCTATTCCTAACAAGTTAGCCCGCTTCCATCTTAGATTGCGTCATCACTTAAAATCAGGTGTGATAGCAGTCAAGAGCCAAGTTGTGGTAGATAAAAAAAAAGGAGATGAAATATACTTTATAATATGGATGAGTGCTTCATAGTACATTATTCAGTGATGTACTATGAAGTTCTGCTTGATTAAGATTTTGTAGTGACTCTTTATAAACAGGAATGTGAGATAAATAAGCTGATTTTTTTAACCTACAAGTTGTCGTGGTTTCGAAGGTTATATTAGGTAAAAGGAAAAACAACTTCGCGCTTTTCAGAACCATTTTGATCCAATGATGTTTACATCTATTACAGAATTATAGGCGATTGTATAGATAAATGTTTAAAAAATAAAAAAAAATCGTTTATTTCAGCTTCTACATTACATAAGCACATGCGAGTTAGGAATCTTTTAGGAGTAGTATGAACTACCTCTGTACTAGAAGACTCCGCTCTTCCATAACTAGTAGTTACACATTGAAGTAAAAGAGCTATGTTGAAATTTCTTTCCTTTAAATAATCTAATAAATTGTAGTGTGTGTTTGTTTAGAAGAATGTCAGTATCAACCCAGAAAAACTAAAAATATTCTAATTATTACATAAATGTTTTACAATAAGCCATTTTTAATGTTGGACATCGGAATAAAATTTTGTTAAAAAGTAACATAGATTAAAGACTACTATTGATGGATTGTCATAACGCGGCTGTAGGTTCTAAGAGCGTGACAGATCTTATTTCATTTTCGGCCTTTATTAGAAAGTGATACAAGATTATTTTTTGTCCCTTTCA
Source organism: Mycalesis mineus (assembly GCA_034621355.1). NCBI lineage: Eukaryota > Metazoa > Arthropoda > Insecta > Lepidoptera > Nymphalidae > Mycalesis > Mycalesis mineus. The sequence continues at coordinate 169,352 of JAXAVZ010000334.1, read as the reverse complement.
GCGTGTTTGTTTTTATTATTTGCCAAGAGTGATTTGAAATATCTCTTGCTTTTTATTAAATTTGCTGATAAATAATATACTATATTAATTTAAACGTTATCGTGCTTTGTGTGTTGTTCAGGTTATAAAGAAGAATGCCAGATCCTAACCCTAATACTAAAAATATTATATTATTGCATATGTGTTTTACTATAAGCCATTTTTAATTTTGGACATCGGAATTAAATTTTGTTAAAAAAGTAATTAAACTATTTCCTTTTATTTTACACTCTTTACGCATTTTTTAATCTTTATTGTTGCTCTGGGTTCTAGTCTTTTAAATCGTTTTTATTGTATTTTCATTAAAAGTGGGCTCTAAAAAGCTAGTATCCAGAGTCGTTAAGCCTGTTTACAAATGTAATTAAATGAAACTATGCGATGCGACTGTCATATCAGTGTGACAACAATACGGAAATGGACGATAGGTAACAAACGTTAGGCTCGTGTCGAATACTTGCAAGTTCTAGATAGAGCTTTTAAATGTAATTTATATTAAATAGTAAAAAAAAATGCAATAAAATGATGCATAGTACATTGTTGAACAATATGTTTTTATTAGTGGGTTAAGTCCTATACATTGTCTGGCATTTTCCTTTAAGCAAAGATTCAACTTCTTCATAATTGAAAAACGATTAATATTAAATAAATGAATTCTTCCATTCATTACATTTTACTAGGTATATGTCGAGTTTATTATTTATAAGGGAAACAATAAAACCATAATTGGTATTAAACATAATTATTAGCTTATTAACGATATGGGGATAAATTAAAGTCCAAAATTTACATCAATACTTCTTATATTTTTATACAAACAGCGTTACAATGCCAACAAAAGTCGGTTCCATCCAAGTTTAAAGGAACATTTATTTAATCAAGAAGCCTTCGCTGGCACCGACTTCATAGATAATGTCTTAATTTATACAACTAAACTTAAATATATGTACAGATAAATAAAATAATTTAAAATTTAAAAAAAAAACAATAAAAAAGAGTAAAAAACTTAGCCGTCATAATATTCCTCCGAATCAGAGTCGAGTGATAAAGTGCCCAGAAGGCTGACAGCATTGCCACGTTGAATGGCAATACTGATCCTCTGACCTAAAAAGAGACCTCTGGTCACGAGAGGCGTCGATCAATCGTTTTGCGATATCTCTATGAAAAAAAAAACGGGTACTCGGACCCCACGGTCCAAGCGTTTCAACTACAAACGGCTCAAATACATAATCTCCAATATAATACAATATCCAATATAAAATACTTCATAGATATGGTTAAGTAAATTAAAGCAACTAAATGACGCAATATTTTTTTAGTGCGTTTTGATGTTGATCAAGTTATTTAATTTTTATCTTTTTATTGATTTACCGACACATAACTTACTCGTGTATCTATTAGAGTACATTATACGGCACTTGTAGCCAAAAAAGCTACCGACACACAAATACCGAAATCGCTGCAGTGTGCCTATAAAATTTGGAGAGTTCTTTCGATTTTCCCAAGATGTCATCATCAGATCCTGACACAATGACTATGGGGCCATTTTTGAAGTGTACCCTTTGTACAAAAAAAAACGAATTATCAAAATCTGACTAGATGCTCTGTAAAAAGTTATGCGTGGTCATACGTAAAAAATTACATTATTACTTCTTTTATTTATATACAATCAGCGTCACAATACGAACAGACAGAATAAAGAAAGTTAACGTGTCTTCTTGGCGTGTTTTTTCATGTGCTGCTTAAGACTAAAACTTTTAGAACCTCTATAATTACACAGAGTACAACAGTAAGGCTTGTCACCAGTGTGAGTGCGCATATGCGCGGCGAGACTACTGCTCGCTGAACATTTATAGTCACAAATCTTACAAGCGTGGCTCTTTTCACCAGTGTGTGTGCGCATATGTTTGACTAAGTCACTATTTTGGGCACATTTATAGTCGCATAGCTCACAGGGGAATGGTTTCTCACCTGTGTGAGTGCGCATGTGTCTCACTAAGCTAAACCTACTTACACATTTATAGTCACATATCGTACAAAATTGATTCTTTGTACCAGTGTGGGTGCGCATATGCTCACCTAAACGATATTTGCGGGTAGCTTTGTATTGGCAAAGGTCGCAAGTAAATATTTTCGTGTTATAGTGAGTGTTTATGTGATCAAGTAAGAGCCTTTTTTTTTTAAACACTTTACCGCATACATTACAAGTTAACTTATGTAACCTATTCATTGCTGCGTTGGTAGGTAGTATGTAGTGTGAGGAATCAGTTGATATCTTCAATTCTTTGTGCTTTCTTGTTGCCTGGCAATGAAACTCAGATGCAGTGTCACAAGAGATGATTTCTTGAGTTTTCTCTAATTCTTTGCAAATATCAATTAGTTCGATTTCACAATTTACGTATGTGATAGTGTTTGTGTGAGCTTCATAGTTGCTATAACCATTGTCAAGTGCTGGTTCAATTTTCAGAATGATATCAGTTTCTTCCGTTGTCAGCAGAGCCTCTGTAACAATACATTGTCTTTATTTCTTACTAGAGAACGCCGCTAGGTTTTACCCACATAGTTCTTGTTCTCGTGGGAATTTTAGGATAAAATGTGGCCTAAGTGGTATTCTGATATGTAAGCTATATTATTGTGAAATTTCATTAAAATCCATTCAGTACTTTTTGCGTGACAGAGTAACAAACTTCCAAACTTTGGCCTTAACATTTAATATTTGTACGGATATCTAATTGATCGAGAGCCTCTCCTAACCTAACCTAACCGCTATATAACTCTCCTGCAAGTCTAGCTAGGGTTGCCACCCTAGCTAGACTTGTTAAGAACTAGAAATTGAACCTGTGATTCGAGCTACAACAAGAATTCGACGTATTAAGCGTCAAGCTGGTGAAATTGCACGCGATGACACTATAACTTCTCTAGAAAAAAAATTGAGATTGAATTTTTCAACTGTCTTTTGGACACTAAATTAATTTCAGTCAATGAAAGGTTCGAAGCTGAAGCTGATAAAAACCTATCTTCGATCAACAATATCTCAATCTAGATTGATAAACTTAGCAACTTTGTCAATTGAAAATTGCTGAAAACATCGAATTTAACAACCTTATAAGAGTTCGCTGATAGAAAATTTTATTAGTTTTTTTTTTCCAATAAACGGTTATTTTTTGTAATAAATAACTATTTCTTTTAATAATTAGTTATCTCATTACATGCTTTCCCTTTTTTCATATGGGCTTGAATTGCAATTGGAGGTTGCTGTAGAAATCCTGCCCAGGGTGCTGGTAGAGTTAAAACCGGCACTGATTGCCACCTCAAAGTTTTAAGCAAGCTCTTAAAGTCCTCATATCTCCCTGCCTAGGCAGCTCATTATTTTTTTCTCATCATGTATCCTCAACTTCTGGTTGACGGCATACGGTATTTACACATTACATTACATTACTACATTAATTAATATTACATTGTCACTGGATGGACCCGGCACCCGCACGGTGTATCCATTGAATGCTACATTTTTCTCACATCACTAGAAGTCACATACCTGATGCCATTTCTCTGGGGTGATGAGAGAGCACTTGAGACGTCGCACATTTACCACCGCCGTCACTGTTCTGTCAGACATGAAACAAATGCATGACATTACACCCAAAACTTGTCTATAAGATCATTTCTTTATTTAGGAATCCAAGGCACAATAGTGTTAACAAAGAGTTAAAATTAAGTTTATCGTTATCTACTAAGGCCCACTACAGGGGCCAGGGCTTCCTTTTATAGGAGAGGGGATATGGAGCGTATACCCACCACGCTGCTCCAATGCGGGTTGGTGGGCTTAGGGTGATGTTTTATTTATTAATGATCACTATCAGATGTTGATAATAGTGACCGGGACTGACGGCTTAAAGTGCTCTCTGAAGCATGCGGCTGTAAAACCAACTTTCCAGCTCCGAGCTTGGCATCTACTGAAAATTGCATACAAAAATGAAAATCTCAGATTTATTCTGTGACCCGACCCAGGATTCGAACCCAGGACAGGACACAGGCTAATCACTAGACTAACGAGGACGTCGCGAGGCTGACAAGAGTATAAGCATTGAATATATTACACTAACATATCAAGTTGATGGAAGTCTATCTCACCTGATGATGGTTGCTCATGTGTGCATTGTACTCTTGTGCATGAAGAGTTTTGGACACTTGTTCTACAGATGCAGAGCTTGTAGATGCTTGCTCCCTATAGGTAGCTTCCCTCAGAGCAACATTATGCTTAGATTCCAACGCTTTGCTCTCGTCAGACTCCTGTGTCTGAGATTCAACAAATTCATCATCTATACAAGGCTTATATTCTTGTTTCACTTCAATATGTTCGTCCATCAACACAGAGTCACTTCCTTCAGTTTCCACAATTGTATATTCTCTGTGTGCTGTTTTATTTGATTCCGTTTGTTTGTCTGCATTAAGGCCTTCCACTATGTGTAAGTCGCAGTGGTCAGGTCCCAGGGTAGTTGTCACAAGTCTACTCTTTAGTAGATTTTTGTTTCTTTGTTTTATATGTTGCATTGTTATCTGAAACGAGTTACTATTTTATTATATGTATAGATTATTTTGTATCTTTTTTGTCTTGGCGTGTAAAATAAAGTATATTTTCATTAAAGACAGTTGTGTAAAAACATTACCAGCACTGTTGAAGGAACGGCACCCGGGACAATCTGTCTCAAGCCACTCTCTGACTCACTGATGTCATAACTCAGAAAATGCTGTGAGCAGACCACAGCCGAGTCTGGCAGGGGAGTGTCTTGTTTGCCGAGGGCTCTGAGCCAAGCTACTCGGAGATACTCTTCACTGGGGAAACTGTAAATTAATATTTACTTAACATAAATAGAAAATTTATACATCAACATCATCATCATTATCAGCCTACGAACGGCCACTATTAACTGGCACTACAGGGCCAGGCTTCCCCCCTTATACGAGAGGGAATATGGAAAGTACAGCCTATAAAATCGACCATTTAAGGTGGATTTTATTACCCGACTATCTCACATAAGATCATGTGACGAAATATTATGCATCATTTGAATGTTTTAAATCAAATTGAATTTAACTAATTTAATTTAACTTTGTGTTAAAGTTTTAAGTAAGCAACTATCTCATATCTCTCATTAAATGATTAACAATTAGTTCTATTTCGATTACTTCCATAAACAAACACGTGACATACCATAAATAATTACTTCCACAGACAGTAACATTTCCATAAATAATGACATCTATTACAATATTACAACAATCTATTCTTAGTCTCTAGTCTAATTCCTTCGACATATATATTAACCAATTTAACAATATTTTAAAAACACACACACCCACAATCATCTCAGATAGGTACCTAGTATATCTATTTTTCTTTTGTTTAAACTGTTTAATGATTGAGCTCAACTCCACCCTGTCTTGTCTACCATACCCCTAAAGTTTTTGTAAAGCGTGAACCCATGATACCTATTATTATTTTTATTCATTACAAGTTAGCCCTTGATTGTATATCTTAGCTATAATCACACTTGATGGTAAGCGATGATGCAAACTAAGATGGAAGCGGGCTAACTTGTTAGAAGTAGCATGAATTCTAAATTCCTTCAGTTTCACATGATACCGTACAGGAACGCTAAATGGCTTGATATAACATCATTGTCAGTATGATGTAACTACCAATGACCAAAGCCTTACACCAGCTAGACTTGGACTAATTTGTAAAATCTCTGACCTTTGTACAAAAATTTAAGTCGAGTCGGTCAACCTGAAGGAATGGGCAACGGAAAGATTTTTCTGGCAAAGTCACATTTAAATATGTAGTTTATCATCATATAATACGTTTGAAATTGTAAATAGACTTAATATTGTTAAAAAAAATTAAGTAGAGCATCATTCCATTTGGTCATGACACGCAGCGACACAACCTACAATAGCTCATGTACACCGAGCCGTGGTCGACTCGAGACTGATGTTCGAAATGTACTCCCCGCACCTTTTGGTTTCCCCTCGCGACAAATAGTGGGGTGAGTCTTAATGAATTGACTACTGTTTGTATTACTGTTTTAACAAGCAATGTCAAAAAGTGTACCAAGTGTACCGTCTCATTTCTATACCACAAATTAAAACTAAAAAGTCTCAAATAAAATTATTGTTATAAAAACAAAAAACCCAACTGCTTAGAAGTAATTAACTGAAAAGAGAAAAACAAGGATCACTATATCTATATAAAATTCTAAATACTTTATGGTGCTGCAGGCGGGGACAAACATAGTTTTCGTAGGTCTTTCTTTCCCAGGTAGTAAACTATTTAGCACCAGGTCTATGCTCTGCAAAATGGGTATCCCTGAGGATCCTATTTGCAGGGCCTGCAACGAAGACACAGAGTCCATGGAACATATTTTGTGTGAATGTGATGGATTGGCTAGAAAGGGAATGGATCTCCTGGGGGTGGCATATCCACTACCAGAGTATTACTGTGCCTCCAACCTGAAAGCAACCACGCAACTCTTAGAGGTGGTGGTTGAACTGATATAGGAAGGAGGTAAGGGCAGGGTGATTACAAAAGATCCAAAAGGGTACATCTGCTATGGCGGGCCTCACCATTATAATAATAATAATATATAAAAGGCGCTAACTTTACGCCGCGAAGCGTCCCCTGCCCGGACCTGACCTAGGATGTGAACACAGTTTGTAAACGACAACTCTTTTGGCTGGTGGTAGGCTAAGCAGTGGCTAGTGACCACCATATCGATAAAGGCGTACCGCCAAGCGATTTAGCGTTCTTGTACGATATCATGTAGAAACCAAATAGGTGTGGTTATTATCTAGGAGTAAGATAATAACCACACCCATTTGGTTACACACACAACACAAGTTAGTCTGATATCTAGATGGCATCAACTCGACAACTTACCTATGATGAAGTACACTTACCTATGAAAACTAATCTCCTCGTCCCTGCCCTCAGATGAGCACACATTGTCCCCAGTGTTCCTGCAGGAAGGCACACAACAGCGCATTTTCAATGATTATTTGCTCCGACACTCACTCGCGAGTCGCGACTATCGCGAATCATAGGTCACCTCACTTTTGGACTCTACATTATCGAATATATTTATTACAGGGTAAATTTTGCTACCAATATGTATATAACATAATTAAATTATTAATTTATTACACACAATTCAGAAAATCAATACCAAAGCCTATAGAAATTAAAAATTGATGACAGAGACAGACACAGACAGTGAGAGTGACAAAGACAACCACAGCATAGGGCGTAAATATGTGACAACTGACAATGACTTTTATAATTTACTAGCGACCCGCCGCGGCTTCGCACGAGAACGAGTGCAATGCTGGTACTAAATTACGTCCCTGCATTTTGAATCTTATATATCTTGGAAAATATCTATATATATGCTGTAAAGCGCAATAGTTATCTATATCGAATGGAAATAGTATTTAAGATACTTATTTGGATAAGGATTAACACTAGAAAGACGGGAGCAGTCATTTGACTGCAATTTTAATTTAAATGTTGATTAACTGAAAAACCATTTGACTTAACGTATTGAAATTTTGTGACTTTTAATAGTATTAGTAGTTAAGTGGAACTATGTATAAAAATAACTCACATCTCTTTTGTTTATTATTTAAAATCTTGATATACCGACAAAGACGGCGGCAGTCATTTGACGGCTGAGATCCGATAAATGTTTACAATTGTAATATGAGAGGGTAGAACATAAATTAGGTACGCTTATCAGTTGTTTGTGGTTTGTAAGTCAAAAAAGTTAGTATTGTTTCGACTGCCCGTGAAGTTAGTTGAAATTATTGTAAGTCATTTGTGAAAAATGTCTCGAAGGCTTCAGGATAAAGAAATACTTTCAATCTTGCAAAATATTCGTGAAGATGAATCGGATTGTGGCTCTGAGAGTACAGAACGCGATAGTGACGATGATTGTGCGGTACCACAATTCAGTTCGAGTTCCTCTTCGGAAGAAAGTGAGCTGGAAGATCAGGTATCTCTTGCAACTTTACAAAACGTTCACAGTTCGAGTTCTCGTGGCCATGGTCGTGGCGGTGCTCGTGGTCGAGGCCATGGTCGAGGCCGGGGCAGGAGTCATAGTTCAGATGATTCTGAGCTTCAAGGTCTTATCACCGCTACCGACGGTACGTCTTGGTCACTTCAAGTGGAGTCAACTCAAAGTGGTCGCCGAGCACGGCACAATATAATAACTGAGCAAGCAGGGCCTACTTCATATGCAAGAAGAAATTTCACTGGAAGTATATTGGATTCGTGGAGGCTTGTGATTGATGAATCTAGATTGAGACATATTCAGAAATGTACTCAAGAAGAAGCTAATAGGCAACTAGGCCACAACAATTGGATACTAACTTTGGAACAGCTGGAAAGTTTTATCGGTATTTGCTATGCTCGAGGTGCCTACGGTGCAAAAAATATTCCAGTAAATGAGCTATGGAGTAAAACTTGGGGAGTAAATTTTTTATCAAGTGTTATGCCTCGTGACAGATGCAAAGAAATTATGAAGTTTTTGCGATTCGATCACAGATCTGAAAGAAGTTCACGACTTCAACAAGACAAATTTGCACTTATATCAGACGTTTGGAAGAAATTTACTGAGAACTGCTTATCTTGCTACAAACCAGGAGAAAATATTACTGTAGACGAACAACTCTTTTCTACTAAGGTTACATGCAGGTTTCTTCAATACATTGCTAACAATCCTGATAAGTTTGGAATAAAATTTTGGCTTTGTGTCGATGTGGATTCGAAGTTTGTACTCAACGGCTTTCCTTATTTAGGAAAGGATGAAAGCAGGTCACAAAACCAAAGCCTTGGTGAATCCGTTGTTATGCGTCTTGTGGAACCTTTTGCAAATACTGGCCGAAATATAACTACTGAAAACTTCTTTACATCGGTAAAATTGGCAAATAACTTGCTCGCAAAACGCACAACCATTGTAGGAACTATGAACAGGACACGACGAGAGATTCCACCTTACGTCTAATCACTTCATATGACTTTATTTGAAACAAAAATCCTGAAATCTGATAGATGTACACTCACAATTTATCAAGGAAAACGAAACAAAAACGTGTTATTGCTTAGCACGTTACATAATAATGTTGAAATAAACTTCAATCACCCTAAGAAAAAACCAGAAACTGTGACTTTTTACAATGCTACCAAGTACGGCGTGGATGTGGCTGACCAGATGGCAAAAAAATATAGTGTCAAAGCGGCATCTCGAAGGTGGCCCGACCTAGCAGGGATAAATTCTTTCATTTTGTATAAAAAAATGTCAGGTATCAACATAAAAAGAAGAAATTTCATACTGAGTTTAGCTAGTGAACTTTGCGGCATAGTAAAAATCGATGCCGAACTTTCTGGAACCCAAGAATTGCCTAAAGAGTCTACACCATCTACTTCTCGATCTTCTATTCAAAATCCGGAAACTCGGAAAAGGCGGGAATGTTATGTACAAAAGTGCATAAATAAAACTAATAAAGTCTGCGACATTTGTAAAAAGCCACTTTGTGGCATTTGTAATGTAAACAAAATGTTTAAATGTAAAATATGTCTATAAATATAATAAATAATCATACATGAAACCCTGTTTTATTACTACAGTTACCAGTTTTAACAGTTAAAATAAAATAAAAAATAAAAATAATGGAGGAGTCATTTGACCGGTTGCCGTCTTTGTAGGTAGATAGATTTTCCCGACTTTCTAGTGTTAATGCAGTATTGCTTCGTAAATAAGACATTACTTTTGGTTGAAAGTAAAAGATAAAAGATGGTTATTGTGGGTTATCCCTAAGAGATAGACATATACCATAGCGGACTTTGTTAACCGACGAAAAAAAAAGGGAAGAGGTTCTCAATTCGACACGTATATATTTTTTTATTTTTATGTATGCGCATAACTTTTTACAGAGTTGTCCGATTTTCATAATTCTTTTTTTTATTAGAAAGTGCATACTTCCAAGGTGGTTCCATTGTCATCATGTTAGGATCTGATGATAATATCCTGGGGCAATTAAAGGAACTCTTCAAATTTCAGAGGCACGCTTTTTGACAAAAACCGAAATCGCGGTATCGGTAGCTTTTTGGCTACTAGTGCCATATAATATACTATTACAGTATAGTACGAGTACCATACGTGGCGATAAATCACTAAAAAGTAAGAAATAAAATTTTTTAAATAAAAATAGAACCGACTCAAAACGCACTAAAAAGTAAAAATAACTGTGTCATTTAGTTGCTTTAAATTACTTAAGTATATCTAGGAGTCGGTGCCAGCCAAGGTTTCTACTTTAAGGATGTTACCTAGAACCCACAAACTGCTTTACTACGTAAAATAAAGGTTCCTTAAACTTAGCTGGCACCGACTTCATAGATATGCATAAGTAAATTAAATCTAACTAAATGACACAGTTATTTTTTACTTTTTAGTGCGTTTTGAGTCGGTTCTATTGTTATTTAAATTTTTTTTGCTGACCTTTTTAAGCTGTGCAATACTGCGGTACATTATTTTGCTTTATCTGTTGCGTGGTTTTACGATTTTAAGCGTACATAGGGACAATGACTTTGTTTATACTATGTAACGATGATGGTACCAGCGATAATTCGACTGTCCGGTATGGACTGGGAGACTTCCAGTAAGGTACTTCAATGTATGCATATAAAAGTTTTCACAAGCCTTAAATACAGCAATATATACGATGTCTATCACTATTCACTACAAGCAATATTTCAACAGAATTGTCGCTATTGCGAATGAAATAATGTATAATTATTTCTAATTCTTTGGATGTTTCCAGTTTCAGGAGGCTACTCGTAGTTGTCAAACCGATATTCGAGTCGATTCGTGAGAACGCTAGAGAAAAATGTTGCCAGGATTTAATAATGAGATGGATCTGTAATACTTCAGCAAAGTATTAATCACCCTTTTTGAAGAACAGAACTAATAAGCTCTTGTGCCGAGCCTCAGCCCTTCGGCCCTCGGGAATAACAGAATTGAACCATCACATTCTCTTGTTCACTATCGTTCTTGCTTTCGCTTTCAGTGTGCCTAGTGTGAGTTTGTTATCGATCGACTGCGTAAAAACGTAACGCAAATTACTATGAAATTGAAGCAGCGCCATCTAGTTATAGCGAAAGTGAACGCTTTTTTGCTATATAATCGAGTAGTTACGTTTTTACGCAGTCGCTCGGTGAAAACGTTATCACTCGTAACATCAAATTATATAGAAGAAAAAAGCGTTTGCTCTCGCTATAACTAGATGGCGCTACTCCAATTCCATATAAAATTTACGTTTACTGTTTTCGGTATCGACGCAGTAAAATCTCACACTAGCCACTCTGCTGTGATTCCGTCATCTCCTGGCACCTTGTTCTTTTCATAAGATGTTTGCGAGTCATAAAAAGGTTTTTTATTTATTTCAGTAACAAACAAAATGAGGAATGCGGGAAATTTATAAGCTGGAAATAAATAGAGGCAATTCTTTTTATGTTAAAATTTTTTTTAGAAATAAAGTGGCTAATTCTAAAGTTATTTCAGCCCTTATTAATCTATGTTTCAATATATGAGTTCAAGATAATAAAGTAGAGCGAGTTATTCAAATTCAAAATCATTTATTTCAAGTAGGCTAATTATAAGCACTTTTGACTATTTCACAAATTGAATATCACAAATTAGACTATTTGTAGTGACTCTACCACCGGCTCGGAAGGTAGGTCTTGTTGAGAAGAGCCGGCAAGAAACTTAACAGTTGCTCTTTTAAAATCATTCATTTTACAATATTCATTGTATTGTTACATTAAATTATTTATTCTACTACTTGTGTGAAGTTCAAAGCTGATCCAATTGCCTCTCAATATCAAAAGATAGTAGTAGTAGATAGTTATCCTCAAAAGATAGATATATGCCATTGCAGACATTTTTTTAGCCCTAATAAAGAAAAACAATTCTTCCATACATTGTTTCGTTATATCTCAAATAGATAAGGCAGTGTTTTCGATAAAAGTTCCCATCAGCTTAAATTTCTCTGACTCTTTCCAACAATTATCGACATTTTTCATCCAATTTACATAAAACCTTGACAAATGAGAAAAAAAAACGAAAGGCCCACTTTTACCCGACTGCGTCAGAAGGAGGGTTATGTTTTTCGAGCGTATGTATGACATAGGTTATATAAATTTTCAAAATGGCGGCTGTAAATGGGGGAAAAAAGGGGGGATGTGTGTATTCTTTTCTCTTATCTTAGCAATATGGGTATCAATTAAGGTCGTAAAAACACCATTTCAAAAATATAAATATCATATCATGTTCATATTACTTTTTTTAACAAAAAATGGCAAAAAGTGTACCAAGTGTACCGTCTCGTTCTTATACCATAAACTAAAACTAAAAAGTCTCAAATAAAATTATTATTATAAAAACAAAAATCCCGTCTGCTTAGAAGTTATGAACTGAAAACAGAAAAACAAGGATCCATATACTATTTAGCTAGGATACCATAAAGTATTTAGAATTTTATACAGATATAGTGATCCTTGTTTTTCTCTTTTCAGTTTATAACTTCTAAGCAGTCGGGGGTTTTTGTTTTTATAATAATAATTTTATATAAGAAAACTAAATAAGAAAAATACAAAATTGAAAAACAAAATACATAATAGCAGATGTGTCTGATGTGATGCACAGCAGCAATGTGAATGAAATGACATGAACAGTTATCATATATATATTTTTTGTTGCACTACCCTCACCATACACACAACAAGTCTTAAGAATAAGAATGATTTATTTTGCTCAATACACGTAAATACAAAGATGTTATATAAACTACTAGCTTTTGCCCGCGACTTCGTCCGCGTGGAATTAGTTATTACGGCAGCCTAAGTTTTCTAAGCTTTGAATGTCATATTTATTAATATCTAATCAACTGCCTAAGAAATAGGTCTTAAGCTTTCAAAATGACGATACTTTCATACAACATTTCATCCCCCCTTTAACCCCTTACAACCCTTTTCGCAATTAAAAGTAGCCTATGTCCTTTTTCAGGCTCTAGACTTACTGTGTACCAAATTTCATTTAAATCGGTTCAGTAGTTGTAGAGTGAAAGCAAGACAGACAGACAAAGTTACGTTCGCATTTATAATATTAGTTAGGACTATATATAAGCCATTCATGTAAGGACTTAAAGGACATTGCGATAATTTGCCCCAGGCTGTCCAAACGTATGCTCATATTTAACTATTTTATTTAAATACACAATTAATTTTAAACAACTACCCACGTTTCATAGCAATCACTTGAAAATATATCAAAAATATAAGAATTTCAATCGATTTTTTGAGTTCTGAATCACGTGACCGTCGTCGTAGTATGAAAAGTCAACTTTTATCAACCTTCATAACTTTTATCAGCGACTGCTTAGCTACAAGTAACTTTATTACTATTTAAATAGAAGATCTGTACTATTTAATGACATATATATCATCTCTGGGCATCTCTGGGGCAGATTTCCATACATTTTTAACTCAGTGACATAGTTTTGTAATGGGAAGCCAAAGCTTGTCACCAAAGTGTTGTAATTTACTTACTAATATTGTAAAGGCTACAGTTTGTATGTATTGATGGATGTTTGTAACTCTTACACGCAAAAACTACTTACTAGATTTTGATAAAACTTCACAATATTATAGCTTTGTCGAGGTAGTATCATAACAGCCACTCGGCGGAGTTCGGCAGTGGCGGGGAGGACTGATCGATGCCGATATAAAGCAGCGGTAAGTCAGATCATAATCTGGCGTGATCTGAGTCACGATTGAGAGATGTGGTCGCAGTGAACGCCACGAAGAGAATCAGCCTAGTCTCTCCAGACCGCTGCTTTATATCGGCATCGATGGGTCCTCCCCGCCACTGCCGAACTATAATTTTTATAACCGTCTTTATAATTTTTGTTTATGGACAAATTAAAAAAGCAATATAATTTCAAGCGTGTATTTTACCAGCTTCTATGTATCGCCATTGTGTTTTATTCTCATATGTCGTATTAAGCCAGCTTTCTGGGCAGCTTTATACTTGCACATACTGCAAGAATAAGGCTTTTCACCAGTATGGGTTCTCCTGTGACTAATTAAATTTCTTTTTTCAATAAACTTATGATTGCATATATCACAAGAATAAGGCTTAACTCCAGTGTGCTTTCTCATATGCACTGATAAGGAATATTTTCGTACACATTTATAATTGCAGAGATCACAAGAATGGGGCTTTTCACCAGTATGGGTTCTGCTGTGATTAATTAAACTTCTTTTTTCAATAAACTTATAATTGCATATATCACAAGAATAAGGCTTTTCGCCAGTGTGGGTTCTTAAGTGTCTTAATAAAATACTTTTTTTTACACTTTTGTAGTTGCACACGTCACAAAAATAAGGTTTTTCACCAGTATGGGTCCTCATGTGAACTTTTAAAGTTCCTTTATCAATACTCTTATAATTGCATATATCACAAGAAAAAGGCTTTTCACCAGTGTGGCTTCTTTTGTGCGTTTTTAAATGACTTGGTTTTATGCATTTATAACTGCAGAGATCGCAAGAATAGGGCATTTCTCCAGTGTGGATTTTTATGTGATTATTTAAACTTCCTTTTTCGGTAAACTTATAATGGCATATATCACAAGAATAAGGCTTTACACCAGTGTGGATTCTAATGTGCTTAATTAAATATCTTTTTTTATCACTTTTGTAGTTGCATATCTCACAGGAATAAGATTTTTTGACAGAGGGTCTAACTGCCATGCAAGTTGCTGCAGTCTTATGAAGAGCTTTACTTATAGCTTCCTCCATTAACCTTGATTCCAGGTTTATATTGTTTTCAGAATAATCATCATCGCAGACATTGCTGGAACTGTCATTGTGATGATCATTTTCATGATTTAACTCCATGTCATCAGTTATTGATACGGGATCAGAACTGTCTTCATCCTTGAATGCAACAGTTGTAACGTTTGCCACCACAGGTTTCTCTACTACCGTCTCAACCTCTTCATCCTCGACTGCAACAGTTGCAACATCTCTCACTACAGATTCCTCTATGTCCGTCTCAAGTTCTTCATCCTCGGCTGCAACAGTTGCAACATCTCTCACCACAGATTCCTCTATGTCCGTCTCAAGTTCTTCATCCTCGACTGCAACAGTTGCAACATCTCTCACTACAGATTCCTCTATGTCCGTCTCAAGTTCTTCATCCTCGACTGCAACAGTTGCAACATCTCTCACTACAGATTCCTCTACGTCCGTCTCAAGTTCTTCATCCTCGACTGCAACAGTTGCAACATCTCTCACTACAGATTCCTCTACGTCCGTCTCAAGTTCTTCATCCTCGACTGCAACAGTTGCAACATCTCTCACTGCAAATTCCTCTATGTCCGTCTCAAGTTCTTCATCCTCGACTGCAACAGTTGCAACATCTCTCACTACAGATTCCTCTATATCCGTCTTAAGTTCTTCATCCTCGACTGCAACTGTTGCAACATCTCTCACTACAGATTCCTCTATGTCCGTCTCAAGTTCTTCATCCTTGACTGCAACAGTTGCAACATCTCTCATTACAGATTCCTCTATGTCCGTCTCAAGTTCTTCATCCTCGACTGCAACAGTTGCAACATCTCTCACCACAGATTCCTCTATGTCCGTCTCAAGTTCTTCATCCTTGACTGCAACTGTTGCAACATCTCTCATCACAGCTTCCTCTGCTGCTGTCAGTACCTCTTCATCAGTGTGATGTATGTACAAGTCATAGTGGTCAGCTGCTAATGTTGTCTGTGTTAGAATACACTTCAGTTGTTTTGTTGCATCATTCATTGTTGCTATATGTTGTTTAGTAATCTGAAAATGTAATAGTTATAGTTAAACATAAATCTGCCTCATTGGTCTAGTTAGTCTATGTGGATTCGATCACGAGGTCCTGCATTCAACTCCTGGATTGGATCACAGAATAATTATGGAGTTTTCATTCTTGTATGAAATTTTCAGTACATTCCAAGCCCGGAGTCAGGAAGTTGGTGGTGTTATACCTCCATGTCTCGGAGAATATGTTACGTCCTGGTCACTATATCCAACATGTGATAGTTATTGTTAATAAATGAAACATAACTCCCTACTGATAATGATGAAGCGTAAGATGTCAGGTTTTGAAACAAATGAAATCAAGCCAATCACTTACTACTTTATGTTGTTCTACTAAGTCCCTCAGTGCTGTATTGGCTGTAACGCTCAATTCTTTAAATCTCCTGAAGTTAATCAATCTCTGAGCACACAACACACAGAGTGCTTGCTTCAGATTTCCTTGATGACACAGCCGGTACAACTGCACAGAATTGACAAAGGCATTTGATAAAGTAAAGCAAGGCAATAAAGCATTTACATATTATGCGTCTGTTCGTCTGATTGCAATAAACTCTACTAACTACTAAACAGCCTGTCATTTGGTTACGTAATATTTAAATTTTGAAGGGCAATTGTAACTTAAAGTTAAAAAAGTACTGATGTATTTGTGCACTTTCCCAAAGCATGGCTTTCAGTGCTGCAATGCTGCAATTTGGGACATCGAACACAAGGAGATAATGATGAGAAATTAGAAAATTAGTAATTTTTGTTAAATAATATGCGAAAATTCGCATATCTATGAAGTCATTGCCATCCAAGGTTTCCACCTTCGTATAAAAGTTCCTTAAACTTGCATGCCACCAACTTCATAGATATACTTAAGTAAATTAAAGGAACTAAATGATTAATTACGTTTTGGTGCATTTTGAAGTTGGTTTTTTTTTTATCGACTACAAGTTGGTCTTTGATTGCTATCATACCTGATGTTAAGTGATGATGCAGTCTAAGATGAAAGCGGGCTAACTTGTTAGAAGTGGCACGAAAATCCACAACCCTTTCGGTTTCTACACGACATCGTACCGGAACGCTAAATTGCTTGGCGGTACGTCTTTGACGGTAGGGTGGTAACTAGCCACGGCGAAAGCCTCTCACCAGCCAGATCAAGACAAATTAAGAAAAATCTAAATCTGCCCCGCCGGGAATCGAACCCAGGACCTCGGTCTTATAAATCCACCGCGCATACCACTGCGCCACGGAGGTCGTTAAACCACTGCACCACAGAGGTGGTTTAATTTTTTATTAATTTTTTTTTTATTTTCTTGCTTGACAGACTATAGGTCTTGATGGTTCAGCTCTAGTTATTTTAATCATCATTATCTCATTAAAATTTCATAATACAAATAACAATTTGAGAACATACATGCAGTCCAGTCAACTGTTCATATGTCTCCTCCAACTTGTGTTTGCTCATCAGCAGCAGCTTGCTGTCAGTGTCCAGGCATATCAAGCACATCTGTAAAGTGTAAATATATAAACTACTATAGTAGAGCCATTGAAACATAAGAAAACAAATGAATCATTCATGAAATCTGACAACTTTTGACAGAAAGGGAGAGAGTGGGTGCAAGAAGTATACCAGCAAAATCTCTCTACAACCTGCTCATAGACCTTGCCAGACTTGTCTTGCAAAAAGCTGCCATTCTAGATTTTTTATTTTTTGACGTGACAACGTCTTATAATTCGATAGAGCCGGCTGCACGCACGAAAAAACATGACGTCATACGTCGTTACCTCGCTTTGAGGCGTTCCATGTAAGGCTTGAAGTGCAAGCGAGAGCGCGGAACGAGCAACAAAGAAGCACAATCGGCCTTTGCGTTCGGCAGCTTCGACATCCGTCTATTAAATATAAGTATTAAATATATTAATTTTAAATTAAAAATTAATATATTTATAAATTAATAAAATCAAAATCAATTATTTTATTAATTTAAATTAATATTTATAAAAATATACTTAAATTAAAAATTGTAATAACCAATTAAATGCTACCATTCCATCAGTATTTTCTTAAGACATTGTCACGTTCAACTATCGTCAGTAAACCGACTTTATAGACAACCAATTGTTTTTTATATTTTTTATATTCTGAGTTTATCGTAAGACACCATGAGCAGATAAGGGGCAAATAAACCAATTCCTCAAAGCCCGGCAACACATTAACAGTACCTCTTTTGTTGCGAATGTATAAGGGCGGCGGTAATCATTCAACATCAGGTGACACACATGCTTGTTAGCCCGCTTTAATAGCGATAAAAAAAAAGTGCAGATGTGATGAAGTTGATTATTATATCAACATGATATCAACGTATGTATGATCATCAACATCATCCATTCTAGAATGAATGTCAAAAGCTACTTTAACAGGATCGTACCAAAATCAGATTGAGTTGTGCATAGAGAATAATTTGAGTCGAATAGGCTAGCGTTGACCAGTCACAAGAGAACTCTGAAGCTTTTTTTTTAGTTTCTACCACATTACAGTTAGCATGTCAGTGATCCTGCTATACATATATAATACATACATAAACATCACTCCTTGTTCCCATAGGGGTAGGCAGAGACCATATCCCTCCATTTGCCACGGTCCTTGCATACCTCCTTAGCTTCTTCCACTCTCATTAATCCTTTCATACAAGTTTGTCGGTTTAGGGTACTCTTGACCTGGCCATTAGGGGCCGTTCAAATATTACGTAAACAGATTTATTACAATAATTTACACCCCCACCCCCCTTGTCAGCAAAAGTAAGGAAAGTTCCTACCCCCTCCCCCTATGCTTACGTAAACATTTTTCAATTATAAATTACATATTTTATTTAATAATTGTCATAATTATAATTTTAAAAATTAGAAAATTATTTTAGTGTAGAGATTGGATTTTACTGATACAGTATTCAACATATAGAATTCACGAATTTTTGCTATTCGTGTAAAAAAAAAATAACTATTGATGACGTAATCATCATCTAAACCCCCCACCCCCCATGTCATTAAAAATAAGCAATACACAGACCCCCCCACCCCTCTATAGTGCTTACGTAATACTTGAACGGTCCCTTATTTAAAATGTCCTGAATTTGGTCCAGGAACATTCGCCTAGGTCTTCCCCTTCCAACATTTCCATTCAGCCTCGCCTTGTAAATCTCTTTTGTTAATCTTTTTTCATCCATTCTCCACATGTCCAAACCATCTAAGCATCCCTTTCTCAATTTTAGTCACTACATCTTCTTTTACACCACTCTTTTCTCTATAGCTATGTTTAAATTTAATTGATATACATCAAAACCATTTGTGAGAAACCTACCAGCAGTGTTGAAGGAATGGCATCAGAGCGAATTTGCCTTGTACAGCTCGGTGTGTCATAAAAGTCTTCATCAATGAAATGCTGTGAGCAGACCACAGCCGGGTCGGGCAGGTTATTGTCATGATTGCCGAGAGCCCTGAGCCAAGAAGTGCGGAGATAAACTTCGCTGGGTATGCTGAAAATTTATAAAAATAACATTATTCGTCTAGTTGTTCTTGTAAACTGATCTTGTAGATCATGGGATCTATACTAAAGCCAAACTTAATGGAGAATGCTTATCAACAAACTAATTTTTTAAATGAACTTGTTAATGACGAATTTATGACAGTAAATTAGATAAGTAAGCTTAAAACTAATTAATATATTCAATATCTTTTAAATAGGATGTTTAAAAGAAACAAAACATAATTTTAATTTTATTAGGCAAAAATTTTTAACAAAAAATAGAACTGACTCAAAACGCACTAAAAAGTCAAAAATAACCATGTCATTTAGTTGCTTTAATTTACTAAAGCATATCTATGAAGTTGGTGCCAGCCAAGGTTTCTACTTTAAGGATGTTACCTAGAACCCAGAAACTGCTTTACTACATAAAATAAATGTTCCTTTAACTTGGCTGGCACCGACTTCATAGACTTTGGGTCTCTTCGGTTCTATTTTTTGTTAAAAAATTTCATTTCTTACTTTTTAGTGATTTATCGCTACGTAACGTACTCGTACTATACTGTCATAGTATATTATATAGCACTAGTAGCCAAAAGCTACCGGTACCGAGACAAAAACCAAAATTGCTGTAAGCATGCCTCCAAAATTTGAAGAGTTCCTTCAATTTCCCCAGGATATCATCATCAGATGTAAAAAGTTATGACATGTCAGGTCATACATAAAAAAAAATATATGTGTCAAATTGAGAACCTTCTCTGTTTTTTTTGTCGGTTAATAAAATGTGTTGCATTTTCTACTTTCATTTTTTTCTTTCCTCATTGATTTTAGCTTTAGTATAAATGATATCATCCTGGGAAAGTCCACAATCATTTTTAAATACTACCTTGTGAAAGAAGTTTATTTAATTATGTACTATGGATCCAATTCCAGGCCTATTCTCCATCTTGACCACCACAAACATACCACTAACACAGTTAACAAAACATCAATGTCAACCATATTTTTTTGTATTCTGTAAAGTCTGTTAAGAATAACATCATCATAATAATATATCTTAACGGGTATGTACCATGATAACCAACTGTTTTTTTAATTTTGCCGATATTTCGATCCAGTTGCATGGACTGTGGTCACAACGGGACTGAAGGTAGCGGCGAGGTGCGAAGCTGTAGACATCAAGGGCAGAATCGATCTACTACTAGACACTGGGAAATCTTGATGTCTAAAGCTTCGCAACTCGCTGCTGAAAGGCCAGCTGTTCTTACATAAATACATAGCATCAAGCCTCTTTCCCATAGGGGTAGCCAGAAACTACATCCTTCCGTTTGCCACAGTCTTTGCATACTTCCTTAGCTTCTTCCACTCTCATTAATCCTTTCATACAAGATCATCGGTTTAGGGTACTCTTGGTCCAGGAAGATTCACCTAGGGCTTCCCCTTCCAACATTTCCATTCACTCTTGCCTCATAAATCTCTTTTGTTAATCTTCTTTTATCCATTCTCTCTACATACCCAAGCCCTCTAAGCATCCCTTTCTCAATTTTAGTCATTTGTTGGTTCATATTGCATTACTTTAAGCTGTAAGAGCGAGGGAACAGTGGTTGCATGATATTTACTTTTTAGTTGATTATTGTGCTTATATTTACTTCTTCTTCTTCAAGTGCCATCTCCTTTACGGAGGTTGGCGATCATAACGGCTATCTTGACTCTCAAGGCAGCAGCTCGGAACAACGATCTTGTGCTCATTGCTTGCCACTCTCACACATAAAACATTCTTATACTCACTCATGGAAGGTAATTCTATTTTCCCCAGACGTTGATACATTGTCAGAATTATTTTCACAGAACGAAACACAGCACCGCATCTTTGGTGTTTTGTTTCTCGTCGAGAATCACGAAAGTATCAAGATAGCAGATAGCCTATAAAAACAGATCCACAGACGGCTAAAATTATAAGCTGCTTTGGTATTCCATCTAGACATCTAGCACAGATTGGTGATTTAAATTTTAAAATAGTACCTAGTAGTGTCTACGAACAAGGACTCTGTTCTTCTTAAGTATTATTTTAAATGTTCTATTTTATACCACGGATTGCTAAAATCACAAATGTTAAATAATATTCATAAAAGTGAATACGCTCTGAAGCCTCTGAAAGCCTCTAACAGAGGCTTTTATAAAAATAAAGTAACTAAACTAACACGGGCTTAAATATAAATCATCAAAACATTAAACAATAGATGGGTGAATAGGAAGACCATTTATTTTCATTTGTCTTATGGTCTTCTTTATCAAGGATACGAAAATACCTACAAAGACAAAAATTACTCTGTGGTCTTGTCAATGTCATTCTTTTATTGCACAGATTATAATGCCAATTTGCAATAATTTTATTGTGATACAATAATATTGATTATTGAACAAATGAACATTATCTTGTACGTTTTAATATAGAGAGTTTTTATATTAGTATTAGTATATCCTCAATCCAACATTAAATAAAGAGACTCCTTACTCCTGTGTATGATCAGTGTTTAGAGGCTATCTGATATTTTGTGTCTTGTGTTTCTTCATTCTTGACCATTTCTTGAAATTCTTGACGAGAAACAAGATAAACAAGAATGCAGTGCTGCGTGTCTTTCTGTGAAAATACTTCTGATAATGTGTCTACATCTGGAGATGATAAAATTACTTTTCATAAGTGAGTATAAATTAAATACGTTAATTCAGCCTCTGCAGAAAAATTGCACAAAATGATCAAGTAAAGATCAGGTCATAGTATATACATAGCACTGCCTTGTTGGTAGTCTATGTGGCTTCCATCAGTCCTGGCTTCGAATCTAAGTCGGGTTCTCAAATATTTCTGAGTGTTTCTTTCCTCAAAGAAATTTTTAACACCTTCCTGTCTCAGAAGGCATGTTAAGCCTTCAAACACCAGTCACTATTACATCAGATACTGATTGACAATTAAATAAATAGACTATCACCCACCAACACACATTGGATCAGTGTTGGTATATGCTCCATATCCCCTCTTCTATAAAAAGGGAGGCCTGGCCCTGTAATAGGCCATTAAAGTTTCACAGCCCCGAGGGGTCCCCTGGCAACCGTCAGGCAAATAATGACAGCTGTCATTATAGCTTCGTCGCTACCCGGGTAGCCGCGGGCCTCAAAGAAGGTTTGAATGTCAGGCCCACAGGGGTTAATAGACTAATAATGATGATGTTGACAGCTTTATTGTCATGCCTGTACTCCTTATTTCTTGTCTATGGCACTTAGTACTGCGACTTATCTGTGATTATCGGGTACTCAATTTACATACATAAATATCACGCCTTATTCCCATAGGGATAGGCAGAGATCACATCCCTCCATTTGCCACGGTCCTTGCATACTTCCTTAGCTTCTCTTCCACTCGCATTAATCCTTTCATACAAGTTTGTCGGTTTAGGGTACTCGCCACCTGGCCATTATTTAAAATGTCTTGAATTTGGTCCAGGAACATTTGTCTAGGTCTTTCCCTTCCAACATTTCCATTCACCCTCGCCTTGTAAATCTCTTTTGTTAATCTTTCATCCATTATCTCTACATGTCCAAACCATCTAAGCATCCCTTTCATAATTTTAGTCACTACATCTTCTTTTACACCACACTTTTCTCTTATCATACTATTTTTAACTCTGTCACACAGTTTTATTCTGCACATACTCCTCAATATTCTCATCTGTACCACATCTCATCTCAATTTAACACCAACGTTAAATTGTGTACTTTATGTATTAAATTGTGACAATACTATGAATAGAAATTTTCAGGTTACCTAGTGAAGTTTATCTCCATGCTGCTTGGCTCAAAGCTCTCGGCAAACTGGACGATGACTTGCCCGACCCTGCAGTGGTCTGCTCACAGCATTTCATAGCTGACGACTTTTATGTTACAAAGAGCTGTACAAGACAAATTCACTCTAATGCCATTCCTTCAACACTGCTGGTTAGCTTCTCACAAATTTTGTTTTATGGTAAAGCAATTGAGATTTATCTATACCATTGATTCCCAAAGTGCTCCAGGTGGATACCCAGGGGTTCATGAGAGATCCAATGAAGGTCTACATTAGCTTGCATATGTAGTGTTAATTTATCTGTTTTTCTTTTTATTTTTACTGCTCTGAATGGGGACTCTTCTATATAATATAAGTGGGAATTGATTGATTGCTTGTACTTTGAGTAGATGTCAAAAAAATGATACGAGAATGATGTGGTGTAAAAGAAGATGTAGTGACTAAAATTAAGAAAGAGATGCTTAGATGGTTTGGGAATGTAGAGAGAATGGATGAAAGAAGATTAACAAAAGGGAAGAAGAAGAAGAAGAAAATCTTTATTGCACACATAATATATAGACAATCACACAGTAAAAAATAAAAATAAAACAACAAACATGAATGAATGCAAAGGCGGCCTTAGAGAGATTTATGAGGCGAGGGTGAATGGAAATGTTGGAAGGGGAAGGCCTAGGCAAATGTTCCTGGACCAAATTCAAGACATTTTAATTAATGGCCAGGTCAAGAGTAGCCTAAACAGACAAACATATGAAAGGATCAATGAGAGTTGGAGAAGCTAAGGAAGTATGCAAGGACCATTGCAAATGGAAGGATGTAGTCTCTGCAAGATGTTATGTATGTATGTCCGGAACTAGCTAAAAGAACATGGCCGGAATTAGTATGGAGCTGTGCCCCGAAAAAAAAATTCGTTTGCAATGACATATAGTACCTTATTTTAAAGCTTACGAGTATTAGAATACCTCTATTTAAGTTTTGTCATTTAAGAACTTTCGAGAGTCTTCAATAACATGTTACAAAAAGGCGCCTAATTATTTTAAATAGCAATGATTTTACTGTCGTTTACCAAAGTGTTATATAGTTAGTAGCAAATAATACCTCACTGGTCCAATAGTTAGACTATATGGGTTAAGATCATTGGTATATAAGGAGATTGAGCTGGTATTAAACATTTATTCTAGTATCAAAGCGAATCAATTCATCCCTGTCATTATTATTACATAACATATGACTGTTCCATATAAAAAAACATTTCAAAAACATTTCATATCTGTCAAAATACGATCGGATACTTGTACACTCTTTTGCATGTCGCGTGGTTGTGCGCAGCCGCATCAACAATCCTAACATATACAATAAAAAATAAATCTTTATTTTATTATTATAATTATGTTCATAATATTTACTTTAGTTTACAGCGTTTTGTTAGTCGTATTATTTATATTTAATTACAAACTGAAGTCCTAAATACAGATAGAATATGTATTATATGTGTATCAAAACTCATAAGCTAATGCGAGTCAAAGAAATATCAAAAATAAACAAAAAAATACGTATTTCTCGAATGTTATAGAGAAATATAATTTTTGTCTTAAATATTGCTTTATTTTTTTAACATATTAATAAATATTGCAAATTTTATTCAATTTGGGGGCAGAATCCGGCCATGTCCTTTGAATGAGGTCTTTCTTAAAGTTCGGGAATCTCTGATCAATAGCACAATCACTAATTGTAACTGTATTGGAGTAGTAACTAGTGGTACATTTACAGATGTGCATGATGTGCCTGGACACTGACAGCAAGCTGCTGCTGATGAGCAAACACAAGTTGGAGGAGACATACCAACAGTTAAATGGACTGCGCGTATGTTGATAAATTATTAATTGTACTGACATCTCCTTCTTCTTCTTCTTCCTGGGTGTTTTCCGCACTTGGCCAACTTGCTGGCCGTTGTACGTGGGTCCCCTGGTGTAGGCTCCCGCTGACTCACGCCAGCCAGCCGAGCTCGCTCCAGAAGCGTAGCAGGCCGCCCAGGTCGCCGATTGCCTCTTGGAGTGTCGCTTTGGAGCCAATGTATGTTGCACGTTGTTCCGATACTCCTCTGCAACTGAGCACAACGTGTATCGGTGTCTCGTCGTGTTCCAGACAAGCCCTGCATAGAGGGCTGTCTGGAACAGGCTGTACTGACATATTAACTCATCAAGGATTTCAGTCACACCTGATCATCATCTATCATAGGCATCCCTCTTGGCAGGAGGGAGATGTGTAGCATAGACCCATCACACTGCTTCAATGCAGGTTGGCGGGCTTTGGATTTAATTTCTTAATAATCACTGTCAGATTTTGGACCATGGCTTAACATTCTCTCCAAACTACATGGGTATAGCACCACCAACTTCTCGACTCCAGGCTTGGAATGTACTGAAAATTTCTTATTAAATAAAAAAAATTGGTTGTCTGTAAAGTCGGTTTACTGACGATAGTTGAACGTGACAACGTCTTAAGAAAATACTGATGGAATGGTAGCATTTAATTGGTTATTAAAATTTTTAATTTAAGTATATTTTTATAAATATTAATTTAAATTAATAAAATAATTGATTTTGATTTTATAAATTTATATTTTGAATTTATAATAAATATATTAATTTTTAATCTAAAATTAGTATATTTAATAATTATATTTAATAGACGGATGTCGAACGCTGCCGAACGCAAAGGCCGATTGTGCTTCTTTGTCGCTCGTTCCGCGCTCTCGCTTGCACTTCAAGCCTTACATGGAACGCCTCAAAGCGAGGTAACGCCGCATGAGTCATGTTTTTTCGTGCGTGCAGCCGGCTCTATCGAATTATAAGACGTTGTCACGTCAAAAAGAAAAATTTAGTATTCCACAACCTGATCCAGGATTTGAACCTAGAACCTTGAGATCGAAGCTACACAAGCTAACCACTTGACTAAAGAGGCAGTATGAGATGCATATCGTTGTTTAATAAACTGTGCATAGTTCAAACACACATAATTTTTGACGACCTCCGTGGCGTAGTGGTATGCGCGGTGGATTTATAAGACGGAGGTCCTGGGTTCGATTCACGGCGGGGCAGATTGAGATTTTTCTTAATTTGTCTTGGTCTGGCTGGTGGGAGGCTTTCGCCGTGGGTAGTTACCACCCTACCAACAAAGACGTACCGCCAAGCGATTTAGCATTCCGGTACGATGTCGTGTACAAACCGAAAGGGGTGTGAATTTTCGTCCCACTCCTAACAAGTTAGCCCGCTTCCATCTTAGACTGCATCAACACTTAACATCAGGTGTGATAGCAGTCAAGGGCCAACTTGTAGTCGATAAAAAAAAAAAATTCTGTGCAGTTGTTCCAGTTGTGTCGACGAGCTGACCTGAAGCCAACACTCTGCGTGCTGTGTGCTCAGAGATTGATTAACTTCAGTAGATTCAGAAAGTTGAGTTTAAGAGCCTATTCAGTGATGATGGACTTGGTTGAACGACATGAAAAAGTGAGTAATTATTGTGACACTAGTCGCCCGCAACTTCGTCCGCGTGAAAACCATTTGCTCTAATTTTTCTATGACAGACTTTCATACAAAGGTGATGGTCCATTACCGCATCACTCTTGTACCACATACCATTAAAATGGAAAAAATACAAGAATTTTATCAAAAATAAAATAAGTGAACGAAACGAACTAATAAAAACGGTGGTTAAAAATAAAATTCCTAGTTTTTGAGGTATTAAAAGATGGCGTCTTTATAATATTAGTCTGTAGGTGATAAAGATGCGGTGACATTGATTTGTCAAACTCAAAATATGTCATTTTTGACAAGTCTTTTCCTCCGTGTTCCGGGCTTTGTTTTTAGCTATATTACATTTTAGACAGACATCTTAGTCTTAGATAATATAACTTATCTAAGATCCGCCATGATTATACGTAAAGTGTTGCATTGTTTTGGATAGAATAAATAAATCAAAACTGGATTATTAATACATGTAGTTTTTTTTCAACTTATGTACAGAATGTGAGTCTGTGCTCCATACAATTTTGGACCATCTCCTTTTCTTACCCATTGCTCTCTATGTCTGTTTTTGACACCACTGGATTCACTCAATGTTTCCGGCAAGACGTTTCGTTTGACACAAGATGTTTGATGCGTTGATTGGCGAGGCGTATCTAAGATGGCGACTGCAGTTTGTTTGGATAGCAACTACGGTTTGTTTCTTAAGGAAATTATCCTTAATCCGAATTTCACGTATATATATTGTCGATTAAACTCAATATTTTTTCATGTTTTGTTATTCATCTAAGGACGAAAATATTAACATAGATTAAATTACAAATCTAACATATACCATATGCATAGGGCATGTTAACGAATATTTAAACCAGTGATTGAGTACATGATTCTGACTTCCTCAGTGTTGTAATTTTTTGAAACTCATTTAATAATTTGGAAAAAATTTCTGCAGTTTTTTTTAACTAATTACAGCATTGATGAAAAACCAAATAATAAGGATTTTTAACTAAAACTACTAATGTAAATCCTAACTAATATTATAAATGCGAAAGTAACTCTGTCTGTCTGTCTTGTCTTGCTTTCACTCTACAACTACTGAACCGATTTAAATGAAATTTGGTACACAGTAAGTCTAGAGCCTGAAAAAGGACATAGGCTACTTTTAATTGCGAAAAAAGGGTTGTAAGGGGTTAAAGGGGGGATGAAATGTTGTATGAAAGTATCGTCATTTTGAAAGTTTAAGACCTATTTCTTAGACAGTTGATTAGATATTAATAAATATGACATTCAAAGTTTAGAAAAATTAGGCTGCCGTAATAAATAATTCCACGCGGACGAAGTCGCGGGCAAAAGCTAGTAATATATATATTTCACTCCAGTTATCACTTTTGGTTACATGAATATTTACAACAACAAACACACACACACACAAACAAAACTATTAACCTCTTTTCTGATAAATAAAGGATATAAACAATAAATGTAATTTTAAAATAAAAAGCAATCACGGCTTTGTGCCTATACCTACACACCGGCGCGCGCTGCGCGGCCACGTCGCTGCCAGTACTTAGGTATAGATTGCGGAGCGATTTTTTGGTGCTACCCGCAATACATTGCGCGCTCAAAAAATTCGAAATTGATAATTTCCGACATAAGTGGTTTTCATTCGTTCTTGATTATAATTATAGCCTCTTCACGAAGTTTCGTTATCTTGCTCCTTAAATAACCCCCTCCCCCCCTAATATTTGATCTTATTTTGATATATCTATGTTCTTTTCGTCAACCATCTGACGGAATCATTCCCGTTTCAGATTACTAAACAACATATAGCAACAATGAATGATGCGACAAAACCACTGAAGTGTAGTTTAACACAGACAACATTAGCAGCTGACCACTGTGACTTGTACGTACATCACACTGATGAAGAGGTACTTACAGCAGCAGAGGAAGCTGTGGTGGGGGATGTGGCATCAGTGACAGTCAAGGTTGAAGAGCTTGAGACGGACATAGAGGAATATGTGGTGCGAGATGTTGCAACAGTTGCAGTCAAGGTTGAAGAGCTTGAGACGGACATAGAGGAATCTGTGATGAGAGATGTTGCAACAGTTGCAATCAATGTTGAAGAACTTGAGACGGACATAGAGGAATCTGTGATGAGAGATGTTGCAACAGTTGCAGTCAAGGTTGAAGAGCTTGAGACGGACATAGAGGAATCTGTGATGAGAGATGTCGCAACGGTTGCAGTCAAGGTTGAAGAGCTTGAGACGGACATAGAGGAATCTGTGATGAGAGATGTTGCAACAGTTGCAGTCAAGGTTGAAGAGCTTGAGACGGACATAGAGGAATCTGTGATGAGAGATGTCGCAACGGTTGCAGTCAAGGTTGAAGAGCTTGAGACGGACATAGAGGAATCTGTGGTGGGAGATGTCGCAACAGTTGCAGTCAAGGTTGAAGAGCTTGAGACGGACATAGAGGAATCTGCGGTTGGAGATGTTGCAACAGTTTCAGTCAAGGTTGAAGAGCTTGAGACGGACATAGAGGAATCTGTGGTGCGAGATGTTGCAATAGTTGCAATCAATGTTGAAGAACTTGAGACGGACATAGAGGAATCTGTGATGAGAGATGTTGCAACAGTTGTAGTCAAGGTTGAAGAGCTTGAGACGGACATAGAGGAATCTGTGGTGCGAGATGTGGCATCAGTGACAGTCAAGGTTGAAGAGGTTGAGGAATCTGTTGTGAGAGATGTAGCAACAGTTGCAGGCAAGGATGAAGACAGTTCTGATTCCATATCAATTACAGACGATATGGAATTAATTCATGAAAAATACAAAGACCTTTTCAACAACGACTGTATATTTGAAGAAGTGTACTCAGATACGTGTCTACATTCGGAAGCGAAACTGGATGAGGCTGTAAGTGAAGTTCTGAAAAAAAAATTGAACCGACTTCGAATTGCAGTAAAAAGTTAAAAGTAATTGCGTCATTTAGGTGCTTTAATTTACTTAAAGTCGGCTCCATCCAAGAGTAAGGAACGTTTATTTACTGAACAGGGCCGAGCCGCCCCTATGTGCGATGTGTGCGGCGCACATTCGCTAAGACAATAGAGGCGCCGCTATCGAAATTATTAAGCTATAGCATAGCTTTTATCGCGGGCCTTGAGCGTGGAGACCGAATTCAGAAATTCCGTAACGAAAAAACCCAACACCCGCTTAATATCAAAAACATAATATAAAAAGCATAATTTCGGCGCCGACGTCATTGGGAGCGTGGCCTAGCGGTAAGGCGCTCTAAGTGCCCGAATTGCCAGAGAGTCGCGGGTTCGAAACCCGTCGGTTCCGCAATTTTTTTTTCGAATATCACATTTGAAAAAGTCATTTTTTTTACAAGCGTGATATTTCAAAAAGTCATTAAAAGTTCTGGTATTTATCGATAGATGGAAAAACTAAACTTTACTTTTTAACTCGCGTCTCTCTGGCAATCCGGGCACTTAGAGCGCCTTACCGCTCGGCCACGGTCCCGATGACGTCGGAAGGTAAACATAAGTTGATAAAAAATGCTATGCAATAGCTTTACCGCGGCAGTCTCCGAGTGCCACACGTGTTTTTTTATTACACTTACACAACAACATAATATTGTGGTTGACAATGATGAGTAAGTAGGTACAATAGACGCAACATATGCCTTGTAAATAACAAAATAATTATAATGCGCTTATTATACAAGCCTTCTAAGATAATACGCAAGTGTGTGGTTTCATTTTACAATTTGGGTTTAGTGCACATTAGTTACGAGCTTAGTTAAAATCAAAAGAACCGCCGTGAGTTTGATTTAATTAATTATGGATGACCGACGCAAGCTGGGTAGGGTCACGGGGATTCCCCGACTGAAGACAAAAGAGTGCCAAAACATTAAACAATTGAACAATTAGTAAATTGAAAGTATGTGCAAAGTGAGGCGCTTCATAGGTTTCGCACACAGGCGCTGTGAGGGGTTGGCGCGGCCCTGTTACCGAAGCAGCAAAGCACTTTGTGGTTTCTAGGTATCGTGCACAAAGTAGTCAACTTGAATGGCACCGACTTCATAGATATACGCAGTTATTTTTTACTTTGTAGTGCGTTGAAGACGGTTAATTTTTCATTTAAACATTTTTTCTTACGTTTTAGTGATTTATCGACAGTGAATGCAGGAAACATACTAAACTATAAGAGTACCATTATATGGCACCTTTTTTGACGACCTCCGTAACGCAGTGGTATGCGCGGTGGGTTTATAAGACGGAGTCCCTGGGTTCGATTCCCGGCGGGGCAGATTGATATTTTTCTTAATTTGTCTTGGTCTGGTTGGGGGGAAACTTTTGCTGTGGCTAGTTACCATCCTACCGACAAAGTGCCGCCAAGCGATTTAGCGTTCCGGTACTATGTGTGGATTTCATCCTACTCCTAACAAGTTAACCCGCTTCCATCTTAGACTGCATCATCACTTAACATCAGGTGTGATAGCAGTCAAGAGCCAACTTGTG
The DNA here is from genome assembly GCA_034621355.1 of Mycalesis mineus. NCBI lineage: Eukaryota > Metazoa > Arthropoda > Insecta > Lepidoptera > Nymphalidae > Mycalesis > Mycalesis mineus. Next base: position 137,957 of record JAXAVZ010000334.1, on the reverse strand, counting down.
GTGAATAAAAAAAACGAAAAAAAAAAACAAATAAAAATCCAGGTTATTTTCTACATTTACTAGTCACGAAAGACAGTTATGAAAGTGACCAAATTTTTCTTAATTAACCAGGCACGAAAATGGAAATTAAAATCTTCTTTTGTAACTGGTTTTATCGACTACATACAAGTTCGCCCTTGACTGCTATCACACCTGATGTTAAGTGATGATGCAGTCTTAGATAGAAGCGGGCTAACTTGTTAGGAGTAGGATGAAATCCACACCCCTTTCGGTTTCTACACGACATCGTACCGGAACGCTAAATCGCTTGGCGGTACGTCTTTGTCGGTAGGGTGGTAACTAGCTTCCGCGAAAGCCTCCCACCAGCCAGACCAAGACAAATTAAGAAAAATCTCAATCTGCCGGGAATCGAACCCAGGACCTCCGCCTTATATATCCACCGCGCATACCACTGCGCCACGGAGGTCGTCAGGTTACAGTTAAGTATTACGTAATAAAACACGGACAGTGGATTGCAGACTGATTTAATGGCAAGCGCGAGTGTGCGAACTACAATGAATTATTATAGAAATACCCGACAGTTACAAAAGTGGATTGAACCGTGTCTGCTCCTCATGCGGCTGTTGCCGTGTGCATGGTGTTACACCATCGCTTACACGGCAGCGTCCTTGACCTGATTACGTGCAATTTATTTATTTAAAACAACGCTAACAATATAAATATTTAACATTGTTATTAAATATTAGGTAGATTACAACTTCTGATATTTATATCAATCATAAGCGCTCATAGCAAACACACAATAAAAATGTCAAGTAGAAAGTTAACTCTACTTTCGTGAATGAATACATAAAAACAAACTTATCTTAAATTACACAAAAAACTTACTTCTAGATACTAAAAAAAATAACACAAAAAGTAAATAAATTAAATACTAAAAAATTATTAATTAAGAATTACAATTGAAATTAAAATTAAATTGAATTGTTTTAATTGAATTGAGTTATTAGGACATGATAAAAAAATTATTTAATAAAAATATTGATTGGAAGTTCAAAATGATCTTTTACCTTCTTTTTAAAGTTATTAAAAGAATTGTGGAAGATGTCGATACCCGGTAGGGTTTTTTCAATTTCATTATATTTGGCACATATGCGCCTTATGGGGGCTTGCCTGCCGAGATTAATTTTAATGTATTGGATATGAAATAATTTTTGAGTACAATATCGTGGAGTCTTCCGCGGGATTGATAAGGATACCCGTTCCAGTAGATTGCCGCACTTGATTTTACTATTCATCAATTTATGGAGAAAGCATAGGTCTATACTACAGCCAATCTCGATTGAGAATGCTTGTCAACAAACAAATATAAAATGGAGGTAGAAAATTCCACATGTTTTATGCCTAATAAATTTAAAATTATGTTTTGTTATTTTAAAAAATCCTATTTAAATGCTATTTAATATATTAATTAGTTTTAAGCTTACTAAACTAATTTATTGTCATGAATTTGTCATTAACTAGTTAATTTAAAAAAATAGGTGCAAAATGACTAGTGATTTCTACCTTCATTTTTAATTTGTTTGTTGACAAGCATTCTCAATCGAGTTTGGCTTTAGTGTAGCATTTCACGTCTTCTATGCAGTGGTATCATTTTAAACTCTTTTAGACGCTTCTATCTACGCAATCAAGTCAAGGACGCTGACATGTTGTGACTGACTTGTGTTTAGCAGAATGTCGGCGGTGACGCGTCATGTGAGCATCGTGGGGCTGGGAGCCGGGATTCACTTCAGCTGGAGAACAAGTCAGTATCATCATTATCAGCCTATTAGCGGCCCACTACTGGGCCAGGCCTCCCTCCTTATAGGAGAGGGGATATGGAGCGTACACCCACCACGCTGCTCCAGTGCGGGTTGGCGGGCTTAGGGTGATAATGTTTCATTTATTAACGATCACTATCAGATGTTGATGATAGTGACCGGGACTGACGGCTTAACGTGCTCTCCGAGGCACGGGGGTGTAACACCACTAACTTCCAGACTCCGAGCTTGGAATGTACTGAGAATTTCATAGAAGAATAAAAAAGTCAAAATGATTCCGTGACTCGACCCAGGGATCGAACCCAAGACCTCGTGATCGAAGCCAGATAGACCAACCACTAGACCAATGTGGTAGTCACGTCAGTATATCGACCCATAACCGAGGAATCATCGCAATTGGCAAAAATCAAATTTCACATGAGACGGTTTTTGACGACTTCTGTAGCGCAATGGTATATGCAGTGGATTTATAAAACGGAGGTCCTGGGTTCGATTCCCGGCGGGGCCGATTGAGATTTTCTTGATTGGTTCTGCTCTGGCTAATGGGAGTCTTTGACCGTGGCTAAATACCACCCTGCTGGTAAAGACGAACCCGCCAAGCGATTTAGCGTTCCGAGGATGTCGTGCAGAAACCGAAAGGGGTGTGGATTTCGTCCTACTCCTAACAAGTTAACCCGCTTCCATCTTAGATTGCATCATCACTTAACATCACGCATGATAGCAGTTAAGTTAAGAGCTAGTTTGTAGTTCTTTTGTATGTTAGCTCTTTTTATCGCAAACGACAGATTTTGATGTACCATGTCTGGTGCCTAAACGAGGGTCGTTTGCGATAAAATGTGCTGTCAGTTACGCTAATATATAGCTAGCTTTAGAGCAGGGTAATGGGTCTAAGTTCTTCAACCAAATCTCACTGTTTACACAAAATTAAATAAGGGTAGTCTTCTAAACATATTCTAGGTCCACTCTCACTATGAAATTTAAAGAGACAGCTAACCATCGACGCGGTAAAATTTTACCCTAGGCACACTAATAACTGACACTCACCCATTTGAGTTTACTTTCGATTCTGCCAGCGGGCACTGTTTCAATTCCATGCAATTGCCTTTACAGTTTTACGATATCAACGCGGTAAAATCTTACACTCGACATTCTGTTACTAAAATCGTCGCTTACGATAATTCGGCGGCAGCTTTGTGACAGTAGAAATGTTTTGTTTTCTTCTCCAATGACGATGTGATGTTTTCTCTTACAGTTCAAGTATTCAGAGGCTGATTGATGACCCTCTCCCATCCGAAGGCTCTGCTCAGGATTTAGGTGAGGAAAGTAACAAAACTGATACATTGAAACAAGATAAAATTAAAAATTTATAAACCCCCGACAAAACGACGGACATCTTGGATTTGAAACATTTTATAGTGTAGTCAATATGTAATACGCCATTTTGGACCGGAAGCGGTACTTCACACCTTAAATTGTAAAGGGTCTGAATATATTAAGCTCACATTCGCTCGTTTATGCAGTACAGCCACATGAGTAGATAAATGGAATAGAGGCAAAGCTTCATACTACCGCGCGAATCGGTTGCACTACTACAAGCACGCGGGGCATGTGTGAGTGACCACCAGCCGCTTGTCGCGTACGCGGCGAGACTGGAACAAACCGGTTTACGCTGGCACTGTTAGTTGACAATCTTAGGGTCATGTCAGTGCGACACGTTGTTTGTTTAGTTAGCCGGAACAATACCAAAACAGGTAACAATTTTGCACGTTCTTAAGAGGCTTTGCCTCTGTTCCTTTTATCTACTCATGTGGTACAGCTATTATTTATGAGATGGTTGAGCTAAATACCAGCTTGCAGCGTTGGATTCGATGGACTGCCGCGCTAGAAGGGTCATTGGTAACAAGGAGCTTTGTAATGCAAAGTTGCAAACACTTGATCGTCGAAGGAAAAGTAGGTTGTAGGCTATATACATTATATTTATATATTTTATTATTACTTCATTAGATATATTCATATTAATTTATTTCACACTTACATAAACACTTACATTACATACCAACATAATTCCACACTCACACATTATTATATTTACATTTCGCATAACAAACATAATTCACGCGCATACTCGGGTGCAATCTGTAGTATGCCGCGCCGACCAAGTTTACCGGCGCGCGCGCCTGCTTACGTCACACGCTCACTACAGCCGACAGTCGTTTGCTTGCACTCCGTCCAGCTAGCGGTACCTACTTTATTATTCATATACCGCCCTCTCGAAAATCGCGAATGTAATTTATACAATATATTTAGTTAACTCAGAATTGGTTAAAAGCCATAAATCTCACAAGTTTTACTAATTTTTGTCCGGACCCTTTTCAAAACATCCATAATGACTCGAGATCATAATGACGCAGTTCCCGCTATCTTGGCTTGTCTCTTTTGACAGTGTATGTCAGTGTCAAAATAGTCAATCACATACTGACATTGATGTTCCGTATTACTTAGAGTAAATAACGCAAATTTGGTTAAAAAGATTCCTTATTATATTAATTATAATTAAATCTTCTAATCAGTTACTTGGTGTTTAGTACTATTCTCCACTATTCATTAACGTTATAATAGTTCCCATAAGGCCTAAAGGTTTCAACAGAATATATTTTGGAGAGTGTGCTCGGGAACTTTTCAATCTAGTTCCGCCCTTACCTTTCTAGTCTAGGACCGCTAAGCATCGCAGTAGTCTGCACCCAAACGTAGTCGATATCCGAAGGACGCGTACAAAGCGTGGTTTCTCGCTCCTGATTCGAACTGCGAAATTATGGAATACCCTACAAGCTCTCGTTTTCCTTAACACCTGCAATGTGGGTATCTTTAAGTCAAGAGTGAACAGGCATCTTCTAGGCAAGCGCGTTCCACCGTAGGCTACATCTTCGCTTGCCATTAGGCGTGATCGTCGCCAAGCGTTAGCCTATCCAGTATAAAAAAAACCATCTGCACATACCACCACATGAGTAGATAAAGGGAACAGAGGCGAGTCTCTTAAGAACGTGCAAAATTGTTACCTATTTTGGTAGGTTAAGACAAATTAAACAACCCAACAAACAACGTGTCGCACTGACATGACCCTAAGATTGTCAACTAACTGTGCCAGCGTAAGCCGGTTTTTTCCAGTCTCGCCGCGTACGCGACAAGCGGCTGGTGGTCACTCACACATGCCCCACGTGCTTGTAGTATGAAGCTTTTTCTCTGTATCTTTTATCTACTCAGGTGATACCACTACGCCACGGAGGACGCCAAAATATTGCTTCTCATTGTTAATGTTGGGATGTCTTCATTTCTGGCTATCTTGCTTCTCATGTTATAAAGTATAAAAATAATGTTTTGTTTCAGTCGCTCCACTGTCCGTGAGACTTGCGACAAACAAGCGCAACAATGTACAGGCAACTGAAGCAACAGATGCGATGAAGAGCAGAGACCTTAAAAGTAATACTGTCTCCCTTGAAAGTAGAGTCACCAATTGTGAAGTGCGGTTGTATGATATTTTCAAAAACCCCAAGAAAGATATACAACATAATAACCCCCATATAAAAACCTCTGTTAAAAAACTTTATTCGTGCAATGTATGCAGTTTCAAATGTGCATATAACAGTAGCCTTTTAAGACATAACAAAACGCATACTGGACAAAAGCCATTCTTCTGTGAAGTATGTCAATGTAGATTTGCAGAAAAGTCAAATTTGTTGCAACATATGCGAACCCACACTGGTGAAAAACCTTATTCTTGTCTGATATGCAATTATAAATCCGCCTTCAGGCATAGTTTAATGATCCATATCAAAACTCATCCTAGTTTCAAGCCGTATTCTTGCGAGGTATGCAAATACAAATGTGAAAAGAAAAGTATTTTATCAGAGCACATGAAAATTCACTCTGGTGAAAAGCGTTATTTTTGCGATATGTGCAATTATAAAAGTACACATAAAAATTACTTAGTTAAGCACTTAAGAACCCACACTGGTGAGAAGCCTTATGCTTGTGGGGTGTGTAAATACGCAAGTACAACTAAAAGTCATATCACCAGGCATATGAGAACACATACTGTAGGAAAAACACTGAAGTGCGAATATAAATGTAGGAACAAGAGATTGAGATGAATGAAAGTGAGCGACGATGTGAGGGAGATGTGCGAACATTGAATTTACGAGAATGAAGTATGAAATACAGATGGCATATGGCTAGTGAACGTGTGAATAAGAAGATCGACTACAAGTTGGCCCTTGACTGCTATCACACCTGATGTTAAGTGATGATTCAGTCTAAGATGGAAGCGGGCTAACTTGTTAGGAGTGGGACGAAAATCCACACCCCTTTCGGTTTCTACACGACATCGTACCGGAACGGTAAATCGCTTGGCGAACGGCTGGTAACTAGCCACGGCGAAAGCCTCCCACCAGCCAGACCAAGACAAATTAAGAAAAATCTCAATCTGCCCCGCCGGGAATCGAACCCGTCTTATAAATCCACCGCGCATACCACTGCGCCATGGAGGTCGTCAAAAAATTATTTAATTAAAAAATTTAAGATAATTAAATAAAGGAGAAAGTATAACAGATATTCTTATTTTCTTTGAACCTCGATCCCACGTAAGTTAATGAATAAAGCATAAGTTAATAGAGCATATGAAAACCCACACTGATGAATAGCCTTATTCGTTGTAAGGTATGCAATTACTACAGGACGCCCGCACACACGCGTGTAGATAGACGTGCAAAAGCGCTCTATTATGCCAATAATGTAAAACTATTCATAAGTTTCTTTTGGACATACTATTATCAGAGTATATTTCACAAATACAGAAAATATATAAAATAAAAAACTTGTATAATCATATATATATATTAAATTAAGATGACGTGTAATAAATCTGGTTGAATAATAAATTATTAAGAATACGTCAAATGCTTGCTATTTATTACAATCTAGAGTTTGGCTACTATAAGTAGACACTAAAATCGCCCGGCCAATTTAAAAAAATCAAAGGATATACCCAAAGGAGATTATTTTGCGTTTTTTACAAAAATGTATTTGGCCTGAATGTTCTCCTTTATAGCGCATTCATTTTCGTTTCGCAGTCGTAATCCTTTACCTAATCTAAGTACCGTTTAGGACTCAACCATCCTACTGGACTCAATTGTCACAAGCGAAGATTTAATCTGTGTTCACTCATTCACTGTCAAATGTAACTCGATCTCATCTATCTGTGGATTGTTATTTTGGAATTTTCGGTAATAGAATATGTAACCTAAGTAAATAATTAAATACTATAAAGAAATGACTTGAATGCCACTGAAAATTAAATACCGTAAGTATATTACATAAATAAAAATCTATCATACATATTATTAAGGTATTATCAATACAATTCGTGTTTTAAAATTAGCAATTTTTACGTCTTATGATATGATTAGTAGATCTAATATTTTTATAATTACATATTACTACGATAATTCTTATCATAAGTACGCACTTAAAATTGATATTTAATGTTATGTTTAGGCGAAATTGTGACTAGAATTATTGTAAACATTTAAAAGATTTCGGTTTCATCCCATCTCAATTCTAAAGAATATTTTGTTATTTGCAATCTACAACAATAAAGGTATACAACGAGTTAAGTGAATATCTTATCAAGCCGTTATGTATCTAACCAGGAGTTAGGGAGAGAGAATACATGTCTAGAAAAAAAAAACTTCCTAGGCAGAATCGTAAGAGCGACATGTGGAGAATTAGCCAAGGTTTCTTTTTAATTCAAAATAATTATTTTATACACAGAATTGATATTGAGCGGGAGCGGAGGGCATTGTCAGTAAGAGCCAACATGCTCGCTCGCAGGTTTGCACGCTGCTCAGATAAAGTGAAGGTAACCTTGTTTAAGGCATACTGTACCGTCTTTTACACGTGCAGCCTGTGGTCTAAATAGACACAAAAATCGTACAATGCTCTCCGTATCCAGTACAACAACGCTTTCAGGGTGATGTTGGGGCTGCCTCGATTTTGTAGCGCATCAGGGATGTTCGCAGAGGCAAGAGTTGTTTCTATGCAACAATGCGTAAAAGGTGTGGGTCCCTGGTGTGTAGGCTCAGGAGCAGTTCCAACAACTTTTTGAATTTAATTGCCAGTCGACTAGACTGCTCTTATGTGAAACACTGTTGTGCCGTTTCTAGCGGGCTGACGTAGCAGTGTTTCTCGTAACATCGTAGGTTTAAGTTACTAACATAGATAATGACCAATTGTTTCTAACAAAATATTAGGTTTTAAGGGTAAAGGGACTAACATAAAATTAAGTAAATGTTACTAACTATATTATGAGTCTATGTAACTTGAAATTAAGGTTATTATTATTATTATTATAGAATTGTGTTAACACGATCAAAATTTATCAGTAGCTTTGGGATGTTATCCCATCTACCTAAAACATTGTATAAGATATTATAAATTATAATTAGTATTTAGCTGAAGGTTATATCTGACAATAATAATTTTTTATTTACTCAATTACACTTAATTCTCAGCTTACACCTATCAATCTTTGAAACTGTGTCTCTCATACCATGTGACATTGGCAGAGTAAATTGTACCTATACTAAAACCAAACTCGATTGAGAATGCTTGTCAACAAACAAATTTAAAATGAAGGTAGAAATCACTAGTCATTTTACATCTAATTTTTTTAATTAACTTCTTAATGACGAATTCATGACAATAAATTAGATTAGTAAGCATAAAACTAATTAATATATTCAATATCTTTTAAATAAGATTTTTTAAAATAAAAAAACATAATTTTAAATTTATTAGGCATAAAATGTGTTGCATTTTCTACCTTCATTTTAAATTTGTATGTTGGCAAGGATTTTCAATCGAGTTTGGCTTTAGTATGTCTGTACAACTAGAAGTCATTAAAAAACCTATCAAAAAATTAAGCCATAATAAATTTTTTAATGTACTTGAAGCCCTTGACTGCAATTAAACCTATATATATTTCTAGAGGGGACGTCTGTCAAGGCCAGATGGGTGGTCAGTCCTCATTAGTACCATTCCAACCAATTCCTGTGGTTGAGACACAGGTTCACTGGTGTGTGTCCCCCCTCAAACCTACCGGTAGCCTTCGTGAACCTAACAATTCCTCCTATGGTGAGGTTCGTCAGGTCTGCTTCACTAATTCTTTCCTTACCTAGTATCTCCCATCTTACCAGCGCATACTTCGCCACACTCTGGACACGAAGGATCATCCTTAATTCCCATTATCTTGAGATGCCTATTGAGCAGACAGTGCCCAATTGTCATGCCTACTGCAATTGCACCTAACAGTGATAATGCAATCTAAGATAGAAGTGGACTAACTTGTTAGGAGTAGAATAAAATTTACAGCCCTTTCAGCCTCTGCATGACATTAAAACTGAATGCTAAATAATTTGGAGGTATATCTTTGCAGTCATGGTGCTATCTAGCCATGACTAGCCTTCCAGTCAGACCTGGACTAATTAAGTACATCTCAATAGGACAATATGGATTTGAACCCAGGACCTCTGTTTTATAAATCTGCACCATAGTATCAGTCACGTTAGCAATAATTTTTGCTTATGCTCTAAGGCAGTTATTCTCAACCACTGTGCCGCGGCACTTTTGTGTGCCGCCAAATTTTGCAAATATATAATAATGTTAATATTATTAAATTATATCATTTAAAAAGAAAAATATTTTTAACATGAATATATATTTAAATCCACAAAAAAATAAATTATTGCTTTCAAAATTTGTGATTCACTTTGCATCGCATTTTTCAGGAACACATTAGCGACGCAAAAAAAAAAATTATCTTTTTCTTTGTGTGCCGCCAAATTTTGAAATCATTAAATGTGTGCCGCAACAAAAAAAAGGTTGAGAATCACTGCTCTAAGGGCTTGCTATGCTTCTTGCCAAGGCTAGGCGCAAGTAGGGTTACCAGATGCCAAAATCAAAAATCGGGAAAAGGGCTAATTTCCATTGAAAAATCCTGAGATGTTTTTAACAGTGCAATCAAAAAGTCCTGAGAAATGGAATGCGAAAATATTCGTCTCACCTGCAGGCGCAAGGGAATTGTCTCCCTCGGTCATTTACTACCGACCCCTTTTGGGGCTTAGGCTCCTAGTCTATGGGTCCACACATATATTAATTTAAAATATACTTTTTATTGGTTCCATCTAGATGGCGCTATTTATGAAACAAGACTTCCAACCCCCTGTGCTGTCAAGAAAATGGGTTGCAATGAAATTCAGACCCAATATGGTGAGTGTTGGCTGTTTTGTCTTATATCACATGAAGTCCTGTGTTCAAAACCTATACTAAAGCCAAACTCGATTGAGAATGCTTGTCAACAAACAAATTTAAAATGAAGGTAGAAAATGCAACACATTTTATGTGCAATAAAATTGAAAACTTGGTTTTTTTAAAAAAAATCTTATTTAAAAGATATTGAATATATTAATTAGTTTAAAGCTTACTAATCTAATTTATTGACACCGTCATTAACAAGTTAATCAAAAATATTAGTTGTAAAATGACTACTTACTTAGATTTCTACCTTCATTTTTAATTTGTTTGTTGACAAGCATTCTCAATCGAGTTTGGCTTTGGTATAGGTTGGGCTGTGAAATAATTCTGAATTTATCTTTCTTGTAAAAAATTTTGACTTAATTCTAAGTTAGTAAGTGCTGAGAAGTTGCTGTTTGCATGTAATTGAAGAGCATGTCAAGCAATTGGTCCCAGTCGTTATCACTATTATCTGACAGTGATTGTTCAATAATTAAATAATATCATTAGTATTATTATCTGTCAGCCCACCAACTCACATTGGAGCAATGTGGTGAGCCTAAATTCTATTCTATTGTATTCTAAAGATGGCACTGAAATTGGCCGTCAAGAAAATAATACCCATCGTGATGAATGTCGGCTAAATCAAAAATCTGTAATCTATTTATTGAAAATAAACACAATTGGACAGGTTTGGAATCCTTAAGCAAATGTGACCAGAGCACCTTAATCTGCTAGGCTACAGTACTGACTACCGTCAGTGCCCAAATTATCCTTGACATTTTGTCAGTTTTTGATATTATGATCTTTTCTATAAAATGTTTAAAATAAATGTATATTTATTAACCAACGAAAAAAAAGGAGGAGGTTCTCAATTCGACACGTATATATTTTTTTTATGTATGACCACGCATAACTTTTTACAAAGTTGTCCGATTTTGATAATTCTTTTTTTATTAGAAAGGGCATACTTCCAAGGTGGTCCCATCATATTTAGATCTGATGCTGATATCCTGGGGAAATTGAAGGAACTCTTAAAATTTTGGAGGCACGCTTACAGCGATTTCGGTTTTTGTCTCGGTATCGGTAGCTTTTGGCTACAAGTGCCGTAGAATCTACTATCACAGTACAGTACGAGTACGTTACGTGTCGATGAATCACTGAAAAGTAAGAAATAAAATTTTTTAACAAAAAATAGAACCGACTCAAAACGCACTAAAAAGTAAAATATAACTGTGTCATTTAGTTGCTTTAATTTACTTAAGCATATCTAGGAGTCGGTGCCGGCCAAGGTTTCTACTTCAAGGACGTTACCTAGAACCCACTAACTACTTTACTACGTAAAATAAATGTTTCTTAAACTAGCTGGCACCGACTTCATAGATATGCTTAAGTAAATTAAAGCAACTAAATGACACAGTTATTTTTTACTTTTTAGTGCGTTTTGAGTCGGTTCTATTTTTTGTTAAAAAATTTTATGTATTCCAGCTAATATACAGCAGAGAGAACATAATAGCTGTTCTGGAGAGCGGTCTACTGTTTAGGGAAGACAGTGTGGAGGTGGAACAGGAGGCCCCTGATGCTGCAGTGGCTTGGAGACACGCTGGGGGCACGGGGGGCGGCTGGCTCACGACGGGGGAACGGAATGTGGCAGTGTTGACTATAGTAGCTCTATTGCTTGCATCGCCACCAAAAAAGTAAGTATATCTAATTTTCTACTGCCAAAATTTACTAAAAATAAACTTTTTCTGGCCAGGTTATATGGCAATATCTCTTGCTTTCTTCTTTTGTAATTTGGGTGTTCAACTAGAATTGATAATTAAGTAGTGTTGGCGGTCCATATAATTTTTTGACGTGACAACGTCTTATAATTCGATAGAGCCGGCTGCACGCACGAAAAAACATGACGTTAGCGTCGTTACCTCGCTTTGAGGCGTTCCATGTAAGGTTTGAAGTGCAAGCGAGAGCGCGGAACGAGTGACAAAGAAGCACAATCGGCCTTTGCGTTCGACAGCGTTCGACATGCGTCTATTAAATATAATTATTAAATATATTAATTTTAAATTAAAAATTAATATCTTTATAAATTAATATATATAATATATTTATTATAAATTTATAAAATGAAAATCAGTTATTTTATTAATTTAAATTAATATTTATAAAAATATACTTAAATTAAAAATTTTAATAACCAATTAAATGCTACCATTCCATCAGTATTTTCTTCAGACGTTGTCACGTTCAACTATCGACAGTAAACCGACTTTACAGACAACCAATTTTTTTTTAATGACTACAAGTTGGCCCTTGACTGCAATCACACCTGATGTTAAGTGATGATGCAGTCTGAGATGGAAGCGGACTAACTTGTTAGGAGTAGGATGAAATCCACACCCCTTTCGGTCTCTACACGACATCGTACCGGAACGCTAAATCGCTTTGTGGTACGTCTTTGTCGGTAGGGTGGTAACTAGCCACGGCGAAAGCCTCCCACCAGCCAGACCAAGACAAATTAAGAAAAATCTCAATCTGCTCCGCCGGGAATCGAACCCAGGACCTTCGTCTAATAAATCACCCGTCGCGTGCGCCCGTCTCAGTTAGCGCTGCTAGTATAATTTTGATGTCGAGCGTGTACAGTTGTGTGGAGTAGATTACCTTGGATTATTTACTAATTTATCATTTGGCAAAAGACGTCAACGGAAACAACGTTGACTGCATAACCTGTTCTTGACAAGTAGGTTACTCAGCGGAGAATTCGATAATTCATTCGCCATATTCCATGATATTGGCCGAAATTGCACCTCAATTATTACGCGCTCTGTATCGATGTTCATGATTGTACCTAGCCTCCGACGCGTGTGACCGTGGCATCTAGCGGCGCTCGACCGATTTGTAGAAACAAACCCGCTCGCGTGTGCCCGCCACCCGCGCCCGCGCTCCGTCGCACGCGCCTGCGCTGTCCATACTGTTTTTCATTATACACCCGCGAGCGTGCGCCTGCGCGAGTTTTAGCGTTAGCCCTAAGTGTGTGTGTTCAGTTTGCAGCGGTGGTCGCTGGTGAAGCTGGCGGCGTACGCGCTGGCGCCGGCGGCGGCGCGCGCGGCGCACCGGGCTCGCTGCCGGGGCTCGCTGCGCGCGCTGCTGGCGCTGCTGCGGGACTACACGGCGCTCGTGCGGCGCGCCACCGCCTGCTGCCGCGAGTACGCCGCGCTGCACGCCTCGCTGTGAGTCATCACCGTCATTATCATCGTATCTTGTAGTTGTATATATTTGACGACCTCCGTGGCGTGGCGTGGTATGCGCGGTGGATTTATAAGAGAAGTCCTAGGTTGGATTCCCGGCGGAGCAGATTGGGATTTTCTTAATTTGTCTTGGTCTGGCTGGTGGGAGGCTTTCGCCGTGGCTAGTTACCACCCTACCGACAAAGACGTACCGCCAAGCGATTTAGCGTTCCGGTACGATGTCGTGTAGAAACCGAAAAGGGTGTGGATTTCATCCTACTCTTAATAAGTTAGCCCGCTTCCATCTTAGACTGCATCATCACTTAACATCCGGTGTGATAGCAGTCAAGGACCAACTTGTAGTAGTTGATAAAAAAACCGGGTGTAACAAAATCTATGTGGAGAGGCTACAATTGTATAATTAACACCATTTATGCCTCGGAGAGCACGTTAAGCTGACCCGGTCACTGTCATCAACATCTGATAGTGATCGTTAATAAATGAAACATTATCACCCTAAGCCCGCCAACCCGCATTGGAGCAGTGTGGTGGGTGTACGCTCCTTATCCCCTCTCCTATAAGGAGGGAGGCCTGGCCCTGTAGCGGGCCGTTAATAGGCCGATAATGCTGATGATGATAATGTAGAAGTGGGTGCGAGAGGTATACCAGCGAAGTCTCTCTATAACCTGCTCAAAGACCTTGACCTTACTAGAAGTGCAGTAAGCTCCATATTGGAACGAGTGTCCAAAGATGCTCTAGTAGGGTCCTTCCGATTGTGTCTGTGCAGGGAGAATAACTTGAACAGAGGAGGTGAGTGTTGACGAGCGTCACTAAGGGTACCCTTAAACCTACACCCGTGTCACAAGTCTCGGGCTCTGTTCGGAGTTGTTCTCCCAGCCACGCGATGGACCCCCACCCGCACGGTGAATCCATGGAATGCTAAGATATTCGTCACTGGTTCAGCTGGTAAGCTATTGCCCGCTGGTTCCAGTGAGTCGGTCTCGGCGGCGGTGGAGTCGACGCACGCCATGCTGCGGCGTCAGCAGACGGAGCTGCTGGTGCTCATGTGCCGCGCCACCTCCGCGCTGCTGGGGAACGTGCCCTGGCTGCGGGGTGACGTCACTTACGAGTATCACACCGACAACTTGATGGTGAGTGGTTTGACATATTTTTAGGAACCTAGTATTTACACTAACAAGTTGTTAGTCCACGTTTTAACAACTATACTAAAGCCAAACTCGACTGAGAATGCTTGACAACAAACAAATTAAAAATGAAGGTAGACATCACTAAACATTTTACACCTATTTTTTTTAATTAACTAGTTAATAACGAATTTGACGACCTCCGTGGCGCAGTGGTATGCGCGGTGGATTTATAAGACGGAGGTCCTGGGTTCGATTCCCGGCGGGGCAAATTGAGATTTTTCTTAATTTGTCTTGGTCTGGCTGGTGGAAGGCTTACGCCGTGGCTAGTTAACACCCTACCGACAAAGACGTACCGCCAAGCGATTTAGCGTTCCGGTACGATGTCGTGTAGAAACCGAAAGGGGTGTGGATTTCATCCTACTCCTAACAAGTTAGCCCGCTTCCATCTTAGATTGCATCATCACTTAACATCAGGTGTGATAGCAGTCAAGGGCCAACTTGTAGTCAATAAAAAAAAAATTCATGACAATAAATTAGATTAGTAAGCTTAAAACTAATTAATATATTCAATATCTTTTAAATAAGATTTTTTAAAATAACAAAACTTAATTTTAAATTTATTAGGCATAAAATGTGTTGCATTTTTTAATTTGTTTGTTGACAAGCATTCTCTATCAAGTTTGGCTTTAGTATAGTTCATTATGAAAATCTGTGTTCACATTATTTTATCATTATCGGCTTTATAAAAGACACTTGCGGTTTTTTCCGCGTATTTTTTGTTTCCATAGGAATTTCGGTATAAAATGTAGACTATGTATTATTCTGATGTAAGTTCTATTATTGTGAAGTCTCATCAAAATCCATTTAGTGGGTTTTGAGTGAAGGAGTAACAAACATACATACATACAAAGTTACGCCTTTATAATATTCATCATCATCATCAATATCAGCCTATTAACGGCCCACTTCAGGGCCAGGCCTCCTTATAGGAGAGGGGATATGGAGCGTACACCCACCACGCTGCTCCAATGCGGGTTGGCGGGCTTAAGGTGATAATGTTTCATTTATTAACGATCACTCTCAGATGTTGATGATAGTGACCGGGACCGACGGCTTAACGTGCACTCCGAGGCACGGTAACACCGCCAACTTCCAGACTCCGGGCTTGGAATGTACTGAACATTTCATAGAAGAATGAAAAAGTTCAGTATTATTCCGACCCAGGAATCGAACCACATAGCTTAACCACTAGACCAACGAGGCAGTCAATATTAGTAAGGATTAATGGCTCACTACAGGACCAGGGTTCGCTTCTTGCGGTGGTTGGTGGGCTCTGGGTGATAATATTTCATTCATTAACAACCACTACCACATATTGATGATAGTGGCTGGGATCGAGGCTGAGTGTACTCACCCAGACACGGGGGGGGGGACTTCGGGCTTAGGGCTAACGCTAAAACTCGCGCGGGTGCGGGCGCGGGCCACAAATCTGCGAGCGGGCACCCGTCGCGTGCGTCCGTCTCAGTTAGCGCTGCTAGTATAATTTTGATGTCGAGCGTGTACAGTTGTGTGGAGTAGATTACCATGGATTATTTACTAATTTATTATTTGGCAAAAAGACGTCAACAAAAACAACGTCGACTGCATAACCTGTTCTTGACAAGTAGGTTACTCAGCGAAGAATTCGATAATTCATTTGCCATATTCCATAATACTGGCCTAAATTGTACATCATGATTATACCTAGCCTCCGACGCGTGTGACCGTGGCATCTAGCGGCGCTCGACTGATTTGTAGAAACAAACCCGCCGCGCCCGCGCTCCGTCGCACGCGCCTGCGCTGTCCATACTATTTTTCATTATACACCCGCGAGCGTGCACCCGCGCGAGTTTTAGCGTTAGCCCTTAGAATTTTACTACGAATTACCCAGAAGGAAGAAAATCTCTGATTCCACAACTTGACCATGTAATCGAGGTTAATTAATAGGCTAAATAACTAGACTAAACGAGGCAGTCAATATTCAAACATAGTAGTTATATAAGGTTCAAGATGTTGATTATTAACTGCATAATCCGTATTTTTACAGAAGGTCCACCACGCCTTCCTTGTAGTCCAATCGACATTACTAAAGCAATTAGCAATGGCCCACCTAATGCCTACGACGCAATTACTCAGACAAATGTATAAAAACCACAACGAACGCTTGTACTGGATCCACAACGTCCTTATAGAGCATTTGATCCAAGAGTTCAAGGAAAACTACGAATCCCTGGAGCGAATGTACAGGTTGCTAAAGAATTACGGCACCAAAGACTCGGATAGCGCCTTAAAAAAGCCAGGGTCAGCCATTAACGATACATGGCTTTATTCAGATGTTCACACCGGCGTGGCTAGATCGTGTTTAGAACTAAAAATGGCTTTGGACAAATGCAGCAATCTAGATATGTTTTTGGACGCATGTGCTTTGAACAAGCAAGAGCTAAATTTGGATTTATTGGATAGGGATATTGATGAAATTATAGATGCAACCACTAAGGCCTTGTCGACAGCTCAAAATTCTCAAATAAGACTCAAAAAGATGCTCAACAAAGTTCGCATTGAAGAGGAAATACAAAAAGTAGAAGAAGAACCAGATGTGGCCATTGTTAAAATTGAAAATACCGAACCAGAGATTAGAGACGAAGTTTTCTATTGCGTTAAAACGGACGATGACGTTGTAACATCCCCAGTTGGAGACATAACGACAGGACCGGGCAAGAAAGAAAGAGAAACTTCCAAAGTTGTGTTAAAAGAGTTGCAGAGGAAGCTAGTTAAAAGGGAAGATCTGATGAGGGAAAGAGAGAGGCAGGCGTTGGCGAAAACGATGCCCAATTTAGACAAAATACCCGAATTCCCAAGACAAATACCAGTAGATTTTCTAGATCGGAAAGGTTTAATAACAAAATTGGATAGAAAAATTAATAAAACAGCTAAACTTTTCAAGAAATACAAAATCAGTAAAGTTAGACAAAACAAAAAATATCATAAGTATAAGTTTTACAATAAAATAGAAACATATACGAATGACAGTGACTTGCCCAAAGATGTTCTCGAAGCGAACATTAAGTTTGACATAAAAAGTGTTTACTTAACTATAAAAAAAGTGAAATGCGCTTTTATAATAACAATATGGCGTAAATGTGATACGATAATAAATTTAGAAAACGGGAAACAGTTTATGGTATCCAGTTTTTCGGAATGCTCAAGCGCAGTGGAAGACAGCACCGAGAGCAAGAACGTAGGTGACAATGTAGTCAGGCAAAAGAAAGTCAGTCATTCAAACGATTTCAAATTTTCAAAAAGGGATTTGGAACTATCCCCGTCTTCCTCAGACACAGATTTTGAAAACCATAACGAACGTGCAGCGCTTTTAGATGATATTAGACGGCATAGAGTCGCAAGGAAAAAGAATGTTCCAAGCAAAAGAGTACCCATAGACAATGTAGATGAAAGCCTCAAGCCCATAGAGTATAATTTCGGCACTGGATTGGCTATGGCATCGGTGTTGCAAGTTAATAATAAACCTAAAATGCCTTATATGCAAGAGGAGGTATTTATAGGTGATGGGGAAGTTTCTTATGACAGTGGAAACGACGAAGATGCTTAAATTATCAAACCGCATAGGTATTAAGATAAAAAGTCTTGTCAAACACACGACAAAGCGAACGCGTGGCGAAGCGAAAGCGTACGCGTGGCGAAGCGAAAGCGAAATGGAAGGATGAAGTGGTTCGCTGCAGTTCACTTTTGCATTTCTAGATTCGAGCTATACTGAACATCACTTTACTTAACGTCGGGTCGGTAACAACACTTGTAATTCGAGAACGGCTTAACCGATTTGCATGATATTTGATTTGTTACGTTCATCTTTATCCCAGACAGCAAAATAACTATAATAATATCGAAAAATTCAACACAAAAGTTGTGAGGTTTTTTTTATCGACTACAAGTTGGTTCTTGACTGCTATCACACCTGATGTTAAGTGATGATGCAGTCTGAGATGGAAGCGGGCTAACTTGTTAGGAGTGGGACGAAAATCCACACCCCTTTCGGTTTCTACACGACATCGTATCGGAACGCTAAATCGCTTGGCGATACGTCTTTGTCGGTAGGATGGTAACTAGCCACGGCGAAAGCCTCCCACCAGCCAGACTAAGACAAATTAAGAAAAATCTCAGTCTGCCCCGCCGGGAATCGAACCCAGGACCTCCGACTTTATAAATCCACCGCGCATACCACTGCGCCACGGAGGTCGCCAAAATAATCATTCAAAGAATAGAAATATAAAGGTAGAATCATTTTTCATGTATTTTGTATGAAAAGTATTCGTTGACGACATCTTGACACGTTTTTTACTCAATTAACGGCTGAATAGATCTGAATAATATTACGCACAGAGATAGATTATATACTGGTATAGCATACTTTACTTACTTTTTATTCCAATATTCTCATGAGAACGGGATATAAGCGGGAGGAACCGCAGCGCATCACTAGTTAGTAAACAAAAACGCTTCGCCACGCCTTCGCTTCGCCGTTTGTTTGACAAGGCCTCGAAATAAAACACGATGTTACTGTGGTATTTATATAGTATTTTTGAATGAACATTGTTCGTTAAATGAGAATTAAGAGTGAATTTTTACAAATTTTCATTACACGAGAGAGATAGGAGATGTAACGCACAGTGAAAGTGAAAGAGAGCTGTATACCACTCAAAGTGGGGATAAATAAAGTATAGATTGTTCAATCCACGAAGGCTCGTCGTTTTTCCATTCCTTTTTGGTGCTACAGACAGGTATTGCTTAGTGCAAGATGTTTGTATTGTTTGTAGCACTAAAGATGAAAAAATGCTTTTACTTTCTTCTTTCTTTTTGTTTTTCAAAAGCTCACAGTGCAAGTATGCAATAAAAACTGCAAGAATGTGAGTTCTATTACTACGTGACGAGTAGCATTGTGTAATAGAACTCACATTCTTGCAGTTTTCATTGCACACTTGCACTGTAAGCTTTTGAAAAACAAAAACGACGAGCCTTCGCGGATTGGACGATCTATATACTGAACTATGTAGTCATAGAATAGGATTGTATTATGTTTAAAAGTGATATTTAGTGGATAAATCGTATGATTATTTTCTTTTCGATGTGAAACGTTATTGGCGTGCTTTGGCAACGTGACTATGTTTTTAGCGCCATCTGTGTGTAGCTATTCAAACTACAGTTAATGACAATTTAATGTGCTGCCATCTATGTTCTTGTAAAAAAAACTTGTGGCGCTCTTAATCTTCCTGGTTAAGCTATAACTTAGATCAGTGATTCTCAACCTTTTTCTTGTTGCGGCACACATTTAATGATTTCAAAATTTGGCGGCACACAAAGAAAAAGATAAAAATTACTTACTTACTACACACTGCATAAATAGTTTATGACTAAAATTTTAAATACACCAAGACCCCGCTTTGCGTCGCTAATGTGTTCCTGAAAAATGCGACGCAAAGTGAATCACAAATTTTGAAAGCAAATAATAAAATAATTTATTTTTTTGTGGATTTAAATATATATTCATGTTAAAAATATTTTTCTTTTTAAATGATATAATTTAATAATATTAACATTATTATATATTTGCAAAATTTGGCGGCACACAAAAGTGCCGCGGCACAGTGGTTGAGAATCACTGACTTAGATGTTTTGTCCCATTTTTTTTTCTTAATTGCTATTTATTTATTGTGCAGTAATTATTATTTATTAATTAAAGTTGCTTGAAAAATAATTAAGATACCCACCACGCTGCTCCAATGTGGATTGACGGGCTTAAATTATATTATTAATAAAATATTGTGATTTAATTATTATAAAAAAAAAACTTAAATTTCGTTGATTTTTTGTTAATAGGTAAGTAAAGTAACATTATATAAATTAATTTTATATATATTTAAAAATAATTTTTTTTCAATTATATTTTATCATAAATACTACCTTCATATCCAAAAAATCACTATATTATTTCAAAAATATTTAATTATGTGTGTTGTAAAAAATTATAAAAAAAAATTGAAAAATGTAAATGAATGTTTAAGTAGTAATTTATTATAAATAAATGAAAAATCGTTTATTTAAATATCGGCCATTTATTTTATTTTTTCCTCTAGTTTTATATTGTGCGACGCAGTTGTTTTTTATTAACCCCCGACACAAAAACGACGGGGTGTTATAAGTTTGACGTGTCTGTGTCTGTCTGTGGCATCGTAACTCCCAAACGAATGATCCGACTTTAATGCGGTTTTTTTTGTTTGAAAGGTATTTCAGTCGAGAGTGTTCTTAGCTATGTTTGGTGGAAATCGGTTCAGGTCTTCAAGGTCATCAGGTCGTTTGTTAGGTGTGATAGAAATGTTACACGCTCAGTTTGCTTGAAAGCATGTGTGTGATCTGACATTTGAAACACTAATGTCTTCTGGAGCCACTGAGCTGGTCTGATGATAAGGCTCGAAGGTAGGAGACGTAACCCTGGTCTACCTTTTTAGTAAACCCATCGAGTTTGGGCTCGTTGAATTTGTCTTGACTGGTTCTTTTCATGTTTCTAATTGACGAGGAGCTGATGCTGGTAATGGGATGTGGCATATGAAACCCTGGAATGCCGGAATGAAACGGAGAAACCGATTTATATTTTTGCTGAAGAATGACCAAAGTTTAATCTTTATAGCTAGATAGCACCTTGAACTATAATAATTCTTCTGTTTTAACAGATGCCATTGACATACTCACTATTTATGCGGTTTTTCTTGTAATTTCTTTTTTTTTTAATTAATTCTTTTTTTAAATCTAATCGATAACTTTGTTGCAAAATGTGTATCTTGTTATAATGTGAATATCTTTTTACGTCGGGCTTGAATAGTAGAATACTACACTATGAAAAGTTTAAAATCCAAGATGGCCACCACAAAAAAAAAATGGTAAATATGATTTTAGTCGTGGGTTTTTAAATTTTGAATTTAATAGTTAATTAATGACAAGGAGATTGAGAGACATTTGGATCAGCTTTCAACTTCACACAAGTGGAATAAATAATTTTATGTAACAAAACAGTAAATATTGTAAAAATTAATTATTTTAAGATAGCAACTGTTTAGTTTCTTGCCGGCTTTTCAACAGGACCTGCCTTCCAAACCGGTGGTAGAGTCACTACAAATAATGTAATTTGACGTTTCGAAAGGGCTTGTGATTATCCTACTTGAAATAAAAGAACCTAGGGGTCGTGGATTGGAAGAACAAACACAATAGGAACATAGACTTTTATTAACCTATAGAAGAATACAAGAATCAATACAGCACGTTGCGACGCCGTTGAATTAGCACTGCTAGGCCTGAAGGAACCCCTCATCGACAGTGATCTACCTGGGCATCTCATAGCTCTCCACACCCCAACTACACTTGCAGACGAGTTCAGATTCATCGTCGTGAACCCGCACTATACTTTGGTCAATTCACAAAGGCTCGCCCCACTATTTGTCGCGAGGGGAAACCGAAGGGTGCGGGGAGTACATTTCGAACATCAGTTGATCAGTCTCGAGTCGACCACGGCTCGGTGTACACGGGCTATTGTAGGTTGTGTCGCTGCTTGTCATGACCGAACGGAATGATGCTCTACTTAATTTTTTTTACCAATATTATATTTATAATGTCAAAAAAAACGTATCATATGATGATAAACTACATATTTAAATGTGACTTAGCCAGAAGAGTCGTTCCGTTGCCCATTCCTTCAGGTTGACCGACTCGACTTTAATATTTCTATAAAGGTCACTTGATTGGCTTGTTACAGCCGATATAGATTTTCCAAATTAGTCCAAGTCTAGCTGCTGTAAGGCTTTGGTCATTGGTAGTTACCATCCTACTGACAAAGACGTTACGTCAAGCAATTTAGCGTTCCAGTACGGTATCGTGTAGAAACTGAAGGAATGTAGATTTCATGCTACTCCTAACAAGTTAGCCCACTTCTATCTTAGTGGAACGTCAATGAAACAATGTGCGTGGATGCTAACTGACTTTATTCGAGCGTTTGACATACCCGCATTACATTTTATCCAACAACCTTACACTTTTCCCCCTTTAATAAAACTATATTACATACTACTATATACTACACACAACTATTGGTACATATATTGAAAACACTATACTAAACTTAATTAATCTTATCTTTATTTTTATTCCTAATATACGCCCGCATCGTTCGGGCCGACGCATCCGGGGGAGGCGGTGTCGGTGAGAGCTCTTTAGTCACTTGACGCGAACCGCTGCCCCCGGACGCTTCTGCATTTTCGGATGGAACTTCGGCATCACTCTCCACCGCCACATCGTTCTCGACTCCCTCTTCCACCTGTGACTCACTCGCAACGTGCGTGTCGGAGAATCGTGACAGAGAAAACCGATTACTTTTTACTTTGACTATTTGATCCTGGTGTCGACGCCATTCGACCCCTTTTCCGATATCTACTTTATATGACACTGGCCCAGTTCGACTCGCCACTACCCCTTCAGCCCATTTATTCCCTCGTGAGGAGTAGTCGCGCGCCAGGACCGTGTCCCCAACTGCAATATGTCTCTCCGTGCCTCTTTTATTGTTTATCTGGCGATCTTGTGCCGAACGTACTACGGAAGTGACGTCCGGCCGTAAGGCATCCAGACGCCCTCGCAACCGTCTCCCTAGCAAAGACACCGCGGGCGATACGCCAGTAGTGGCGTGATCGCAGTTTCTATACTGAAATAAAAATTTATTTATAGCCGTTGAAATATTTTCTTTTAAAAACAACGCGCGCTTAATCACTTTCTTTATTGTTTTGACCATATTCTCCGCCGCGCCGTTGCCCTGTGGCCGATATGGTGCCGAAGTTACATGTTTTATACAGTTTCGAGCACAATAACTCTCAAAATCTAGCGACTTAAAGGGTGGTCCGTTATCTGTAACGAGCTGGGCAGGAAATCCGAATCTTGAAAATAGGGATTCGAACACAGAAATTGTCGATTCCGCATCTGTCCGGGACATTCTGATAACTTCTACCCACTTTGAATGAGCATCTAAAATAATTAGGTACTTTTTTTCAGCACATTCAGCAAAATCGGCGTGCAGCCGTTGCCAAGCTGTCAAGGGGTACTCCCAAGGATGTAGGCTAGCTCTCGGAGGCGAGTCTCGAACTAGCCTACAAGCCTCGCAATTTTTACATAAATCCTCTAAGTCCCTATCTAAGTTCGGCCAATATACGTAGTTACGCGAAATGTTTTTCATTTTATTGATTCCTAAATGGCCATCGTGTATTTCTTTCAAAACCCCCTTTCGCAATGATGGTGGGATTATGATTCTATATTTATAAATTAAACATCCTAACTCTACTACAATTTCATTTTTCCTCATAAAAAATGCTTTTTCTTCCTCGCAGCTCGCCACAGACGGCCAACCAAATTTTACTTAGCCTACTATTTTACATAATAAAGGATCTCTCTGAGTTTCCCTGCTTACATCTTTAAAATTAATCGATAAGTCTTCTTCAATCAGTTGCACATAACTAACAGAGTCTGAGCCCGTGGGTTGGTACGGCAGCGGCAGGCGGGACAAGGCGTCGGCGGGCCCGTTGTCTCCCGAACGCACGAACTCCACCGTGAAGTCATACGCCGCTAGACGCGCGGCCCAGCGTTGCAAACGACTGGCCGCCGTCTGCGGTATACCTCCTTTTTTCCAAATATAAAACTTAAAGGTTGGTGGTCCGTGCGTAAGATAAAGTGCCTACCGAACAAATATTGATGGTGTTTAGTGATACCAAAAAAGATAGCCAACGCCTCTTTGTCCAGTTGGCTATAATTTTTTTCAGAGTCATTTAACGTTCGCGAAACGCAACTAACCGGGCGTTCCGAGCCGTCCGGATAACGGTGTGCGAGCACCGCTCCGATCCCATACGCACTGCTGTCCACCGACAACACCACAGGCCGACCCTCCTCGTAGTGCGCCAACACTCGGTCGCACATCAACGCGCTCTTCGCTTTGCGAAACGCGTCTTCACAACGATCCCCCCAACGCCACTCGGTATTCTTTTTTAACAAAGTGTGTAAAGGTTGTAGCAGTATACTAAGATTCGGGATGAACTTTCCATAGTAATTTAATAACCCGAGAAAACTTTTTAATTGAGTTACATTTTCGGGGCGGGGAGCGTCGTGAATCGCTTCTAATTTTTTTTTATCCGGATGTAAGCCGATCTTATCAATAATAAATCCTAGGTACTTAACACTAGGTTTTAGAAAACTACATTTACTTAATTTAACAGTAAAGCCCATTGATTTCAACCGTTCAAGTACAGCTCGTAAATTGGCCAGATGTGTTTGTCTGGTCGACCCGGTCACACAAATATCGTCTAAGAAGTCTAAGCCGGGAATACCGCGTAATGTCTCCTCCATTAATTTTTGAAATTTTTCGGGGATACAGGATAAACCGTATGGAGTACGGCGGTATACAAATGCCCCCACGTGAGTTGTTATGGTTGTGTAAGCTTGCGACTCCTCGGACAACAGTACCTGTTGGTACGAATGCTTTAAGTCAATTTTTGAAAACTCTTGCCCGCCACTAAGCGCCGCGAACAACTCCTCTATTCTGGGCAAAGGATAATGATCTCGTTTCAATTTAGGATTAATTGTAATTTTATAATCTCCGCAAATCCGTATCTCGCCGCACTTCTTCACGACTGGTACGATCGGCGTACCGTACTCAGAATAATCAACGCGGTATACATAGCCCTCGCGCTCCAGTCGTTCGAGCTCGCTCTCGACTCGAGCGCGCAGCGCTAGCGGCACCGAGCGCGCCTTTACGTAAACCGGTTCCGTATCAGTGAGCTGTAATTGAATGGTCTTTTTACAAGTGCCTAACGTATCCGTGAATACCTCGGGGAATTCGGCGATTAAACGGTCTACAAATCGATCTTCCACTATTTCCAGTAACTTTATCTGTTTATTATCTAAAGCCCTTAGCCAGTCTCGCCCCAACAAAGGTCGCGACCCATTTTTAATTACGTATAAGGCCAAATTAGGTACTTGAACGTCCTTGACCCTTACGTTTACATGAATATAGCCCAGGGATTCGATTTGTGTACCCGAGTAACAACGTAAGATTAAATTATCCAAAACTAATTGTTTATGCGAAAATAGTTTATAAAAAAGTTTATCACTTATTGCCGAGATGCGGCTTCCTGTATCTATTTCACATTCTAATATATTATTGTCAATTTGCACTTTTATGAAAAATGGTCCGTTACCTTTCGCGGCCAATTCAATATTAAAGAAGTCGTCCTCCTCCGAGACACTTCCGTCGTCCACATAATTGTTCCGTAACGACCACTTACGCACTTCCTCGCACATTTTTTTTAAATGACCCTTTTTTAGGCACTTTTCACATGTGAACTGAGCGTACCGGCACCGGCTGGCCCGATGGCCGGCTCGGCCGCACCGCCAGCAGCACGTCTCGGCCGCCGCCGCCGCCGAGCCCGGCGCGCTGCGGCCGCGCGCGCTGGCCCCGCTCGAGGCCGCTCGCGCCGGGCCGCGCCGCCCGCTCGCCTGGTGCAGGCCCTCGCCCGCTTCCTCACCGCCGACACCTGAGGTCGAATTCGAAGTCCTCGTAGACCCGCTCACCTCCGCGTGCTTCTCTGCGGCTTCCAATGCCAAGGCTAGCTCCACTGCCTCCTTGTATTTGATGTCTTTTTCGGCGAATATTCTAGATCTCATGAGCTCATTTGACAACCCTGACACGAACTGGTCGCGTAGGTTCTCTTCTAGCATCGCTCCAAAATTACACGTCGTTGCCAGGTGTTTTAAATTGTGTAAGTACTCCGTAAGAGGTTCGCCGGGACGTTGTCGACGTAAGCGGAAAATATGGCGCTCGGCTATTTCGGAGCGTTTTGGTTCTAAATGTTCCGAAATTAATTTAACCAATTCATTGAAACACTTAGATTCCGGATGCGCCGGCGAACACAAATCACACATCAAATTATAGGTTGCTTCACCGACTATAGTTATTAATAACGGCACTTTTAGTTCCTCTTTGATTTCATTCAATATTATATATTGTTGTACACGCCTGATATAAGCCGGCCACTGTTTAGAATTAATGTCAAAGGGTTCTAATTTACCGATCGGCATGTTTATTTTAATAAATAACGCGTGGAACACTGAAATTACACGAATTAACCCGACTCGTCGCCAATGGAACGTCAATGAAACAATGTGCGTGGATGCTAACTGACTTTATTCGAGCGTTTGACATACCCGCATTACATTTTATCCAACAACCTTACACTTAGTTTGCATTATCGGTTACCATCAAGTGTGATTATAGCTTAGATATACCATCAAGGGCTAACTTGTAATGAATAAAAATAATAATAGGTATCATGGGTTCACGCTTTACAATAAAAAATTTTAAATAAAAATAGAACCGACTCAAAACGCACTAAAAAGTAAAAAATAACTGTGTCATTTAGTTGCTTTAAATTACTTAAGCATATCTATGAAGTCGGTGCCAGAAAGTTTAAGGAACATTTATTTTACGTAGTAAAGCATTTTGTGGGTTCTAGGTAACGTCCTTAAAGTGGAAACCTTGGCTGGCACCGACTCCTAGATATGCTTAAGTAATTTAAAGCAACTAAATGACACAGTTATTTTTTACTTTTTAGTGCGTTTTGAGTCGGTTCTATTTTTATTTAAAAAATTTTATTTCTTACTTTTTAGTGATTTATCGCCACGTAACGTACTCGTACTATACTGGCATAGTATATTATATACCACTAGAAGCCAAAAAGCTACCGATACCGAGACAAAAACCGAAATCGCTGTAAGCGTGACTCCAGAATTTGAAGAGTTCCTTCAATTTCCCCAGGATATCCTCATCAGATCCTAACATGATGACAATGGGACCACCTTGGAAGTATGCCCTTTCTAATAAAAAAAGAATTATCAAAATCGGACAACTCTGTAAAAAGTTAGCGTGGTCATACATAAAAAAATAAAAAAATATACGTGTCGAATTGAGAACCTCCTCCGTTTTTTTTCGTCGGTTAAAAACGGGAACTTAACTTTATAACTACGGGAACCCTACGTTCCTTCTGCCGTCTTGACTGTTCGACGATCCTTTTTTATTTTCTAAATCCTCCGAAGGGTCATCCGTTACAATAGTGTTAGCCGAAAGCTAAAAAGGAAAAGGTATCAAAATACTTGGACCTTGCTCATGAGATTACCGCCATGAGGAATGTTGAGTCGACGATCATTGTTCCTATAGTCGTTTCAGTCAACTTATAGCGAAAAGCTTTGACCAACATCTTAAAAAGCTTTCGCTTGTCTGTTGGACCAAGGGTCGGAGAAGGCAGTAATTCTTGAAACGACGCGTATTGTGAGGTTCCTCACTCTGGAGCCCTGACCATCGGTTGCTTGGACCCCCGGGCCCCGCAGCAGGCGGAATGGATTTTTCAAAAATTTTCAATAATGTTAGCCGCCACTTAAACCCCCCTTCCCCCCTTACATACAACCATAAAGACTAGTAAAATAGACATAACGGTAGTATTAAATTAGATATTTACTCAATAATAAAAGGTCAAAATGATAATTAGCACGATAACATTAATTGCCCAGATAGTAAAATGTGGGTGAATCAGTCAGTCTCGATTCTTTCAAGATGCACATAACAAGTTTTGTGATATTGTGAGTTTTACTTCATTTTGTTTATTTTCATAAATGTTTTAAATTAAATAATATAAATTTCTTAAAAATATATAGTTTTCGTAAACTGAATTTTTTGTAACGTTACCCGATCTCTTCAACAGATTCCTGTTTTTTTTGTTTTTTTGCTAGGTGTGTGCTACATCCAGTAGCTCTGGAGGTAGCCATTCCTAGATTAGCTTACAAGTTTTTTGAAAATTATCGTTTTTGTCTCACTATTTATTTATTATCGATTTTTGACGTGACAACGTCTGCACGCACGAAAAAACATGACGTCATGCGTCGTTACCTCGCTTTGAGGCGTTCCATGTAAGGCTTGAAGTGCAAGCGAGAGCGCGGAACGAGCGACAAAGAAGCACAATCGGCCTTTGCGTTCGACATCCGCTATTAAATATATTAATTTTAAATTAAAAATTAATATATTTATTATAAATTTATAAATATATCAACATCAATTATTTTATTAATTTAAATTAATATTTATAAAAATATACTTAAATTAAAAATATTAATAACCAATTAAATGCTACCATTCCATCAGTATTTTCTTAAGACGTTGTCACGTTCAACTATCGTCAGTAAACCGACTTTACAGACAACCAATTTCTTTTCGTTACTTTGTAGGTATGTGGCTGCAACGTTTTGCACCTATGTTTAAACGACTTCAAAAAAATTCGTTTCTCAATTCGACCGTATATATTTTTTGTTAGTTTTTTTTCTCGATTAGATTTGTTTACCAAAATTTAAAAATAATATACTGTACCAGCTGTTGTCTGCGACTTCGTCCGCGTCAATTTCTATTATTATGATCGCGATTAAGAAGTTTTTAAGAGTACTAGTCTTCGAAGATGAGTAATTTTCCCTTTCTTTTTCACATTTCCACTGATTCTTCGCTCTTATTGGTTTTAGCGGGATGTTATATAGCCTAAAGCCTTCCTCGATAAATGTACTATCCAATACAAAATGAATTTTCCAATTCGAACTAGTAGTTCCTGAGATTAGCGCGTTTAAACAAACATACCTATATACTACTAACTATAGCTTTGTAATATTAAAGTAGGTACTAGTACGTCGACGTGGCCGTAATTTTCTCAAAAACAACTAAACTCATTTCTTGTCTGGGGCTTTTGTTAATAAATCAATATTTTTGAGAAGGTTTCGTATAATCTCGTTACTTAGTGCTTTAACAGAACGTGAAATCTATGAGACGAATATCTTAGCATTCCATGGATTCACCGTGCGGGTGCCGGGTCCATCGCGTGGCTGAGAGAAAAACTCCGAACAGAGCCCGAGACTTGTGACACGGGTGTAGGTTTAAGGGTACCCTTTGTGACGCGCGTCAACACTCACCTCCTCTGTTCAAGTTATTCTCCCTGCCCAACCATATTCGGAAGGACCCTACTAGTGCAGCTTTGGACACTCGTTCCAATATGGAGCTTACTGCACTTCTAGTAAGGCCAAGGTCTTTTAGCTGGTTGTGGAGAGACTTCGCTGGTATACCCCTCGCACCCACTTCTACCGCGTATAAACTAACCACATAGCCATTTTTGGTTAGTTCATTAGTAAGGTAATAGTATTTATTCACTTTGAATACATGGTCTTTAGAGATGTTTGTTTCCCACGGCACTGTAAGCTCAACAAGTACTATACGTTTGATTTGTTTGGAAAAAAAAAATATGTCCGGTCTAGATTCACTATATTCTATATTATGTATTTTTTTCAGTATTCTAGTATTATTTTTCCACGAAAACCTAACATTCTCATGGATGTCAGTGCTACAAGATCCCAAGATTATAAACTCAACTACGGAAATTCGGAAGAAAATCGTTAATACAAGTGAGTAAGAGATTTTTGGAAATTTTTATGTCATAATCAGCCTATTAACGGCCTACTGTAGGGGCAGGTTTCACTTCTATTAGGTAAGGGGATATGGAGTGTAGGCCCAACACACTGCCTTAACGGATTGGCGGGTTAAGGGTGATAAAGCTTAATTCAATAACGATCGCTGTGTTGATGTTAGTTAGCGACTAGGACCGGCGGCTTAACATGTTCGAGGGGCGTAACACCACGAACTTCCCGACTCCGAACTTATATTTCTAAGAAGATAATCGCAGAATTATTCCACCTGATCTAGGATTCAAACCCAGGACTATGGAGGGTAGAGGAAAGGAGGATCATCTGTGTATATGAAAAAGTGTCCGTCAAAATGTATTAAATTAGGATGGCGCCACAGTTGCATCAAAGTAACTCTCAAAAGAAGCGCCAAATATTGTTAGAGTATATTTTTTTTGTTTTGAGATTTACGTCCACTTGGACAACTTTTCACAACACAAATTTTACCCATAACTGTTTCGTTATTCACTCACTTTTTCATAAAATTAAATGTTTATATATCAATAACCGTACTATTTACTGTTTACGAACTAAAATCACTCTAAACGCACGTTTGGTTATAATTCTGTAAGGTTATATTTACCACAATATTTTGTACAACGTAAGTTGTTGAAGTTCTCAATAATTAACTACTTTAGTCGATAATGACATTAAATTTTTTAACTCGGCATACTTCAATTCATCTACGATTGCTACATTCATACCATACCCTGTGCATCCACTAGCGCGATTGTGGAGGATTTTTGAACTGTTATTTAACGCATACAACTGGACACTTTTTCAACTTTTCTCCCATATAAGATGACTCTCCTTTCCTCTACCCTCCATACCCAGGACCTTGCGATCGAAGCCACTGGACAGTTTTTTTTTAATTTACATTATATTTTAGTGTTGCCGACTCATTGGTCCAGTAGATTGTCTATGTTGTAATTCAAAACCCGAGTCGGTCTGTGAAATATAGAGCTATTCTTACCCAGCACCGTAACTAGGGCAGTGCCAGCGGTGCCCAGGCACAGGGGCGTAGAAATTATCAGACCATATACAAACAGTACCATATTTATACTAAAGCCAAACTCGATTGAGAATGCTTGTCAACAAAAAAATGTGTGCGTGTACTAGCGTACACTCGTAAGAAGTGAAACTAACTAACTAACTTATCAACATTCAAGTATTAGAAAAAATTGATACCATAATTACACCCACGTGTTAGTGTATTGAAAAATACAATCAAAAACTGAGGTTCATTTTAAATAACGTGGAAAAATAAATACCATAATTACACCTAAGTATTAGACGCGTAACGAAAAAATGTTACACTAAATTTTTTTCCAACCCCGATTAAGAAGTTTCACTTCAAAAATTTAAAATAAAGGTTAAAAACGCAACACATTTTATGTCTAATAAATTTAAAATTGTGTTTTGTTGTTTCAAAAAATCCTATTTAAAAGATATTGAATATATTAATTAGTTTTAAACTTACTAATCTAATTTAATATCATGAATTCGTCATTAACAAGTTAATTAAATAAAATAGGTGTAAAATGACTAGTGATTTCTACCTTCATTTTTAATTTGTTGATAAGCATTCTCAATCGAGTTTGGCTTTAGTATAGAGTCAGTTACAAGTCTGTAGGGCGCAGTTACGCACGCTGGCACAGGCTGCATAAATTGGCTCTGTTCTTACCAGAATTTCGGAGTAGAGAAGGTGGCGGTTTTACGCCCTCGTGGATTGGCAACAAGTTAGGCATAGCTAGCGCCAAATTTCAAGTCCTATTTGGAGGGAAATCTAAATCGATTGGCGGTCTCTTTGTAAGGTAGTAACTTGCCTCGGCCGAAACCTCCCAGCAGTCCGTATTTGAACCACTACTTTTGGCTCTCTCGGCTCTCATATTGGCTTTATTTCAAGTAGGCTGTTTTACGAGCACTTTTGAAGTGTCAAGTCTGTCAGTACGTAGTGACTCTACCACCGGTGCGGAAGGCAGAGAAAATGCTGAGCATTTGCTCTTTTTAACCGACGAAATAAATGGAGGAGGTTCTCAATTCGACGCGAATATTTTTTTGTAACTTTTTAAAGAGTAGTCCGATTTTTGATAATTCTTTTTTATTAGAAAGGTCACAGATACAAAATGGTCCCATAGT
Organism: Mycalesis mineus; assembly: GCA_034621355.1. Classification (NCBI taxonomy): domain Eukaryota; kingdom Metazoa; phylum Arthropoda; class Insecta; order Lepidoptera; family Nymphalidae; genus Mycalesis; species Mycalesis mineus. The sequence goes on along the minus strand of JAXAVZ010000334.1, from coordinate 105,605 downwards.
CATCATGTTAGGAACTGATGATGATATCCTGGGAAATCGAAGGAACTCTTCAAATTTTATAGGCACACTTGCAGCGATTTCGATATTTGTGTAAGTATCGGTAGCTTTTTGGTTAGAAGTGCCGTATAATGTACTCTAATAGTTTAGTACGAGTAGGTTTATACGTGTCGATTAATCACTAAAAAGTAACAAATAATTTGATTTTTATAAAAAATTGAACCGACTCAAAACGCACAAAAAAGTAAAAAATAACTGCGTCATTTAGTTGCTTTAATACTTTTTACGATCCCGTCTTGAGTGTCGAAAGAAAAGCTGATTTCTTCCAAGATCTTTGTCGTTATATAACTGTTACTATATAACATTTACTTCGAAAATAGTATTAAACACATACAGTGTAAACTCTATATAACACTGAAGGGACTGTCCATTTTATGGCGTTATAGAGAGTTGTCGTTAAATGGAGAGAAGAAAAGTCAGAATTAGAAAAACAAAAAGTTTATTTCAGTGTATAGTCTGTTATTTTTGCCTTACGTCTTTTGCTGCACTAGTAATTCTCTTTTATTGAAGTGAAACTTCTTTATCGGGGTTGGAAAAAAATTTAGTGTAACATTTTTTCGTTACGCGTCACATTTTTCCGTTACGCGCCATCTTTGACTTATGGAAGTGACGTGATAAATATATATATATGTTATATTGAAGTGATCAGCAAAATCAAAGGGTTTATTTTAATTCTAATTCCAGTAAATTTCTAAAAAAAGTAAGCAATTACGACTTCAATGATAGTAATAATTCTATTACAATTAATGAAATTCAATAATAATCTTTGTAGTAATAAGCTAAAATGAAATAATTGTAGAATTTGTATTTATGTCTATGATAATAAAAGCCTTTTATTAAACTTTATCTAATTTAACTTTATTTAACCAATTTCTGTAAAGTTGTATTTAGTAAATTATTTTTTGAAAAATAACGTCATAAAAAAGTTTCACTTCTTACGAGTGTACGCTAGTACACACACACATTTTTTTTTATTTCTTTATTCATATCTTGCGATATTGAGGCATCTGGGTGATAAAGGAAGTAATTTTCCAAAAATTTAGCTGCTTCCAAAGCTTCTTTAATGCTCGGCGGAGGCTCAGGTTTATCTGTCTCATCTTCTTCATCTCCTTGTTCTTGATCCTCAGTGTTTCTCACAGAATTTAAAATTTCTTGGTCTGTGAGTGAAGCCGTTATAAGCAGGCAGTCGTCTACTTCAATGTAGTTTTGAAGATTTACCGTATTTCCTGCCATATTGAACTGTTCGGTATGCATGATGCCGACAACCGAGTTTATTGCGGACTAAAACGACAAAAAAACAACTGCGCAGTTTTTACTAATTTTGGCAACTTAAAAGATACTTTTTATTACTTAACTGTTATCGTTATTAAGAGTGGGTGTAATGCTATGTAGAGTGTGTCATTGTATGGTAAACAAGCTACACCAACCAAAACCGATTGATTTCGGCGCTTTAGGGAGTTTTTCGTTAAATCGAGGGACGTTACATGGAGTTTACACTGTATTTTGAACTTTTGTAGAGGCAAGTCCTTGAAATAAAAGATTTTTATTTATTTAATGTAGCAACATCAGCCGAGTCTTCAATAAAATGCAAGACGGCTAGGAACGTGACGGGGCTGTGCGTTTGGAGACAAAACTGCGACTACGGCGCCACCGCGATAGACGTGACGATGTACGCGCCTCACTGGTACAAAATGTGAGTTACCTACCCTCATCTATATATAGAGTGGTGCAGTGGGTAGTGACCCTGCTTCTGCGTGACGAGAATGTTTGTGTGACGAGCATGGATGTTTCCAGTGTCTGGGTGTTTATTTATATATTATAAGTATTTATGTATAATATATATATATTTATGTATAATATATATATATATATATATATATATATATATATATATATATATATATATATATATTTATGGAGAAAGCATATCAAAATTTAAAATGAAGGCAAAAATGAAACTCATTTTGTGCCTAATAAATTTAAAATTGTTTTGTTTTTTAACCGACTTCAAAATAAAGGTTATTAAAAAACTTATTTAAAAGATATTGCATATATTAATTAGTTTTAAGCTTACTAATCTAATTTGTCATGAATTCGTCATTAACAAGTTAATTAAAAAAAAATAGGTGTAAAATGATAAGTGATTTCTACCTTCATTTTTAATTTGTTTGTTGATAAGCATTCTCAATCGAGTTTGGCTTTAGTATAGAGTGCCTTGTTGGTTTAGTGGTTAGTATATGCTTCGATCACTAGGTCCTGGATTCCAATCGTCAGGTCACGAAATAATTTCTTTCTACTATGAAATTTTCAGTACATTCTAAGCCTGGAGTCGGGAAGTTGGTGGTGTTACACCCACGTGCCTCGGAAAGCCGTCGGTCTCAATAAACAACATAATATGATAGTGATCGTTAATAAATGATACACTTTCACTCTAAGCCGCCAATCCTGTTCTATAAGGAGCCAATCGCCAGAAACCGACTTTCAATTTTAAAAAAAACGCATCGAAATTGGTCCATCCGTCGGGGGATAAAAATTAGCAAGGATCTGTTTTTTCTTATCTTAAAAGAGCTTACAAAATTAAACAATAAGGTTAAAACAAACATTTGAATTTGACAATATTTTATTGACAAAACGTACAATACATTTGACGACCTCCGTGGCGCAGTGGTATGATGAGGTCCTGGGTTCAATTCCCGGCGGGGCAGATTGAGATTTTTCTTAATTTGTCTTGGTCTGACTGGTGGGAGGCTTTCGCAGTGGCTAGTTACCACCCTATCGACAAAGATGTACCGCCAAGGGATTTAGCGTTCCGGTACGATGTCGTGTAGAAACCGAAAGGGGTGTGGATTTTCATCCCACTACTAACAAGTCCGCTTCCATCTTAGATTGCATCATCACTTAACATCAGGTGTGATAGCAGTCAAGGGCTAACTTGAAGTCGATAAAAAAAAAACTCAAAAACTTTTGCCTTATATGCCCTATTAATTTTTTTTATAATATTATTTATTTAGTATTATTTGTTCAACATTTATGCGTCCACCAAGTACCGGCAAGAGTTGCCATTGCAAACGTTTTCCCACAGTTAGTGCACTTCCAATCTGGTTCGTTAGCGTGCCACTCATCAAAATGTTCCTTCAGTTGCTCGATCAATTCACTGCCAAAGAACTTGCGCTTGCACGGAGAACACTCCACCTCTATACTCACATTAGATATCGACGGTGCTCCCAAGAACACCTTGTACATCGGTGACACCGTTTCCTCCAATTGCAAGTCGTATTTCCTAGAATTGATGTCCGGATTCTTAACTTCTGTATACAAATATCTTATGTATGGATACTTGTTTGTATATCTTCGATAATATGACCGTTGTGACACTTTGTCTGGCATTAACTTAATATCCTTCACCACGAATTTGAGTAGAGGGATTAACGAAGGATTTGCCTTCATCAAAGCTTCTATTGTAGATAGATACTGGTTTATATGTGCGAACGGTGCATTTTTAGCTGGGCAGCTTATTTGGATATCTTGTGGCAGAGTTTTAAGAGGATTGTATCGCGGCATTAGGTTTTTGTTTATAAGTGTATGATCTAATTGGTGGACGGTAGACCGTTCGTAAAAGGTTATCGAACTTTTTTGTATAGTTATTTTAACTTCCCACCAATTTAATATGGCTTCCAAGGGTAATGTGTTTAATTTTATTTGTGTAGGTTCTGGTTCAGCACCGTTGAAAATTGTGTCGTTCAATGCGGGGTTGGGTCGTCTGAAGAAGAGCTGATTCAGTTGGTTTCTTGAGCATTTAATTTCTAGCACAATGTTGTCACTTTTATTACTGCTGCCTTTAGAATCTGCTGGTGTTGCTGTGTCTTCAGCTAGTTTATTAACAGTGCTTTTGGCTAAAACCTTAGCTCTTTCCAAAGTTACATTCAGATATGCTTTGAGGTTGTCATAGTTTGTTTCTAGCATTTCATTTAAAACATTCTTATCTTCACGAGCTTTCGACGAGTTGATGTTTTTGTCGAAGTCGTCCCACTGTGGCCAGTCTTTTAGATACTTTTTCATTATTGTCAAATATATTTCGCCCTCCAATTCATGGATGTTCCACAAGTTGATGTCAAACTCTTTGTCGAGTATGTCAACTATTTGAGCATTTGTAAGGACTGTGCTCTGTTTGTTGTCGTTGTTGATCAACCGTTTGAACAGTTGTATGATGGGTTTATCTGGAAATAGATATAAACACTATGTTAATTAAGAGGACAGTGTGTGTGTGTGTGTGTGAAGGAAGATGTAGTGACTGAAATTGAGAAAGGGACACTTAGATGGTTTAGGCATGTGGGGAATGGATGAAAGAAGAATAAAAGAGACTTATGAGGTGAGTGGAAGGGGAAGGGGAAAGAAAGGAAAATGGTTCTGGGCCAAATTCAGGACATTATAAATAATGGCCAGGTCAAGAGTACCCTAAACTGATGAACTTATCTCTGCCTACCCCAGTGAGAATAAGGTGCAATATTATGTATTTAATTAAATCAAATATGTATAATTTTTATTTACCACAAGTTGGCCCTTAACTGCAATCACATCTGGGGGTAAGTGAAGAAAATATTACTCAACTGTCTCCGTGAGTGACTCGTCAGCCAGGTGGCTTCAGATCACTAGGTCCTGGGTTTAAGTTCTGGGGTTGCGCTATAGATTATGCCAAGTTTATCTTTATTCTTAAAAAATTGGTTGTCCGTAAAGTCGGTTTACTGACGATAGTTGAACGTGACAATGTCTTAAGAAAATACTGATGGAATGGTAGCATTTAATTGGTTATTAAAATTTTTAATTTACGTATATTTTTATAAATATTAATTTAAATTAATAAAATAATTGATTTTGATTTTATAAATTTATAATAAATATATTAATTTATAAATATATTAATTTTTAATTTAAAATTAATATATTTAATAATTATATTTAATAGACGGATGTCGAACGCTGCCGAACGCAAAGGCCGATTGTGCTTTCTTTGTCGCTCGTCCCGCGCTCTTGCTTGCACTTCAAGCCTTACATGGAACGCCTCAAAGCGAGGTAACGACGCATGACGTCATGTTTTTTCGTGCGTGCAGCCCCGGCTCTATCGAATTATAAGACGTTGTCACGTCAAAATTTCCGAATAAAGTTTCATTTTTCATTGAAAGTTCAAAAATTATGATACTACATTGGCTCTCATAGGATTAGTGTCCAGGGGCTGTTAAGGACAAGGTTTTATGGCAAGAGGACCATTTATAAGATAACTAATATATGTTCTCGGGTTCACCCGCATATTACCAGTTCCCATGGTAATATCAGTTACTTCACATAGGTCTCGCTATTATATACATAATTTTCACAATCCAACTAGTAGTTTCAGAGATTGGCTCAAACCAACACACTACAGATACAAAAACAAATTAAAATTAATTTTTTTGACGTAAGTATCGTATCATATGCATTTAGTAGCTGTTAATTTAAATTTACAACAGACACTAAAAATTTATTTATATAAGATTTCGTGAAAATTTCTCGCGGACTAATTCGTGGGCGACCGCTAGTGGGGTAGATAATAGCGGACAATTAAAAATTATGTTATTTTTCGATAGGTGAAGCAATTATGATTAAGTAAATAGATTAAGTTACCCATGACTGGGTCGTCGTCGTCGTCAGAGTTGATTGCAACTATGTCTACCAAAACTGAATTCGCCATATTTAGTGTCGATTTACGTTATTTATTCACTTTCAGTAGCCTTTAATTGTATTACTTTTGTTCTTATGGAAAAGGAAAATCGGTATATTCGATAACAAACAATAATAACAAGAACCACAGAATTGATTCAAAGCTTGTTATTTTGTCTGTCAAGTGTCACACTCACAGACAGATAAAATATTATCTATATGTGTCTATGAACTAGGGATGTCGATATTTATTGAACATCGATGCATCGGTATAATTATAAAATCGGAACATTGATGTTTTTTAATGACATTTTACACATTTTTTTACTTAACAGCTGTTGGTTCTAGCGATTGTAAACCTTTTGATTCGAGTTAAATTTATACACATACAATTTATCTGTTTACAACTGACCTCAGAGATCAGTGATAAAATTATTGGTTTAAACAGGAAAATTAATAAGATGTACCTAATAATAATTTTTAAATAGTATAGTAAAAATGAATAATTTGAAAAGTACAACAGTTTCTTGCCAGCTTATTAGCAGAACATGCATTCAGAGCCGGTGGTAGAGTCACTGAGTTTTGATAGTAAACTAAACCTATCCTTACTAAGGCTATTATTAAATGATTATTGTAAACAACAAACAAGTCTGTAAGTATAGATGGATGGATGTTAGTTACTCTTTCACGCAAAATCTGAATGGATTTTGATGAAACTTTATAATAATACATCAGAATAACACAGAGGATACTTTTTAACCGACGAAAAAAAACGGAGGAGGTTCTCAATTCGACACGTATATATTTTTTTGTTTTTTTTTATATGTATGACCACGCATAACTTTTTACAGAGTTATCCGATTTTGATAATTCTTTTTTTATTCGAAAGGGCATACTTTCAAGGTGGTCCCATTGTCATAATTTTAGGATCGGATGATGATATCCTGGGGAAATTGAAGGAACTCTTCAAATTTTGGAGGCACGCTTACAGCGATTTCGGTTTTTGTCTCGATATCAGTACCTTTTTAGCTACTAATGCCGTATAATATACTATGACAGTATAGTACGAGTACGTTACGTGGCGATGAATCACTAAAAAGTAAGAAATAAAAAATTTTAACAAAAAATAGAACCGACTCAAAACGCACTAAAAAGTATAAAATAACTGTGTCATTTAGTTGCTTTAATCTAATTAAGCATATCTAGGAGTCCCCACTTTACTACGTAAAATAAATGTTCCTTAAACTTGGCTGGCACCGACTTCATAGATATGCTTAAGTAAATTAAAGCAACTAAATGACACAGTTATTTTTTACTTTTTAGTGCGTTTTGAGTCGGTTCTATTTTTTGTTAAAAATTTTTATTGTCCCCTATTTTTTATGGGAACGGGGACTACGCGGGTGTCACCGCGAGCGTCCTTTAGTTTAAAAAAAATATATTGAGTTTGACATTTAATATGGTTTTGTTTTGTTTCAGGCCCTGTAAAGCCGATGAAGTGTGTTGTCCATACCAATACATAATGGTGCAGACTCAACCGAAACAACCCAGCATTTCTGATGACTACTTCGAACTTGATGACGATTATTAGTTTGCAATCTTTTTATACGTCTTAAGCCAAATATATTATTAGTCCCCGAACCAGGAATTACCTGTCACTAATGCCGGTGCCAGAAATAGTCTAGATTTAAGCATGTTCTGCGTAAGATTGCGGCATCAACAATAGTTCGCAATATTCTCAAAAACTGCTAAACTACATTTGACGAAACTTGCACTTTTTTCAAAGTTGGAGTATACCTAGTTCAATTAAAATATTGTTTTGCAATTGGACTGTCGTTAATATATGCTTGGACAAACAAACGGTCATACACACACTTAGGTATCAATGTACATCCGTATCTGATTTAGACTAACATACATATGTTTGTCTAGATCTAAAGCTGTGAAATTCTAAGAATATTACATACACAGGATGTATTTTTGACATATATTAGACTGATTGTTTAATTAATTAAATTAATCAAATGCTGACAAAATAATAAATTAATTTTTTTTTATCATTACAAGTTAGCCCTTGACTGCTATCACATCTGATGTTAAGTGATGATGCAATCTAAGATAGAAGCGGGTTAATCTAATAGGAATATAATGAAGTCCACGTCCCTTTCGAATTCCGCCCGACATCGTACCGGAAAGCTAAATCGCTTTGCTGTACGTTTTTTATACACACAGCTCTACTCCACCTATCACACTTCTTAATTCTGTAACTCAGTTGTCCACTCATACTCATCAATGCTTTCATTTTATTTCGTCTAACTCTCTTGAGAAAAAATAATGTCAGATTTTCAGGGTGCATCCACTGGGAGGTACCCCCAAATTTTAGTTCTATAGAACTGTTGATACACCGTATTAGTGCTAAGTGTCCCATTAGTTCTATATAGAACTAATGGGACACAAAATTAAACAAATGTCGATATCAACATCTTGTTTGTACGTTACATATAAAATATCTAGATATAGTTTTTATAAGTATAATAGCAATCTCTTTTGATTGCCATAATAAATGTCCACTTAAATTTGAGAGTATCTATATACATACTATATCGAATACAGCTTTGCTTAAATTGCACAAAACGTCTATAAAATGGTATTGAGGTTTTTAGTATACCTAAACTGAATGGTTTGCGCGAAAGATACTTAAGTGGTAAAATGTGTCCCCCTGTAACTTGTAAATAAGAGAATATTTTTTTAGACACAACTACTACTTGGTTTTAACAACTTAGCTTTTGTCGCAAGGGACATTTTATTGTTAAAAATAAAATGAAATATCAATCAAAATAATATAAAGTTTATAACTTATATGCTATAAGTAAAGTCAAGAGAAAAAACTATATAGAACTATTGGGATATAATTTGACAGCACGGAAAGTATCCCAACAGTTCTATAGAACTACGGTATGGGGTACTACTGGGATGCACCCGATTTTCAAGAATTCATTTCATTTCTGTCGTTTCTGTAGTTCAACCATGACACTGTTGTCAGCGTATGCCAGACTAGTTTAGAATTCATACGGCGCCCTTAGTCATAAGCACGCTCTTTCATGCAACGCGGCGTGAAGCAAACTACGACAACAGTGAGCTTCAGCCATTAATATTTTAATGATATGGATAATACTCGCGATGTTTGTATTATAATATACCTTCTTATAAGATTAATAACTACATTTACTTATAATATAAATTTAGTTAACTCAGAATTGGTAAAAAAACCATAAATCTCACAAGTTTTACTAATTTTTGTCGGGACCCTTTTCAAAACATCCAAAATGATTCGAGAGCATCATTACTATGGAGGGTAGAGGAAAGGAGAGTCATCTTATATGGGAGAAAAGTTGAAAAAGTGTCCAGTTGTATGCGTTAAATAACAGTTCAAAAATCCTCCACAATCGCGCTAGTGGATGCACAGGGTATGGTATGAATGTAGCATTTGTAGATGAATTGAAGTATGCAGAGTTAAAAAATTTAATGTCATTATCGACTAAAGTAGTTAATTATTGAGAACTTCAACAACTTACGTCGTACAAAATATTGTGGTAAATATAACCTTACAGAATTATAACCAAACGTGCGTTTAGAGTGATTTTAGTTCGTAAACAGTAAATAGTACGGTTATTGATATATAAACATTTAATTTTATGAAAAAGTGAGTGAATAACAGAACAGTTATGGGTAAAATTTGTGTTGCGAAAAGTTGTCCAAGTGGACGTAAATCTCAAAACAAAAAAAATATACTCTAACAATATTTGGCGCTTCTTTTGAGAGTTACTTTGATGCAACTGTGGCGCCATCCTAATTTAATACATTTTGACGGACACTTTTTCATATACACAGATGATCCTCCTTTCCTCTACCCTCCATAATCATTACGCAGTTCCCGCTATCTTGGCTTGTCTATTTTGACAGTGTATGTCATTGTCAAAACAGTCAATCACATACTGACATTAACGTTCCGTAATACTTAAGAGTAAATAACGCAAATTTAGAGTTAGAAAGATTCCTTATTATAATGTAACCTACAGTTAAGTTAATTAAATATTAATAAATACGCAGAAATTAGATTAGTTGTTTTATTCGCATTTTTGTACCTAATATTCCTTTACAATATTCAGACATTTACAATTACTAGGTAAACAGGTTTAAAATTAAAAATATGCTTCAAATCAATACAAATAATAATTTAAGTTAACTTTAAATACATTTTATTTTAAAACTTTAGACCAACGTACGTATTTCGATCACCAACTAAAATATTTTTTAAAATATTTAAATCTACGTTTACATGCCAATCGATACAATTAGATATATTAATAACTGTTTAAAAATAATATTACTTTATCAAAGGACCCTTACGGCCCACGTTAGGTTAAACAAGCCGTGTTAATACTTCTCATAGTTGTAAAAACTGCAGTTCGGACAGGTTCGATGGTTCTTCTTGCCCCGGCGACATTTGTAATCGTAGTTCCTGCTTCGGTCCCTCGAATCAGACCTGTGGGGAGAACCTATTTAGTAAATTCAAGTGTCTGTAAAAAAATCACGTTTAATCTTTTGAACAACTTAAATAGCTTTCTCCCAAAGTAATGTTCCAATCTACACAGTTCTCTACAAGCACTTTCGAAACGACAATTTTTAACCGACGAAAAAAACGGAGGTTCTCAATTCGACACGTATACATATATTTCTTTTTTATGTATGACCACGCATAACTTTTTACAGAATTGTCCGATTTTGATAATTCTTTTATTAGAAAGGACATACTTCCAAGGTGGTCCCATTATCATGTTAGGATCTGATAATGATGTCCTGGGAAAATTGAAGGAACTCTTCAAATTTTGTGGACACGCTTACAGCGATTTCGGTTTTTGTCTCGATATCGGTAGCTTTTTGGCTACTAGTGCCGTATAATATAATATGACAGTATAGTACGAGTACGTTACGTGGCGATAAATCACTAAAAAATAAGAAATCGTGCCAACACGTCAACACGTTTGGCGGTATAGTCTTGGCTTACTAGTAAATAGCCACGACCGAAGTCTTCCACCTAAATCAATCCAGAAAATCTTAATCGGTTTATTTATTTAATTATATATGAGATACGCCAACAATGGCAACTGTATACATCCATGGAAAAAAAAATCAAGTATAAAATCAAGTGCTGATACCTACTGACATTTCTTACAAGCATATACAACATTTTCATTTTTCCGGTTCAGCCGGAAATCGAACTTAGCACCTCAGTCTAATAAAATCTGCGCATCACACGGAGGCCGTTAAGTACGTAGATACGAGGTGATTCTCTTGACTCTACCTTGATCGTGATCGCGACAGCCTGCAGTTGGAGCGTTTCTTCAAGGAGACGTCGTCTTCCTCAGGGTCCTGAATCTTGAACAGGATGCCTCGGTACTGGTACACCAGGTACACCAACGTCAGTAGTGCCGCTACCTGTGGGATACAATACACTATTATTTTTCTTTTATGATGTCATTATTGAAGGAACCTCAATGATTGAATGTCTGAATGAGCCCCACAGTGGTGGGGCCAGCAGGCTTCCCTCCTGTTAGGAAAGGAGGCTATAGTTAGGGTTGCCAACCATCCTGTTTTTCCAGGACATGTCCTGAATAGTTTTTAAGCAGCGTCCTGGGTTTTTTGACGTGACAACGTCTTATAATTCGATAGAGCCGGCTGCACGCACGAAAAAACATGACTCATGCGGCGTTACCTCGCTTTGAGGCGTTCCATGTAAGGCTTGAAGTGCAAGCGAGAGCGCGGAACGAGCGACAAAGAAGCACAATCGGCCTTTGCGTTCGGCAGCGTTCGACATCCGTCTATTAAATATAATTATTAAATATATTAATTTTAAATTAAAAATTAATATATTTATTATAAATTTAAAATATAAATTTATAAAATCAAAATTAATTATTTTATTAATTTAAATTAATATTTATAAAAATATACTTAAATAAAAAATTTTAATAACCAATTAAATGCTACCATTCCATCAGTATTTTCTTAAGACATTGTCACGTTCAAGTTCAACTATCGTCAGTAAACCGACTTTACAGACAACCAATTTTTATATTTTAGAATTCGCGCGCCTTTTCTCAAATGTTTACGCTACGAGCGTAAAATTATTTGTACACTACTTGTAAGTACTCGTAATTGCGATGCCGCGCTGCTCTGATGTTACAAAAATTTGTTATAAATTAAAGTGTTTGTTTTATATTTTAATAACTAGTTTTCAACTCGTATAATTTTACTCAAGTATTTTTGTTTAAAAATGTAATTATTTTAATTAATTGAATTATTGCAACTCTATTAATACGTCCTGTTTTTAAACGGAGTTGTCCTGGTCTTTCCATTTTAAAATCCTGATTTTTTTTGAGGTTGGCAACCCTAGCTATAGTGCTTAGACCACCACGCTACACAAAATACGATCGAACGATAACGATCACATTCAGATGTTAATAGTAACCAGGATCGACGCCTGAACGTGCTCTCCGAGGCACGAGGGTGTAACACCAAGTTCCCTACTCCGGGCTTACAATTTACTGAAATAAAATCTCAGAACCATTCCACAATCCCAATTATTTTTTAATAACTATTTTTCAACTCGTAAAATTTTATTCAAGTATTGTTATTAAAAAATGTTAGTCAGATTAATTAATATAACTATTGCAACACTTTTAATGCGTTTTGTTTTTAAAGGGAATTATCCTGGCTTTTCCAACTTCAAGTCCTGTTTTTTTTTAATTAGAGGCTGGCAACCCTACACTAGACCAACGAGGAAATCGATGCAAAACAATACTTGAAATTATTATTATAAAAACAAAAAACCCGACTGCTTAGAAGTTATGAACTGAAAAGAGAAAAACAAGGATCACTATATCTGTATAAAATTCTAAATACTTTATGGTGCTGCAAACAGGGACAAAATACTTTAACCTGCGGGGAAAGAAAGATCTACCAAAACTACGTGTGTCCCTGTTTGCAGCACCATAAAGTATTTAGAATTTTATACAGATATAGTGATCCTTGTTTTTCTCTTTTCAGTTCATAACTTCTAAGCAGTCGGGTTTTTTGTTTTTATAATAATAATTTTATTTGAGACTTTTTAGTTTTAGTTTATGGTATAGAAATGAGACGGTACACTTAGTACAGTTTTTGCCATTTTTTGTTAAAAAAGTAATATGAACATGATATGATATTTATATTTTTGAACTTTTGACGACCTTTTAATTGGTACCCATATTGCTAAGATAAGAGAAAAAAATACACACATCCCCCATTTTTTCCCCCATTTACAGCCGCCTTTTTGAAAATTTATATAGCCTATGTCACTACCACAATTTTGACAAATTCAACGACACCTCACATGTCAAAATCCGTTCAGCCGTTTAGGCTGTAGCGCGTGCCGAAGAAATGGACATACATACATAGCGGCAACGAAAATGTAAGGTAGGTATTTTATTTATGCATATATGAATTGCACCCTTGCTACAGTTAATAGGTACCTCAACACACCCCTCCACCCTCCGGCGAAGCCTTTGACAATACCTCCCTTAAAGTAAAACTCCTATAATTTACCTATTCTATTCTAAAATAATTTGTGTGGTATGTGTAATCATTGTAATGGATGCTTTTAAGATAACATGCCAAAGTTTTAGCTTGAATAAAATACAATTAGAATCCATCAATACCGTCTAACGTATGTATTGTGTCACGGTATTCTATCTACAAATAATGATGCAAAGCAAAGCTTCGAACATCGTTTCTTCAACTGAAAGCAAGTATACGTACGTACGCAAGTAAAAAGAACAGGTATTGTAACATTAACTTTATATTTATATCAAAGGTAAGTTTTTTAAAGATTATAAATATAAAGCTTATAATCTTTAAAAAACTTACCTTTATGTTTTAACAAGACCTTAAGCTACTTACGAGGTTCTCAATTCGACACGTATATATATTTTTTTATGTTGTCCGATTTTGATAATTCTTTTTTTATTAGAAAGGGTAGGTACACTTTCAAGGTGGCCCCATTGTCTTCATGTTAGGATCTGATGATGATATCTTGGGAAAATTTAAGGAACTCTTCAAATTTCTACTTAATTATTTCAGTAGGTTTCTACTTTAATAAGGACGTTACCTAGAACCCACAAACTGCTTTACTACGTAAAATAAATGTTCCTTAAACTTACTGGCACCGACTTCATAGATATATGTACTTGTGCGTTTTGAGTCGGTTCTATTTTTTGTTAAAAAATTTTATATCGATTTGAAAGCGAGCCAACGAAACGAGGGGGTCGCCTGATGTTAAGCGATTACAGCCGGCCAAAAACATTTGCAACACTAATGCGTTGCCGGCCTTTGAGGAAAGTGTTAATCGTCCCTTAAATACTATATTAAATTATTTTTCTATTATTTCTTTAACCAACTTTATGACAAACTAAGCTAAGAGGGAAGTCTATAGCCATGCTTATTTGCACAAGCAATAAGCTCTGCTGTATTGAAGGGTATGGTAATGTTTCCAGTGAAATTACAGGCACTCGAGGTTTAGCACCTGCATCTCAAGTTGATGGACGATAGTCAGCATTTGTAGCACGTGTTCTTTACATTCGTTACAGAGATTTCCACTAATGAAATTATGTATAAAAAATTAAAAAAATATAAAATTACTGTGGCATTTAGTTGTTTTAATTTACTCAAGCATGTCTGTGAAGTCGATGCCAGCAAGTTTAAGGAACATTTATTTAACGTAGTGAAGCAGTTTGTGGGTTCTAGGTAATGTCCTTAAAGTAGAAAACTTGCTGGCACCGATTCCTAGATATGTTTAAGTGAATTAAAGCAACTAAATGACACAGTTATTTTTTACTTTTTAGAGCGTTTTGATTCGGTTCTATTTTTTGTTAAAAATTTATATTTCTTACTTTTTAGTGATTTATCGCCACGTAACGTACTCGTACTATACTGTCATAGTATATTATACGGCACTTGTAGCCAAAAAGCTACCGATACTTACACAAAAACCGAAATCACTGCAAGTGTGCCTATAAAATTTGAAGAGTTCCTTCGATTTTCCCAGGATGTCATCATCAGATCGTAACATGATTTCTATACGATTATTTTGGAAGTGTGCCCTTTCTAATAAAAACAGAATTATCAAAATCGGACGACTCTGTAAAAAGTTATGCGATACATAAAAAAAAATATACGCGTCGAATTGAGGACCTCCTACGTTTTTTTTCGTCGGTTAAAAAGTATCTAATTGGTCCTACTTAAAACTAATACTTTCTATAAAACAAAGAGATAAGTGTTAGTTTTTTTAACAGAAATGGCAAAAAAGTGCAAAGAGAAAAGGAAACTGACCGCTATATTGAGCTGCCTCACCCGTACGAAGTCCGCAATGAAATCCGCAAGGACATCCATCGCCAAAGTCTATTCTTTGTACGCGCAATTCTGCAAAGAGACCAGTCTACACGGCCTGAAGCATACTGTTGCCGAGAACTTCTACTCCTTTGAGAGGTGCACTTTATATAACTTTGCAATATTTCTTTTTTTTTGTATTTAACAAATAATTTAATAAATTTTTAATATTTTCACTTGGGATTTTAATAGTTTTACATTGTGACACGCAAAAATTTTGACTTTTGTGTCTTTGTAAATGAAGTTTCTTTTTTTGAATTAATTTGTTTTTATTTTAATTGTGGTTTAAGTGTCAAAGTCATATTTTGTACGGATTTTTAAAGGTAGAGGTTTCGCTTTTTAAAATCTACGTGGGGGAATTGAGCCATTGAGACGAAAATAAATCATTTTTGCTTACGAGGGATAAGGACAGAGATAATACTCGTCCGCTTGCACATACCGGTATATTGTTGACCAAAATATAACTAAAATAAGTCTAAAAGGACACTATTTTTTGAAAAAAGGAAAACCTACAGAGAATAGTTGATTGATTTTTCTATTTTGCATTACAGAGCCAGGCCTCCCTCCTTATAGGAGGGGAGTACGCAGCGTAGACTCACCACACTTGGTGATAATGTTTCATTTATTGACGATCACTATCAGATGTTGATGATAGTGACCGGGACCGACGGTTTAACGTGCTCTCCGAGGCACGGGGGTGTAACACCACCAACTTCCAGACTCCGGGCTTGGAATGTACTGAGAATTTCATAGAAGAATGATAAACTCAAAATTATTACATGACCCGACCCAGGTTTCGTGCCCAGGACCTTACGATCGAAGCTACATAGGCTTTATTTTTTTTATCGACTACAAGTTAGCCCTTGACTGCTATCACACCTGATGTTAAGTGATGATGCAATCTAAGATGGAAGCGGGCTAACTTGTTAGGAGTTGGATGAAATCCACACACCTTTCTGTTTCTACACGACACCGTACCGGAACGCTAAATCCCTTGGCGATACGTCTTTGTCGGTAGGGTGGCAACTAGCCACGGCGATAGCCTCCCAACAGCCAGACCAAGACAAATTAAGAAAAGCCTCAATCTGCCCCGCCGGCAATCGAACCCAGGACCTCCGTCTTATAAATCCACCGCGCATACCACTGCGCCACGGAGGTCGTCAAAATCACTACACACGTCTATGTCTGAAGGAGATCGCTTTTAGCGATAAGACCGCCTTTGTACATTTAACTTTCGTTTTGTGTTTTGTTTCTATGTCTCTGTATTTTTATATATGCAATAAAGAGTTTATCTATCCTATCTATCTAGACCATAGATTAAAGACAACTAGATGGAGCCCATAGCGTGTCCACTCGTGAGACAGCAAGACAGCCTTATTGACATGACATGTCAACATTTAAAGTACATAATATAGTAAAGTACGAAATATTACTTTATACGATAACGTTTAAATTAATATCGTAACCGCAAAGTTATATTATTTATCAGCAAATTTAATAAAAAGCTAATAATTGCTCAGATATCTCCTTTGTTTGTCACAAACTCCACTCTTGACAAACAATAAAAACGAACACGCTAAAGGGACAAAAAATAATCTTGTGTCACTTTCAAATAAAGGCCGAATGAAATAAGTCTGTCACGCTCTTGAACCTACAGCCGCGTTATGATTCCATCTAGTAGTCTTTAATCTATGATCTAGACCAAAGAGGAATTTACTTACACTATACTGGTGTTTTTTATTTCAGAATACTCTGGCTGGTACTAACAATAAGCGCGTTCGCAGGCGCTGTGTACTGCGCTCTAAACCAGCTCGCCAGGTACAATTCTGAACCTGTGGTGGTTTCCTTGCAAAGAGACTATAGGTGAGTTAACGCTTTACTCGTTGGTCCAGTGGGTCCCAGGTTCTATTACTGCGTTGGGCTATGAAACACCCTGGGCGGGTGTGAGTGTGTGTACCACATTACTACTCACCAAATTTTTGACGACCTCCGTGGCGCAGCGGTATGCGCGGTGGATTTATAAGACGAAGGTCCTGGGTTCGATTCCCGGCGGGGCAGATTGAGATTTTTCTTAATTTGTCTTGGTCTGGCTGGTGGGAGGCTTTCGCCTCGGCTAGTTACCACCCTACCGACAAAGACGTATCGCCAAGCGATTTAGCGTTCCGGTACGATGTCGTGTAGAAACCAAAAGGGGCGTGGATTTCATCCTACTCCTAACAAATTAGCTCGCTTCCATCTTAGATTGCATCATCACTTAACATCAGGTGTGATAGCAGTCAAGGGCCAACTTGTAGTCGATAAAAAAAAAAAAAATTTTTAAAACGAAAATGTTGCTAGACATAAAATAAAGAAGAAAAAATCAAGTAAAAGGTTGGGTTCAATTTCGGGCGTAGCAGAAATGCAGGAGTTCTCCGACCCGAGCTTATTGTCTACTAATTAGTTGTTTACTCGTTTCCCCAGAGGCTGGTCGACTGCCTTCCCTGCTGTCACTGCGTGTTTCCTGGACAGAATTGATCCGGACAAAGCCAAAGAAGTCATTGCTCGGTATTTTTTTAAATAAGTACATGGCATCACTACCACTATCACATCTTGGTGGGAACTTTCAGAACTTCAGGAAGTACAAGATGGATGACTCAATCTGTCAACAATATAAACATTTTCAAAAGTTATCACCATGTTTCATCCAATTTACACAAAACCTGGACAAGTTGTCCACTCTCACCTTTCTCAGGAATCGTTCTATCTACCAGTGAAAACCGTATGAAAATCCGCCTAGTAGACTTTGAGTTTACCGCAAACAAACGCGATCAGTAAACAAGCCCTAACGTGTTTTGTTAGGGCTTGTTTACTGTTGGAACATGGGGCTGATCCTTATGAAACACATTAGACGTACCGCCAGGCGGTTCAGCGTTCCGGTATGATGTCGTGTGGAAACCGAAAGGGGTGTGAATTTCATCCTACACCGAACAAGTTAGCCCGCTCCCATCTTAGGTTGGATCATCACTTAACATCAGGTGTTATAGCAGTCAAGCAAGTCAAGGTCAACCTGCTTGTAGTGGATAAAAATTGGTTGTCTGTAAAGTCGGTTTACTGACGATAGTTGAACGTGACAATGTCTTAAGAAAATACTGATGGAATGGTAGCATTTAATTGGTTATTAAAATTTTTAATTTAAGTATATTTTTATAAATATTAATTTAAATTAATAAAATAATTGATTTTGATTTTATTAATTTAAAATTAATATATTTAATAATTATATTTAATAGACGGATGTCGAACGCTGCCGAACGCAAAGGCCGATTGTGCTTCTTTGTCGCTCGTTCCGTGCTCTCGCTTGCACTTCAAGCCTTACATAGAACGCCTCAAAGCGAGGTAACGACGCATGACGTCATGTTTTTTCGTGCGTGCAGCCGGCTATCGATTTATAAGACGTTGTCACGTCAAAAAGGGTCCGCTCCATTCCCCAGGGAACCAGCGTCATCAACCATTCTCAGTCTCTCCTTTTTCGTGACTTCAGAATCTGGAACGTAACAGAAGAGTCAGATGCCGACAAATACCAATACTACTACGAGTTTGTGGAGCTCATAGCCGAGATCTCCTTCCGCGGGAACCTGCAGAACTTCTGGAAGTACCAGACGGATGACTCGGTGAACAACATCGACCTGCTGCAACTAGCTGTCAGTGTTCACCCGAATCATCCATTGAAGGTTACCACTTCGCAAAATAGGGAGGTTAGTTTGTATAGATTTGATTTATAGTAACCTAAGTTACTGGATATTGGACTGGAAGATGCTGATTCTGGGCCACACCTCATAAGAAGGTTTAAGAGTCATCCACCGGGCGTCGGAGCTAGTCATATTTGGAATACCTCAGCGTGACTCAGAAATGCGGACATCCTCTGAAGAACCAAAATGACCGATATAGTACGAGTTGAGCTGCAAATTGCGATGGAATTGAAAGGGGAGCATAGTTTGGGGAGTTGACGGGCGTTTGGGTTCTTAGATGCTGTAATGGCGAACCATTACCGGAAAGCGTCATGTTGGTCGAAATGCTCTGTTTCTGGAACATGTGATTAAAATCCGGGTCACCGAGACCCCTGGCAAGGGAGAACGAGGCAGCATACAGGTAACTATATTCTTTGTACGCGCAGGTAGTGGATATAGAAGATGAAAGACAACAGATGTTGACAGACTGCGACCAGCATATCTATGAAGTCGGTACCAGCCAAGTTTAAGAAACCTTTATTTTACGTAGTAAAGCAGTTTGTGGGTTCTAGATAACGTCCTTTAGGTAGAAACCTTAGCCGGCACCGACGCCTAGATATGCTTAAGTAAATTAAAGCAACTAAATGACACAGTTATTTTTTACTTTTTAGTGCGTTTTGAGTCGGTTCTATTTTTATTTAAAAATTTTTATTTCTTACTTTTTAGTGATTTATCGTCACGTATTGTACTCGTACTATACTGTTATAGTATATTACACAGCACTAGTAGCCAAAACGCTACCAATACCGAGATAAAAACCGAAATCGCTGTAAGCGTGCCTCCAAAATTTGAAGAGTTCCTTCAATTTCCTCAGGATATCATCATCAGATCCTAACATGCTGACAATGGGACCACCTTGGAAGTATGCCCTTTCTAATAAAAAAAGAATTATCAAAATCGGACAACTCTGTAAAAAGTTCTGCGTGGTCATACATGAAAAAAAAATAAAAAAAATAAATAAAAAAATATATACGTGTCGAATTCAGAACCTCCTCCGTTTTTTTTGTCGGTTAAAAATAAGGATTGTCAGAGTTTAGGTGAGTTTGTATAAATGAAAATTTTCATAGACAAACGCTACCTTTATAGTGTAATGCAAGTAACAATTTGTTATCCAGTTGTGTTTGTCAAGATATTTTTTAACATGCGCTTAAAACTTAATGATGTGCCAGGTGCAATGGATGACGGTGATGACAGAGGAAGGTCTCTGCCAGACCTTCAACGCGGAGTACGCCAAGTACCAAATAGTCGACGACAAGGCGTGGAGGAGCCAGGAGTTGATGCACTGTCACTACCACAGTGAGGCGTGCTTCGTTGACATCGATACTTCGGAGAACAGCATCAGGGTAAGGATGTTAAGGCTAGCAGTTCACTCGCGTATTTACACTGCTTCGTTGGTTAACCTCTGTGGCTTTAGTTAATGAGGTCCGGAGGCGAATTTTTCAGAAAAAAATATTATGCCGTTATAGAAGTTTGGTGGTGTAAAGAAAGAAAGAAAGTGTTTATTCAGTAAAACCACCACCAATAATAGAACCGACTCAAAACGCACTAAATAGTAAAAAATAACTGTGTCATTTAGTTGCTTTAATTTACTTAAGCATATCTATGACTATCACATACTTTTTAGTGCGTTTTGAGTCGATTCTATTTTTGTTAAAAAATTTTATTTCTTACTTTTTAGTAATTTATCGCCACGTACAGTACCTACTCGTACTATATTGTCATAGTATATTATATGGCACTAGTAGCCAAAAAGCTACCGATACCGAGTCAAAAACCGAAATCGCTGTAAGCGTGCCTCCAAAATTTGAAGAGTTCCTTCAATTTCCCCAGGATATCATCAGCAGATCCTAACATGAGGACAATGGGACCACCTTGGATGTATGCCCTTTCTAATAAAAAAAGAATTGTCAAAATCGGACAACACTGTAAAAAGTTATGCGTGGTCATACCTTAAAAAAAAAAAAACAAATATACGTGTCGAATTGAGAACCTCCTCCGTTTTTTTCGTCGGTTAAAAAATAAAGTATAATAAAATAGCTCGCTATGCAGGATGTGAAAGTCATGTGATCCCAAAAAGGTCCTCACTCAGAATTTTGCAGTGCCCGCCAGGACACTGCAAAATTCTTCCGTAAAGCCCGTCAGATGTTACATCCCCTGTGTCTGGAAAGCACGTTGAGATTCTGGTCATTATATCTACCTAGCTAAGTAGTCATCATTTCGTCAGATAGAGTGATCACTGAATGTTTAAATAAATAATTTATTACGGTTTCGGATACATTGGCTCAAATATGGCGGTAATCGTATTTAATATTCGTGGTAAAAAAACCGACTGCTTAGATGTAATGAACTGAAAAGAGAATTTTTATATAGATAGCGTGATACTTGTTTTTCTCTTTTCAGTTCATTACATCTGAGCAGTCGGGTTTTTGTTTTTATAATAATATTTTTTTGACACTTTTTTGTTTTAGTGTGCGGAAGGCTTCGATCAATAATGTTAATATTGTCGACCGATGGTGGTAGATACAGAAATGAGACGGCACACTTTTTGACATTTTTTTGTTAAAACAATAACATAAACATGATATATATATTTGAAATGGTCTTTTTGCGACCTTTCATATGATACCCATATTGTTAAGATAAGAAAAAAAATATACTCATCCCCCATGATTATTATCCCCATGATTATTTGCAGTATTTCATACATTCGCCGTTCGAAATAGCGACGGCTATCTCCAATCCAACTGGGGAAGTACTACCCGGCGAGGAACTGGTCACAGATTTTAAGGTATCACAACTCTATCACATGATTGGTTAACCTATGCGAATTCAGGTCACGAGGTTCGAGTTCTACGTTGGGATATGGAATACTGAAATTTTCATTCTTAGACAATTTTAAAGCCCAAAGTTGGGGAGTAAGTGGTGTTACCCACCCGGAATGCTAAAGCTCTTAGTGACACACCGTTACCTGTAGGGTGGTAAAATGCAGATTTGACAGTCTGTAGCGCAGTGGTGTATTTATAACAAGGAGTTCTCGGGTTTAATTCCAGGTCTAGCTGGTGGACGACTTCAGTAGGGTTATTTAGCACCCTGCCTGTAAAGGGGGACCGCCAAGTGATTTTACGTTCCAATACGATGTCGTGCAAAAACAGAAATTATCCTATTTCTGTTTCCCTCCTACTCCTTACAACTTAGCCCACTTCCTATCCTTACAACTTGTAGTAACTAAATACAAAAATCTACCTATTGAGGAGTCTATCATCAATATCATTTTTATTGTAGGTGGTGGAAATCGAAGCGGCGGACAGGATCAAAAATTTGCGAGCTGAACAACGCCGTTGCAAATACCCTGACGAATGGGTCGGGGGTTCGATTCAGGTAAAAAACAGTTTTGTAGGATTCCATACCTCAAAAGGAAAAAGATCGTAGACCTATCCAATTGAAATTTAATGTTAAATCTCTGCGTGTGTTAAAAATCAAACTTAAGGCAGAAGGCAAGACATCTTTAAATAATATATTTTTGACGTGACAACGTCTTATAATTCGATAGAGCCGGCTGCACGCACGAAAAAACATGACGTCATGCGTCGTTACCTCGCTTTGAGGCGTTCCATGTAAGGCTTGAAGTGCAAGCGAGAGCGCAGAACAAGCAACAAAGAAGCACAATCGGCCTTTGCGTTCGGCAGCGTTCGACATCCGTCTATTAAATATAATTATTAAATATATTAATTTTAAATTAAAAATTAATATATTTATTATAAATTTAAAATATAAATTTATAAAATCAAAATCAGTTATTTTATTAATTTAAATTAATATTTATAAAAATATACTTAAATTAAAAATTTTAATAACCAATTAAATGCTACCATTCCATCAGTATTTTCTTAAGACGTTGTCACGTTCAACTATCGTCAGTAAACCGACTTTACGGACAACCAATTTTTTTTTTTTTTTCATAATCTCCAAAATACCTATACCTATAGAAAGTCAAAATATTATAAACTCCCATTCTATATCCTTGCAACTGGGTCATTGCGTAATCCAGAGCGCATTTTCAATTTATTGCCGTGAGTTCGGTTGATGTGCAGTGGTTTAGAACTTTAGACGAACTACCATACAAAAAATTGGTTGTCTGTAAAGTCGGTTTACTGACGATAGTTGAACGTGACAACGTCTTAAGAAAATACTGATGGAATAGTATTTAATTGGTTATTAAAATTTTTAATTTAAGTATATTTTTATAAATATTAATTTCAATTAATAAAATAATTGATTTTGATTTTATAAATTTATATTTTAAATTTATAGTAAATATATTAATTTTTAATTTAAAATTAATATATTTAATAATGATATTTAATAGACGGATGTCGAATCTGCCGAACGCAAAGGCCGATTGTGCTTCTTTGTCGCTCGTTCCGCGCTCTCGCTTGCACTTCAAGCCTTACATGGAACGCCTCAAAGCGAGGTAACGACGCATGACGTCATGTTTTTTCGTGCGTGCAGCCGGCTCTATCGAATTATAAGACGTTGTCACGTCAAAACGGCATTCACCATTTCTAGGCTTAAGCTTTTTAAGAGTTTGACCGGGGACATATGCTTATTACTGCCGCCAAGCATTGCTCCTTCTGTCGGTGCAATTACAGGCATACGAGGCTTAACACCTACGCCTCAGGATGATAAATTGGTCCATCAATTATTGAAATAAAAATGCATTTTTGGAACGAAGTTCCTTATCGCGCGTTGTGAAAGGGGGCTAGACGGAAAAAATTGGTACGAAAAGTTGTCACGACACTTTTTGATCAAAGGATCTTGCCGCCGCCTTTGATGTGTGTGCGCGTGAGCGGCGGGGGGCGCCCGCGCTGTATGCTGTCTCGCGCTCTCGTGGCGCCCTCTGGTGTTTCGGTGTACAACAACAAACGCGTGTGTGGTACGCGTCTGTGTCTCCCCCCGCAAATTGATGCAGTTTTTTCAAGACATTTAAATAAAATAGAATCCCAAACATATGTTTCCTACTTCAGTTACCACAAGCCAATTATTATGAAAATTGAGCCTACTGATTACGTTTATATAACATTATATTTGTTAATAATAAAAAAAATATTATTATTACTTAAAAAAAATAAAATTTTATTACAATTCCTTCACTAATTAATCGAAAAATTGAGCCTACTGATTAAGTTTATATAACATTATATTTCTTAATAATAAAAAAAAATTATTATTACTTAAAAAAAATAAAATTTTATTACAATTCCTTCACTAATTAATCGAAAGGAACTTCGTTCCATCCGGGTGTCCCTTGACACCTCTCAACTTTTTTATGTTAAGCGATAATTGCTTACTTTTCTATCGACACCTATGTGTTCTTAATTGTATTTTTCAAGGCATATAGTTTCGGGCTGTGTCAGATGCACTGTCGCACGCGGATGGCGGTCATGTTCTGCGGGTGTCGCCCATTCTTTCATGTTAAAGGCGGTAAGAACATTTGAAAAAAGAGAGACCATTTATAATTTTATAAATTTTCTCCTACCTCTACAATTAGTCGTAGGGATTGTACAAGTCTGGGGATCGAACCCTCCTGTCGGCTCGGTGAAAGTGGAGATACAGCCTCTTTCACCGTGGCATTAGACCTTTGAGCCAACTGACTTAGGATTTTAATGGCAAGGAATAAAGCAGCATTAGAAAAAAATCATAGATGTACAAAATGGTTCCATAAAAGCATTTAAATACAAAATGCAAAATACTTTTCAGATTCACTATTTCAAATGCAAAATACCAAATTCTTTTGCGTTTTGTAAATCAAATGCAAAATGCAAAATAGGTATTTTCAAAATGAAATACCTTTTACTTACGTCACTTATAACATTACTAAAATAAGACCCTAAGTTACTTATAGGTAACATTAGTAAATAAGTGTCGAAAGACTCGTAATTCAGAGATTAGCCGGAACAAACAGATTGACAAAAAATTGATTGTTGGTGTAGTATAATCAGTAGTTCTATAAAGATAATTTGATTTGAATATTTAAATTAAAAACATTTAAAAGGAATTTTACATACAAACTTTCAACCCCTATATAACCCTATAGGGATGAAATTGTGAAAAATCCTTGAATAACATATTTATTCAATAGTTCGTATACAAATTTTCATACTTCAAAAATAAAAGACTTTCCATAGAATCCCCTTCTACTTTAACTTTCGCGACAAAAACTATCCAATGCAAAACCTCAGTTTAATTTTAATACATTGATTCGTGGCCGACAAAAATCCACTATCGGCCAAATTCGGCAATACAAGCGTCATTTGTTCATTTCATATCGTTTGACTGGTCGAATGTTGGCTAAACTTAATCACAAAGTATTTTGCATTTTAAAATGAATTTTAAAAATGCAAAATACATCTCAAAAGGTATTTCAAATAAAATACAAAATGTTTAAAAGTATTTAAATGCAAATTACAAAATAGGTATTTTGCATTTTGTATTTGCATTTTAAATAGAAGTATTTCAAATAAATCACATCTCTGAAAAAAATACGTTTAAAGTTTCACAGCCCCGAGGGGTCCCCTGGCAACCGTCAGGCAAATAATGACAGCTGTCATTATAGCTCCGTCACTACCCGGGTAGCCGCGGGCCTCCACGAAGGTTTGAATGTCAGGCCCCCAGGGGTTAACCAAGCAACTCTTCGTAAGACACCGAATCGAGCGACTGAGGATATGATTTCTCATATTGTCCCTGAAAAACAACACGCTTAACCCTTGGTCTATGAGCTAGCGACTTCATTGAAGTACCTAAGGTAATATTTCCTGTACCTAGTCGTACCCTCTAAGTAAATAATACATGATGAATGTACACATACATGCTGCACAACATCCTTAAATTTGCTACGGTCCTTGCATACTTGCTTAGCTTCTGCCACTTATCAATCCTTTCATACAAGTTTGTCGGTTTAGGGTACTCTTATTAATCAATATTTAAAAAGTCCTGAATTTGGCCCAGGAACATTCGCCTACGTCTCCCCTTCTAACATTTCCATTCACCCTCGTCTCATAATACCAATTCAAGGTATCCCTATCCAAAAAAAAGACGTGTGGCACTCGGAGACTACCGCGGTAAAGCTATAGCATAGCATTTTTTATCAACTTATGTTTACCTTCCGACGTCATCGGGACCGTGGTCGAGCGGTAAGGCGCTCTAAGTGCCCGGATTGCCAGAGAGACGCGGGTTCGAATCCCGTCGGTTCCGCAATTTTTTTTTTAAGCGTGATATTTCAAAAAGTCATTTAGTTACTTGCTTAGTTTTTCCATCTATCGATAAATAGGTACCAGAAGTTTTAATGACTTTTTGAAATATCACGCTTGTAAAAAAAAAATTGCGGTACCGACGGGATTCGAACCCGCGTTTCTCTGGCAATTAGGGCACTTAGAGCGCCTTACCGCTCGACCACGGTCCCAATGACGTCGGCGTCGAAATTATGCTTTTGATATTATGTTTTTGATATCCACCGGGTGTTAGGTTTTTCGTTACGGAATTTCTGAATTCGGTCTCCATGCTCAAGGCCCGCGATAGAAGCTATGCAATAGCTTAAAAAGATCTTGTTAATTCCCCTATCAATAAGATCTTTTTCGAAACACTGGCCGCAAACTGTCATCGTCAAAACTCTATATTATAATAAATGACAATTATAATGACAAAGTCACAATAAAATAAGCCCTTCAAAAAATAATTTTCAACAATCCCAATTTTTAATCAATTATTCAGTTAATACATTTCTTGTGTTTAAATAAGTTACATTGTTTCTGTTCGTCCATTTTGAATAACAAACCAAGATGGCGGCGTGTGCGACGCGCACGGCATGGCGTGTATTGGACGGAACGTGGAGATACTCGTCAATTTGCCCAAAAACCTCGCTCACTGCCCCTGCATGCCCCAGTGCGAAGAACTCAACTATTACTCACATACAAAGAAGATCGTTCTTCGGTAAGTATAAAATAAATACATGTTAGGAGCTGAGCAATAACCGAGCATGAGCCGAACATTAGTTAGTATAGTGTAGAGCAGTGATTCTCAACCTTTTTTGTTGCGGCACATACATAAAGATTTCAAAATTTGGCGGCACACAAAGAAAAAGATAAAAATTATTTACTTACAACAACACACTGCCTAAATAGTTTGACAAAAATTTTAAATACACCTAGACGCCGCTTTGCGTCGCTAATGCGTTCCTGAAAAATGCGACGCAAAGTGAATCACAAATTTGGTTCAAAACACGGATAAAATCAGTAATTCGTTCCATTTTTTTTTTTGAGAAAGGTAGTCTATAAAAAATAAAACACTGGAAAAACAAGGATTTATTGGAGAAAGTAATATATAACTATGCTTTGAACAAGTAATCCCGTTGGTAATTAAGATTAAATCAAGTTTAATCGCAAAACAAATGGCCTGTGGTGACTGTAATAATGGTTTAGACCCAAAAATTTTTTTTGTGGATTTAAATATATATTCATGTTAAAAATATTTTTCTTTTAAAATGATATAATTTAATAATATTAACATTATTATAAATTTGCAAAATTTGGCAGCACACAAAAGTGCCGCGGCAGTGGTTGAGAATCACTGGTGTAGACCAAACTACAAGCCTCGAAAGATTGCGTGGCGAGCGTTCAGCTCGTGCTCGATTGTTCACCGCCAATAGTCGGTTTCTTGGCGATCACAATGGCGTTTGTGCTTATTGAAGTCTCATTGAACTTACGTCTACACTTGATGCCGTAAGCAAAGCGGGTCCGCTTGCGCTCGGCTCTTATAGCTTAACTCAGACTGAAGTGAAGTGAATCGAAGTATCATACGCCAACAGTAAATTCATCGCTATTTTCAAAATAACGGCATACCCTACTAGCGGCCTATGTGGCAGTCTGTGATGGGACGAGACGTAAAGGACAGCTTTGTCGTGATACGTAGCATCGTGTCGTATTGCGTTGCGTTTGTCGCTTGCGCTGGACACGTCCTAAAATACGTGTTATACCAATATTTGCACTATAATTTTGGAATACCCTCCAATTTCTTTCCGTATCAATTCGGTTAAATACAGTTCGATACTCAATGTTACACTTTTACGTTGTAATACAACAACACAAACTCCAAACTGTTCTAAATAAAAGAACAGTAATAATAGTAATTAAAATGTTTAAGAAACCCCGCAATAAGGCTTGTATGCACGAAGATTTCGGTTATCATAACCAACGGTTAACATAAGCTAACTATAAATTTACTGTTCACGACAACCCGTACGCCGGTTAAGGACGTAAGCTTGTTTAAGATAACCGCCCGGTTTACGTCCTTAACCGGCGTATGGGTTTACAAGGCCTTAGTAAATACGTTCACAATCGATTATTATAAATCATATTTTATTCCACTCTTGACTTCGAATTCGGTTTTGGTCGCAAATTCGAAGTATTCGTTTCCGGTAAACCCACCAACGCACATCGCTACTACGTATCGTCTGTGTCTGACATGTACTTTATTCGGTTAACATGAACGAGACGGCAGACGGCGCACCATACATTCACAATCGATTATTATAAATCATATTTTATTCCACTCTTGACTTCGAATTCGGTTTTGCTCCCAAATTCGAAGTATTCGTTTCCGGTAAACCCACTAACGCACATCACTACTACGTATGGTCTCTGTCTGACATGTACTTAATTCGGTTAACATGAACGAGACGGCAGACGGCGCACCAGCAGCCATGGTTCGTTTCACGCTGATGGCGCCCAAGTTCCGGCTGCATCGTGACGTCATCTTCAGCCTCGACGATTTATTTTGTACGTTGTGTGACGTCACTATATTTTGGTCATGTTATCACGTTTTATTTATATAAATAAATAATAATAATAAATAGACCTAGAGAAAATTGGGTAGATGATATAGTACGAAAAGCGGGAACAAACTGGATCACCAAAGCGTATGACAGACCATTGTGGGGGAAAATGGAGGAGGCCTTCACTCATAAAGGGGTCCATAATAATTTATGAAAAAAAAAAAAAAAAACTTGTAAAACTTGTAAAAATGGAAATAAACGAGGCTATAATAATCACGTTTTATAAGATACGTCTTAATAGACGTTTTACACTTAGATGTTTTTAATACTTTTTTGACGCAACGGATTATCATGCGACTTTTGATCAAATGATAGAGCAAGTTAAGGAAAAAATTTGTAAGTATGTACAGCTTATCAGTATGCTTTGAATGACGGCTATAACGGGAAGCCGACCGCTTGTATCAGTAGTATATCTATCTACATCTAATTATCTAGTAATAGTAAGTGATAATAATTCATTATGCTTGGTCACCAATTATTATGAGCTTCGTACGATGGCTCAATATGAAGTTTTCCTGGGTGAGCGAATCAGTATCAGTCGATTCTTAAAAAAAAAGACGTGTGGCACTCGGAGACTGCCGTGGTAAAGCTATTGCATAGCATTTTTTATCAACTTATGTTTTCCTACCGTCGTCATCGGGACCGTGGTCTAGCGGCAAGGCCCTTTAAGTGCCCGGATCGTCACAGAGACGCGAGATCGAATCCCGTCGGCTCCGCAATTTTTTTTAAGCGTGATATTTAAAAAGTCATTAATTTTTTTTTACAAGCGTGATATTTCAAACAAGTCATTAAAAGTTCTGGTATTAATCGATAGATGGAAAAACTTACGGTGATACTTTTGAGTTTTTCTATCTATCCTAGGCTGTGGGTTCGATTCCCACATCTGGAAAATGTTTATGTGATGAGCATGGATGTTTTACAGTGTCTGGGTGTTTATCTACATATTATAAGTATTTATGTATAATATATATAAAAATATTCATCAGTTATCATAGCACCCATAACACAAGCTACTTACGAGTACGCTTACTTTGGGGCTATATAGCGATGTGTGTAATTGTCCTATAATATTTATATATTTATATTTATTTATATATCGATAAATACAAAAACTTTTAATGACTTTTTGAAATATCACGTTTGTATAAAAAAAATGACTTTTGAAATATCACGCTTGAAAAAAAAAATAAAAAAAAATTGCGGAATTGCGCCTTATCGGTAGACCACGTTCTCAATGACGTCGGTGCCGAAATTATGCTTTTGATATTATGTTTTTGATATCCAGCGGGTGTTAGGTTTTTTCGTTACGGAATTTCTGGATTCGGTCTCCACGCTCAAGGCTCGCGATAGAAGCTATTCAATAGCTTAAAAGACATCGTACAAACATCTCATTTACATCTCTATGATCATTCCACCTTCAGTTTGACTGTCAATCCAATATGGCAAAATGTCATTGGGGAATACCGATTTCTGTTACATCCGCATTTGTAACCATTGTACATCGGCTTTGAAATTGACGTTTTATTGAAGAGTCAACATACTGAAATGACGAGATTCGCAGGGGAGACCAAGTTACTCACATAGCTCAACAAGTCGTAAATTTGAATTGGCAATGGACAGGACATATAGTTCAAAAGAGGTTGTAGTCCCAAGGCACAAGTTTGGGGCCGCTAGCCGCTGTGCGTTGGGGCTTGGAAATCCTTACAGGAGGTCTATCTATGTCAGTGATTCTTCGGCTGATTTAAAATTGAAATCTAAGTTGATATCGAGACACTGTCTAAAAACGTTACCACAAGTAACGTTAATTTATATAGAAATGGTTTTTTTTTCCCACTTTTTAACTAGATACACTTATATTTCATATAAAGCGTAGATGGTGTAAGGGGGATGAGGGGTGTAAGGGGGATGATAGTTCCAGTCGGCCTCCCCAAATGTCAACCTCACCTGCTCGCGGTGCACCCTGCAGATGGACCAACGAGGCTCTGGCGACCGATGAATGGCGGTATAACCATTCCAAATAGGCTGGACTACAAAATGAGGCCAGTGTCAGGCAGCAGTGACACTGGTTCGAATAGTCCAGCTCTGCGGTGACCAACCCGCCTGCCCAGCGTGGTCACTATAGGGCATTTCTTTTATGGGAGACGGTCCAAGAAAACAGCCCCTAGTCCCCGGCAGCCCCGCTATTCCTGGCTCTGGCAGCGGTCATGGTAACGGCGGGGCAAGGGGTGTCAAGAATCTCCGGAAGAGATTCCGCTGCCAACCCCGACGACTGGACCTGGCAATATTCAACGCACGCACTTTGAGGACTGACGAAAAGGTGATCGAACTGGAAGAAGTATTAAGTAAGTTGCGCTGGAGCATTATAGGATTGTCTGAAGTCCGAAGAGAGGGCGAGGACTCGATAATCCTGAATTCCGGCAATTTACTATACTACCGGGAGGGCGAACATCTGTCCCAAGGTGGTGTTGGGTTTATCGTTCACAAGTCCCTCGTTAACAATGTTGTACGAGTCGAGAGTGTGTCGAGCAGGGTAGCGTTCCTTGTCCTCCGAATTACCAAACGGTATTCGTTGAAGGTTATACAGGTTTACGCACCGACCTCGGCACAACCCGACGAGGAGGTAGAGGTATTGTATGAGGATATTTCAAGAGCCCTGCATGCTTCGAACTCCTACTACAATGTTGTTATGGGGGATTTCAATGCAAAGCTGGGCGAGAGGAGTGGTTCAGAGTTGAGAGTGGGGCAATTTGGCTATGGGCAACGGAACCACAGGGGCCAAATGTTGGCTGACTTCATGGAGAAGGAGGGCCTCTTTATGATGAACTCCTTCTTCAAGAAGCCACCACATAGGAAATGGACCTGGTTGAGCCCCGATGGTTCCACGAGAAATGAGATTGACTTCATCTTGTCGACCAGACGGCATATATTCAACGATGTCTCTGTGATCAATAGGGTCAAAACCGGCAGTGATCACCGACTGGTAAGAGGCACGTTGAATATCAATGTACAGCTTGAACGGTACCGACTGGTGAAGTCAACGCTCCGACCTACTCGTGCCCACATCCAAAACCCCGAAAGCTTTCAACTGGAACTCCAGAACCGTTTCGATTGCCTAGCACATTGTGTTGATGTGGACGATCTGAACAACAGGCTAGTGGAAACTGTCCATTCGGTTGGGTCTAAGTTTTATAAGACCCACCGCCCAAAAACCAACAAGAAATTCTCTGACCAAACACTCAAGCTCATGGAGGAAAGACAAGGAATGCGATTACAGTTTCAGGGACGCTCTGAACTACCAACGTATCAATAGACAGATCTCTAGTCGCAGAAATGTGACTTACGCCGCTACAACACCGAGCGTATCATAGATACAATAAAACACAACCTGGCTCGAAAGTGTTCGCGAAATGCGCGCAGAGTTACTCGGAAGACCGATGACGCATCTTCAGCCTTGGGTGAGGGAAGTTCTATGGAAAGTTATACACGTCAACTCAAAAGCCTTTACAATTTGGCTGAAGACCCCAGTGAAAATGACCCGACACTTACAGATATCCCGGACGTCCCCAGCCTAGACGAGATCAATGGCTTCCTCCGCAACGCAGAACAAGCGCCAGGTGATGACGGAATCACAGAGCAGTAAGTCAAAAATTTGAAGTCCTTCAGCGATTGTTCAATTCCATTAGAGGGAAGACGCCTCAGGGGGCAAGGAGCGCTGGCTCGTTGCATTCTTCAAAAGGTCTAATACCTCGCCGAGAATTAAGACCAATCTCGCTGCTGAGTCATGTATTCTTCTGAGTCATCACGAATCGTTTCGCTCGTAGGTTTGATGACTTGCGACTCCCTAGCGAACAAGCCGGTTTCCGACAAGGCTTTAGCACCATAGACCACATACGCTGCGGCAGGTTTACAAAAGACCGAAGAGTATAACCGGCCACTTTGCTGTTTTCGTGGACTATGAGAAAGCCTTTGTATCGGGAAACCCTGGGCTGTGTTAAGGTCATAGGTGCCGAATTGACTACCGGTACATCCAAGCGTTGCAGTGCCTACGAAAACGCCACCATGTCAGTCCGTATACAGGATTTTTACTACGATATTTAAAAAGTCAGCGAGGTTTGTAGATTTCAAACCTCATAATTACCGCCGCATTGGATACGTATTTATGGATTTGGCATCATTTATATATCGATATATACCGAACTTTTAATGACTTTTTGAAATATCACGTTTGTATAAAAAAATGACTTTTTGAAATATCACGGCTTTAAAAAAAAACATGAAAAAAAAGATTGCGTAATTGCGCCTTATGTTTAGACCACGTTCTCAATGATTGTCGGTGCCGAAATTATGCTTTTGATATTATGTTTTTATATATACCAGGGCATGTTGGTCCAGTTTTCGTACGGAATTTCTGGATTCGGTGAACCCACGCTCAAGGCTCGCGATAAAAGCTATTCAATAGCTTAAAAAGACATCGTACAAACATCTCATTTACATCTCTATGATCATTCCACCTTCAGTTTGACTGTCAATCCAATATGGCAAAATGTCATTGGGGAATACCGATTTCTGTTACATCCGCATTTGCCATTGTACATCGGCTTTGAAATTGACGTTTTATTGAAGAGTCAACATACGAAATGACGAGATTCATAGAAGGCTCAAGTTACTCACATAGCTCAAAGAAGTCGTAAATTTGAATTGGCAATGGACAGGACATATAGTTCAAAAGAGGTTGTAGTCCCAAGGCACAAGTTTGGGCGGGGCACTAGCCAGCTGTGGACGTTGGGGCTTGGAAATCCTTACAGGAGGTCTATCTATGTCAGTGAAAGCGCGGCTGATTTAAAATTGAAATCTAAGTTGACATCAAACACTGCTAAAAACGTTACCACAAGTAACGTTAATTTATATAGGAAATGGTTTTTTTTCCCACTTTTTAACTAGATACACTTATATTTCATATAAAGCGTAGATACGTGTGGTTACGTTTTTACTTAGTGACTCGGTAAAAAGGCACTCCGATTTCAGAATGAGATGTAATTGGTTTGAAAGTTCTTTTTGGGTCTGGGACGTTTTCGCTTGGATTTAAAGATTTTACTAACAATATTAAAATATTATAATTTTAACACTTCACTTTTCATAAAAACTTCCGTTAAGTAAAATCGAGGTAGGTGTAGGTTTATTAAAAATTTTTTTGTAATCATGTAACAGCTTCCCTGGGTGGCACCACCGCCCTGTTCGTTGGCGCCAGCGTGCTGACTGTCGTGGAGACTGTTCTCTTCATCATCAGATATTCCGTCTCTTATATTATCACATTGTATAACGATAGGCGTACTTAATCGTAAATTTGTTGTTATAAAAATACACGTGGTAAAACTGTTATTTTCGTTGCACTAAGTTGAAAAAAATAACTTATTGTATTTGTTGTAAGTGTATGTCGGCGGAGTAGTATCATGACAGCCACTCGGCGGAGTTCGGTAGTGGCGGGGAGGACCGATCGATGCCGATATAAAGCAGCGGTCTGGAGAGTCACGGCTGTCATGATACTTCTTCGCCGACGTGTATTTTATTAGCTACCGTGAAAAATTCTAATTTAAAACCTTCAACCACGGAAGTATGTAATCTATTTAAAGTTCTTTTGACTGCACAAAATATTGACCTATATCCATATTTTAATATTCCACGTTAGTGGTAAAAGTACAATTTTGAGCATTTTCCACATATTGAAAACGAATAATGTGGATCAAGGAATTGTGATTTATATTAAAGTGCATATCTAGTAGTGAATAAGTTTTTTTTCTATCAACATCATAACTTTTTCCTTAACTTCACTTACCTGTCCTTCCTTTGTCATATAATTAATAAAGTAATAGATAAATAAAATAATTTTTCCTGAAGATGATGTAAAAAAAACTAAATTAAATGTATTCTATGGAAACTAAGAACAAAAAATTGCATCATAATCGGTCCATTCTTCTTGAAACTTGATGCTGCAAATAGATACGCAGAGATTCTTTAAATTTATCCTATAATTCTTTTTAAGTAAGGTTAAAAATATTTTTGCTTGCCTTTTCGTGAAAAAGCCCGTTGTAGTCTTTCAATAATCTTTTATACCCTGATCTTAAAAAAAATCTTTTTTGGTTTTGCTTATCGTAAGCGGAAATATCGCTCTCTTTCGCCTCAAAGCAAAGAAAGAGAGAGTGACTTGGAGCTAAAGGGTGCCGGTGTCATTTTCTCTACATGAGATACAATGTCTTCATACTATCTTAGTTCCACGGTTGCCATATATTGTAGATGACAACGTTAGTCTTAAATTCAATATTTAATGTGAATGAGTTATTAAACTTCTTAATCTTTCATACTTAAAGCTGGCTCTACACTCGCACGTGAAGTCACGCTGTTATTTCACGCCGTGAATGTATGCCACGGCACGATCCACGCGTGAACTATGTCCCCCCACAAAGCCGAAAGGCGTGAAGCGCGAACGCGATGCCGTGAACGCCATCTACACTCGTGATTCGCAGATGTCGTGGGTTTTCGCGGCCGCGAGTTTAAAGCCCACATAATATTCATTTCTTATAAAATCAATACTTCATAGCCATCTATGTGGAAGGAGAGTAAATAGATATTATGACTTAATGAAAAAATGATGATAATTCGACACTTATACAATAATCGATTATTTTAATCGAATACATTTATCGATACATCACTACAGGTTTCAGTCTTATCGCTTCACTAGTTATCACTAATCAATAACAATCTGTCAACCACCTGTCATTAAGACATTAATTAAAAAACAAGCCCCGCCTTCGAACTTCGAAATCGAAATGCGATAACATTGATTTGTTTTCGAAAAACATAACATAAATAACACGAATAACACAAACGAACGACACAAAACATGTTTCTAGCGATATTATCTATCGCTTACAGCAGTGTTTATTACGTAATAAGTTTCTTTTTAACGTTTATTTGTGCTCTACATACAGTGTTGCCCCTGGGGATCGATGTCGCCTTGGTCGGTGTCGCAGCGTATTATATTACGCGTTTGAAGAGGCCTGACCAACAGAATGTGCAGAATATATTCGGCCCTTTGCCCGGATCAAAGGAAAGCTTGCTTTACCCGGATAAAATAGTCAAATGTATAGCCCATAGAGGCGCTGGGTTGGATGCCCCTGAAAATACGTTGGAGGCTTTCAAATACGTGAGTTTTTTTTTAACTGTCCAAAGACTACCTAATGTCCATTCTATCAAATGTATGAATTCTATTTTCAAATTTATTACTGTCCGTAGACTATTATGTCCAATGGACAGGGGTGTAACAACACCAACAAGAAAGAAAAGCTCAGAAATATTCCACAACCCAACCAAGGATTCGAATCCTAGACCTTGTTATTGAAGCCACATCGGTTAACAAGGCAGTCCAATGAGGCAAACCAATGAGGCAGCCATTTTTAGATATTAATCATAATTACTTGAAACTTACAATATACTTGGCTTTAACTGACTGATATCTTAGCATGCAATGAATTCACTGTGTGGGTGCTGGGTCCATTGTGTGTCTGAGAGAAAACTTCCGAACAGAGCCCAAGACTTGCGACACAAAAGTGGATTCAAAAGGGATCCTTTAGTGATGAGCGACACTCACCTCCACTGTTCATGTTGTTCTCCCTGCTCAGACAATATGAGAAGATCCTACTAGAGTAGATTTGAATACTCATCTAATATACTCCTCCGAAACGGCTTGACCGATTTTGTTGAAATTTTGTATGCATATTCAGCAAGTCTGAGAATCGGCTACTATCTAATTTTCATCTAAATGTTTTTTTAATTTTTTAAGCAAAACAATGTTTGCCGGGTCAGCTAGTTCTAATATAGAGCTTGCTACATTTTTAGTTTAGTAAGTAAGTCTTTAAAATAAAGCCAAATGTTCTAATTTAATAAATAATTCTATTATCTTCCTTCCAGTGTGTAGATCAGGAGTGTAATTTTGTAGAGCTTGATGTTAGGACATCAAAAGATGGGCAGCTGGTGCTCCTCCACGACTCGAGCCTGCAGAGATTGAGTGGCGTCAGCACAGACATACATGACGCTGACTGGGACAGTGTCAAAAATATTGATGTTGGTGCCACTCACCCTAACAGGTAATTTTTGTTTAAATTATGACTTCTTATGGGTAAACAGCTTCTATTAGTAATAACACACAGGGCCAGTTGGTCTGGCTTCCCTTTCTTTCTTTATTCATACTTTATTTGTACACCGCATGACATGAAATAAAAACAAACAGGAAAAAATATGAAGGAAGTACAGGTACAAACAACAGCCTTATGGCTTAGTAGTGATTTCTCCCAGGCAATACAGAAAAACTTACATAAATATCCCAGTAAACATTAAAATAAACACTATAAGATAAACTAATACATAATAAAATGCCATTAAGGATATATAAACAATAAGTCATGAATACTACTTGTATTTAAGATAGTGGACTTAACCATCGCTGAATTGCATGCACAGTAAACAAATGTTTTTAGAACTTCCTTATGGGCATGCGCAAAGTATATATAAATTTTTTTTATCGATATAAAAGCAGGCAAACAAGCATGCGGGTCGACTGATATTAAGCAATTACCGCCGCCCATAAACATTTGCAACACCAGAAGTATTGCTAGTGCGTTGCAGGCCTTTGAGGAAAGAGTTAATATGCCCCTAAAATACCCCCATATTAAAATTCCCAGGAAAAACCTGAGTAGGAAGTTGATTCCATTACCCTGTAGCAGTCCAGTAACCTGAAGCACAAGCTGTCACTTCTGTTGGATTAACAGTTAGTTATGCAATCCAATATGTGAATAACACCATTTAACCCCTGTGGGCCTGACATTCAAACCTTCTTTGAGGCCCGCGGCTACCCGGGTAGCGACGGAGCTATAATGACAGCTGTCATTATTTGCCTGACGGTTGCCAGGGGACCCCTCGGGGCTGTGAAACTTTAAATACACAAACAATGTTACTTTTTGGAGGTCGCAGCATGATAATTTCACCACAACATAGTGAGGATGCATCCTTACCATAAACAATACTAATCTTTCAGACATTTATACAAAGAGGTGCACCTATGTCTGCTGTCAGAAGCTTTGGACTATTTGCTGTCAAAGAATGTCAAGATCATTATTGATGTCAAGGGAGATGACAGGCAGGTGAGAAGTATTTTTAAGCAACTCCATCACATCCATCACTTTTTATTAATGACCTACAGGGCCACTCCACATAAGTACATAAAAGGAACAGAGGTAAAACTTTTTAAGAATGTGCAAAATTGTTACCTATTTTGGTAGGGTTGTCACAATATAATACTTGCTTCAAACTAATCAAACTAACAATGTGTCGCACTGACACGACCCTAAGATTGTCAACTAACTGTGCCAGCGTAAACCAGTTTGTTCCAGTCTCGCCGCTTACGCGACAAGCGGCTGGTGGTCACTCACACATGCCCCGTGTGCTTGTAGTAGTGCATTCGCGCGGTCTCTGTTCCGTTAATCTACTCATGTGGCCACGCCTCCTTCCTAATAGGGAACGAATACAAACGTTTGAACATTGATTCCCAAAGGTAAAGGTTCCCATCTATAAACATAATGATATATTTGAATATTGTTAATATCATGTGTGTTGATAAATATTAATAAAAAATTCAAAAGATATTGGTCCCTGAAGGAGAAAATGAAAGCCAGGGACCTGAGCATGGCAATTAAGAGGAAGGCTTTTAAGATATGCACCTTGCCATGCTTAACGTATGGCTGCGAAACTTGGGCGCTCACTATGGCTCAAAGGGCTAAACTCGCCAGGTGCCAAAGGGCCATGGAGAGGAGCATGACTGGTCATAGGAAAAAGGATAGGGTAAGAAATAATGACCTTCGAAACAAAACGGGGGTCAGTGACGTTTTAACCTGTGTTGATCAGCAGAAATGGCGATGGACAGGTCACATGCTAAGAAACACAATAGGGAAATGGAGCAAAGAGGTCACAGACTGGTACCCAAGAGATGGGAGAAATTCTTGAAATACTCATATCTCCCTCAAAAGGAAGTTCAGTTTTTTCTAGGCATGTACTCTCTCTCCCCACCACCCGGTTGCTGTTTTGACAGGGTATTTAGCCAACACGTTGTATATTCCAGGTGATAGCAGGCATCCTTAGTACCTTCTCGTCAAAGCCAGATCTGTACAAGCAAGCCGTTGTTACCACCTTCAACCCCTTTACGTTGTACCAGGTTAGTGCCTGTGGTTTAGGCCAGGAGTGCCCGAAGTTTGGGTCGTGACCTACCAGTGGGTCGTGTCATTTATTGGGGTATTTATTGCAAGCTACTCCTTGATTGCAACCACTCATAACGGTAAGTGATGATGCGATCTAAGATAACTAAGTTAAGTAAGGCTAACTTGTTACGAGTACAAATAAATCCCTTTTCGGTTTCTCCACGACATTAAGCCGGAATGCATAATCACTTGGTAGTACGTTTTTGTCCACCAGCTAAAATTTCATTATGGATAATTCAATAATGAATATGAACGATTATGTGGTGACAACAAATTAATGTCAAATTAAAAAAAAAATTGATACTATTAAACGAACCCCCAGTCAGTAATAAATAATAATAAATATTATAGGACAATTATACACATCGCTATATAGCCCCAAAGTAAGCTTAGGTAGCTTGTGTTATGGGTGCTATGATAACTGATGAATATTTTTATATATATTATACATAAATACTTATAACGTATAGAGATCAGACACTGGAAAACATCCATTCCAGATGTGGGAATCGAACCCACGACCTAGGACGCAGAAGCAGGGTCACTGCCCACTGCGCCACTCGGCCGTCAAGTCAGTGCTTAACGTGATGTGTCGCGTTTGCAAATATTGTTCCCCTCTAACCACAGGGAACTTTCTTCCATAAAAAGAATAGAGCCGCTGGTCACAGGTGGCTCAAGATCGTTATTTGGAAGTCCCTAAAAAAGGCCTATGTCCAGCAGTGGACGTCTACAGGCTGGTAATGATGATGATGGACCTCAGAGACCAGGGAATTTTAACATTGTCAATTTTGAATGTGTCAGATTCGTCACAAGGACCCTGAGATAGTCGGTGCGATCAGCTACCGGCCCTACTGCTTCAGCGCGCACGACTATGACGCCGAGAGCGGGCCGAGCAACCCCAGGTCAGTGCACTAGTTAGAGGTCCACCGTGAGTGAAGGGATCAGGGTGAATAAGGGTAGAGGGGTCAAGGACCCTGAGAGAGTCGGTGCGATCAGCTACCGGCCCTACTGCTTCAGCGCGCACGACTATGACGCCGAGAGCGGGCCGAGCAACCCCAGGTCAGTGCACTAGTTAGAGGTTCACCGTGAGTGAAGGGATCAGGGTGAATAAGGATAGAGGGGTCAAGGACCCTGAGAGAGTCGGTGCGATCAGCTACCGGCCCTACTGCTTCAGCGCGCACGACTATGACGCCGAGAGCGGGCCGAGCAACCCCAGGTCAGTGCACTAGTAAGAGGTCCACTGTGTGTAGGTAGAGGGTCAAGGACCCTGAGATAGTCGGTGCGATCAGCTACCGGCCCTACTGCTTCAGCGCGCACGACTATGACGCCGAGAGCGGGCCGAGCAACCCCAGGTCAGTGCACTAGTGAGAGGGCCACCGTGAGTGAAGGGATCAGGGTGAAGGGGTCAAGTCTATCTTAGTATGAAATTTTCAGTATCAGCAATAGGACTTAAAATTTTGTATTACTTTATAAGAGACGAATATCTTGGCATTCCATGGATTCACCGTGCGGATGGAGATCCATCGCGTGGCTGAGAGAACAACTCCGAACAGAGCCCGAGACTTGTGACACGGGGGTGGGTTTAAGGGTACCCTTAGTGACGCGCGTCAACACTCACCTCCTCTGTTCAAGTTATTCTCCCTGCACATACACATTCAGAAGGACCCTACTAGAGCAGCTTTGGACACTCGTTCCAATATGGAGCTTACTGCATTTCTAGTAAGGCCAAGGACTTTTAGCAGGTTATAGGAAGACTTCGCTGGTATACCCCTCGCACTTCTACTGCGTATAAACTAACCACAAAGCCATTATTAGTTCATTAGTAAGGTCATAATATTCAGCCTGAAAAGCCCTGAGGTAGGTCTAGCTAAGGGCTTGGGGATCTCTACAATGAGGGAGAGCAACCCATGTGCAGGTATGGGGACAAGCTGGCGGTGCACGGAGCCCTACGCGTGGCCGACGTGCTGCACGCGCTGCTGTGGCGCTGGAGCGCGAGGTGGTGCGCCGTCAGCGCTGTCTTGCTGCACAAGGATATCGTCAGCCCGTGAGTGGTCTACTTTTATTGTTAACTTAAAATCCCCTGACATTAAAGCCCAAGTTCCCTTTAAAAGGTAAAAAAATATATTTTTTTTTCTTATTTTTTATTCTAATCTGCGACCAGTCTCAGGACTTTAAGCAAATCTGTTGCGAGAGTCATTGTCTTGTGGAGGTCGAACCTCATTAGGAGTCGGCCTTTATTTGGATACTCCTGGCTTCAGCTGTCCAGGTCGAGTATACGTTTACGTTTAAGACGCGTCAAAGAAGTGTCTGTCAACAGTCTTTTAGCCAAAGTGTTAGGGTGATTGCAGAGTCTTTTCTTGTATTTTTGCGGATAACTCCCGCACTTCATCCTTTATTGTACTAATTTGAAGATTGCGATGAATTTTTTTCATTGGTTATGAACCACGGCGAGTTGGCGATAGTACGCAGAATGATATTTTGCATTCTCTGTAGGATTTCAAGACTAGAGTTGCATGCACTACCCCACAGTTGTGCGCCGTAGGCCCAGGCTGGCTTCAAGATGCTTGTGTGTATCAGGAGCTTGTTGCCAACTGACAGTTTAGAGTTTCTGCCCAACAGCCAGTGGAAGGTTTTAAATCTGATATTCAGCTCTTCTCTCTTGCTTTTTATATGCTTTTTCCAAGTGAGTCTTCGGTCTAGATGTAGGCCTAGGTATCTGACGTGGTCATTGTGAGGTAATGCGTTGTCACCCAGATATACTGTCGGGCAGTTACCTTTTCTTAATGCAAAAGTCACCTGTACAGATTTATTAGCACTTATCTTAATTCTCCAGTTCTGAAGCCATGTGGCTTCTGATCTGATTGACCCCTTGTTGTAATAGTTCTGAGGCTGAAGCAGCATTTTTATGGCTTGCTAGTATAGCTGTATCATCTGCAAATGTTGCTGTTGTGTAAAAAAATAAACTAAATTCAATCTTAGAGTTGCGCATAATTATTTCGCCTCACGAAAAATAAAGAAGACATTACGAAGCTGACTGCCATCCTTGGCTAGTCGGAAAAGCACTGAAAGAAGAAAAAGAATCTTAAGTATCGTACAAAAAAAATTATCGCGTTGGGGTACCAAACCTCATTAGTTCCAGAGTTCCAATTAAAAAAATAAATTACGCTTTTAAGGTAAATCGCGTTTTTTTCTAAACCAAATGAGATATTACTTAAAATACTCCAGGCCCAAAGTAATTGACAAAGCAGTCACTTTTGACGTGACAACGTCTTATAATTCGATAGAGCCGGCTGCACGCACGAAAAAACATGACGTCATGCGTCGTTACCTCGTTTTGAGGCGTTCCATGTAAGGCTTGAAGTGCAAGTGAGAGCGCCGAACGAGCGACAAAGAAGCACAATCGGCCTTTGCGTTCGGCAGCGTTCGACATCCGTCTATTAAATATAATTATTAAATATATTAATTTTAAATTAAAAATTAATATATTAATTTTAAATTAAAAATTAATATATTTATTATAAATTTAAAATATAAATTTATAAAATCAAAATCAATTATTTTATTAATTTAAATTAATATTTATAAAAATATACTTAAATTAAAAATTTTAATAACCAATTAAATGTTACCATTTCATCAGTATTTTCTTGTGACGTTGTCACGTTCAACTATCGTCAGTAAACCGACTTTACAGACAACCAATATTTTATTAACAAAATAGGCTCTTTAAGGCTATAAATCTCTTCATAATCGTAACTAGTGTCAGAATTATTCATTTATGAACCCACAGGAGCGAAGTATCGTACTGGCGCTCGCTGGGGGTCCGCTGCGCTGGCTGGTGCGTGAACCGGCCGCTGGAGAAGTTGTACTGGCGCGCGGTGCTGCGGGCGCCCTACCTCGCCAACACGCTGCTGGGGGAGCCCGAGGTGAGATGAACCACTTTGTGACGTACGAGTAATTGCGGTGACGTCACCGTTTCATGGCCTTTATAGAACGTGCGGGCTGTCAAAATTCTATTCCAATTGTGTGTAGACGTTGACATATTAATACTATGGACTTCGGGTCAGCGCTAAAAAGTGTCCGAACCTAAAGAGAGCTAAAACGCGAAAAAGATGTCTAATCGCATTCAGTCTCATATTAGCTTACTGAGAGCACACACGTCAATAATGTTTTAGAACAACGACTGCATAGAGTTATTTTGTTGTTTAATATTTGAATTTCTTCATTTTTAAATTGTAAATAATTTTAATTAATAAACTTTTATTTTTTATGTCATGAATATTAATCAAAGATGTTTTACCATAATGGTAAAATGGAACCCTTCCGTCCGTCCGTCCTTCACACTCGATTATTTTGATAACTATAAGAATTATCTACATGAAAGGAACAGTTATTTAAAACAGTGACCTATTTAGTATTTATTTTCGTAAGTATTTTTTTACTACGTCATTGTAGTGAAAAATATATTGGTTGGTACTAGATTAATCCCAGTATATAGAGGTCACTGATAAAAGTTTGCTGTGAATATAATATATAGGTTAAAGATGCCAAAAAAATTCAAAGCTACCTACTCCACACCATTTGTGTTGTTCTATTTTCACGAGAAGCTGCCATGCCAACCGTCAGTCAAAGCTGATTACTTATTGCAAGCAATTAGACCGTTGCAAAATAGACTGTATAACAATAATATAAGACACATATTACAATGTTTTAGTTTGTTTATAAAAATACAAATACATTCTAGTATATATAAGATATCTCGGGACACTTTTGTCGTGAATTTTGCATTACACCCGAAGTCCATAGTAGTAAATATTAATATGTCAACGGGTGTAGATACATAAATACATACCAAAGAGTAAACAGTCAAAGGACAATGCTGTACGTTTTTAGTATAAATGAATAAATAATCGATGTCTGATATTATATTATTG
Source organism: Mycalesis mineus (assembly GCA_034621355.1). Classification (NCBI taxonomy): domain Eukaryota; kingdom Metazoa; phylum Arthropoda; class Insecta; order Lepidoptera; family Nymphalidae; genus Mycalesis; species Mycalesis mineus. The sequence continues at coordinate 61,480 of JAXAVZ010000334.1, read as the reverse complement.
CTATTTGACAACTGCATAGACAAAAAAAAGGCAACTGTCAAAGTCATATAAAATATTTTTAACATGACATAGCTCTGGATTCCAGCAATCTCAAAGGAATTGGCACGAACAGAGGATCTATTAAAATCGCATTTACTGCTAACTTGTCAAAAAAATCATGTATTGTATATGTTGAAAGAGGGTCGGACATAGAGTATAAAATAATAGGGTAAGCCTTTGTATTTAGAGTTTATAACTAACCCACAAATAGATAACTGATAGAATAATTAACAGCAACTTGATTAACAGTGAATCACTACTGGCAAATTATGGTATTGCAATGATACGTAATGTCTCGTGTTAATTAATGTAACCCCAAGACACCGCGACTCAAGCTGAGAGTAATAATTAATTCGTTTGCACAAATTAATTATCAGAGTCGTCTAGGTTAAGCGATAAGCAAAGTACAACGTCTGCACCGCCCCACGCCAGAGCCTAGACTGCCCACCAGTTGTAGACCCGCTCCTTTTATACATCTTAGAATTACTCAAGTAGTGGGGTGAGTGGGGGTATCGAACGATGTGCAGCCGCAAGAGGGCGTGGCTGGTGCACGTGCAGTTTACAGACTTCTTTCTAGTCGTGTACGATGTCGCAGGCGCCGTCATATACATTATTATAGTTTTTAATTGAAATTTTTCAGGAAAAGAGGGAACGAGACAAAAGTTTAGCAGAATCCGACCGTCCAGGTCCCGTAGTGGACAGAATATTAGACACTGAGAAACGTATGACGTCTGGACAAAATTGATACATATCGTATACATATATTAATATATATTACTATATTTTTATTATATTTAACTGAGACAGGTTTTTCAAAGGTTTTTTTTATTAAAAGTTGACAGGGCGAAATCTACTACTTGTTACGTCAAATATTTTTATTTATATTTTACTTTATTTAATTGTCTTAAAAAACATTGAGCGGGGCTCAGATTTGAAAAAAAAAGCAAATGCATATTATTTTGATCGACGTTTAAAAAAAAATAATTTTTACTTACAATCTGATATATTTAATTTTTTTTTAAATGACTTCAAAAAAAAAGGAGTTTCTCAATTCGACCGTATATATATATATATATATTTTTATGTGTGTTCGCGCATAACTTCGTCGTTTATGAACCGATTTTGATAATTCTTTTTTTGTTGGAAAGTAGATAGTCCGGTGGTGGTACCATGACAAGGAAACTAGGATCTGATGATGGAATCCTTGAGAAACTGAGGGGAACTTTAAAAAATTGTAGGGACAACAAGTACGTTTGTTAATTTTTCCGATAAGTATTTGAAAGCACTACAATTTGATGAAGGTCTGGAGTCGATCTGATGATGGAGCCGATCTACATATAAGAGAACTCCTTGACGATTTACTGCATTTACCTTGTGTTTGGGCTCGATTGATTACTTGTCATCTTAAAGTTTATTTATTGATGGATGCTAATTGTCATTCAGATAATTGTGTCATGTCTTAAGTCCAGACTATATAAAAAAAAACATAGTATGTTTGGATGTTTTATTAGTGTTAACGATATAATGTTAAAAAGAATTTTTTTTTAAGTTACTTAATATTTTATACTATGTCAACTAAAAAATTACATATGACGACCTCCGTGACGCAGTGGTACGCGCGGTGGATTTATAATGACGGAGGTCCTGGGTTCGTTTCCCGGCGGGGCAGATTGAGATTTTTCTTAATTTGTCTTGGTCTGGCTGGTGGGAGGCGTTTCGCCGTGGCTAGTTACCACCCTACCGACAAAGACGTATCGCCAAGCGATTTAGCGTTCCGGTACGATGTCGTGTAGAAACCGAAAGGGGTGTGGATTTCATCCTATTTCTAACAAATTAGCCCGCTTCCATCTTAGATTGCATCATCACTTAACATCAGGTGTGATAGCAGTCAAGGACCAACTTATAGTCAATAAAAAAAATATATATATATATACATATATATATATATATATATCTAATATATAAAATTCTCGTGTCACAGTTTTCGTTGCCATACTCCTCCGAAACGGCTTGACCGATTTTGATGAAATTTTGTATGCGTATTCAGCAGGTCTGAGAATCGGCTACTATCTTATTATTTATAAATTTTCAATGCAAAACAACGTTTGCTGGGTCAGCTAATATATATATATATATATATATATATATATATATATATATATATATATATATAAACTTATATATATATAAGTTTATACAATATTAATGTCCACTTGTGTTAGGTGGTACGAATTCTGAATACCTCTTATTTAAACATATACCTCGAATACCCAAGCGCTATAACAGTAAATGGTAAATTTGCCTAAACCTGAGATATAATATATAAAATAATTTTCTTTCTTTCTTTCATATACAACTTGATTAAAAGCCTTTCCAAAATTAATATAAATTTTATTGTGTAACTATTTGTTAACAACTCTTACCTGATAACTTGTTATGTATAACAAAATTAGATTATAATATGTTATAAAATATATACTCGTCGATAAATAATAAAGACGAATAAAGAAATATAACATTTTTCTGATTTATTGTTATACTCGAAAATAATTGAAATTAATATTTATTTATTTCTATTGCTACCGTTTTTCTGTTAGGATAAAAATATCTAGGATGTATAGCAGAAAAAAAAAAAGAATTAGTCTGTTTGCAATTAGTAATTGACATCCAAATCCTAAAATATAACAAAACCAACAGAGCTGTAATGTACAGCTGTAACACGTACTGTTGTTGTGTTATATAACATTATATTATAACAAATGGGAGGTACGACTAAAGTAAGCGATCATAAATTGCAAATTCTTTAGAAGTCTAATGTAATATCTATTTGGTAGGTCGAGCAAAGGGGCGGTGAGCACAAGGAAAGTGAAAGAGTTGAAGAAAGAGAGAAAGAATTGGAATAGTTTGTTGAAGAAGCGGTTAGTCTTACCACCTAGCACAAGTTTTTACTGAACTAACGTACGCTCGCGACTTCGCGCGGACATTCTGAAGCACGATATTCTTTATTTTTTCATATATAAAGTAAATACTACTAATGACCTAATGACTCGTCGCGAAATCTATAAAACTATATCACTCAATTGACTTGAAGGGTACCATAGCTACTCATTTCGCATTCACTAAAAATGGATTCCTCGATATTACTATATATATAGTTAAAATATAATAACCAGCCCACTGCCATGATTGTTCTTGTAATGGTGGAATAACTCTTTACGTTCAATCTCAATGAAACAAAACCTAAGCCCTGCTCCAAGTTAAGCTTAATCTGCTCGAGAAAACCGTACGAAAATCGGTTCGTCAATTTTTATTTAACTTACAAACTGACAAAGATTTCATGTATTAAGTTATTTATTATGTTTATACATAATACATACAATACATATCTTAAAACCACTTGCTTTTTTCAAAATAGAATTGTGCAGAATTTATTTTCTTACTTTTTAGTATAGTTTAAAAAGGAGGAATAAATTTTAAAACCTTTTCGAATGGTAATAAACTTTTGTCATGAATGTTCCAAATAAAATAAAATGAAGCTAAGTATTTATTTATTCTACACATTGTAATTGAAATGTAATGTAACACTTGCACAGATTGATCTGTTGTTATATGGTGTTATATAACAAGAAATTTATTGCGGAATAATAGCAGTATTTTTAGCTAAGTATTTATTTATTCTACACATTGTAATTGAAATGAAATGTAACACTTGCACAGACTGATCAGTTGTTATTTTATGTAACAAAAAATATGCGGTATAATAACAACAGTATTTTTTAAAGCTAAGTATTTATTTTTTCAACGCATGTGTAATTGCAATATTAAATAAAATTTGCACAGATTGATCTGTTATATAGTGTTATATAACAATAAATTTTATGCGGAATAATTGCAACAGTATTTTTTTAAGCTAAGTAATTATTTATTCAACATATCGTAATTGCAATGTTATATAACACTTGCACATATTGATCTATTGTTATATAACAAGAAATTTTATGCGGAATAATCACAGCAGAATTTTTTCCGATAAGTCAAAATTGTTAAGCATGTTATATAACGTTATACAATGTAACACATATTTGTAATATATAATTTAACTTTACACCGTGAATGTATACCAAATTATACGTAGTATTTAGTACAAATTATTTATTTACTTTGTAATAAGTACAGTCAACACAATATACTAATTTAATTTCATTTTACAGTTATAAGATATGAGGTCTTTTACGTCACTGTTTAAAATGGGGGGAGAATGATAAGGGGTGGAAGGGAGTCAAGTCACGTTTTAATTATTTATTTTTTTGTTAAAGCCTTCGGGGGGGGGGGGGTGGTTAAAGATTATGAAAATTCTGTGACTGGACTTCTTTGAATATATTGACTATCACCCAAATACTCAAAGGCAAATCAAATTTAAGTCTGTCTCGTGTTTACTTATTTTGACAAAGGAGATTATTCAAAACGTGTCAAAATTTTGCCACATTTTCAATTTGACGGTCTCCATGACGTAGTGATATGCAGTGGATTTGTTAAACGGTCCTGGGTTCGATTCCCGGCAGGACCGATGTAGGTCTGGCTGGTGGGAGGTTTCGGCCGTGGCTACTACCTACAAAGAAGTTCCGTTCTTAGATAAAAACTTGAAATTAGAAGATTTAGTGTACCGGTACGATGTCGTGTAGAAACCGATAGGGGTTTGAATTTCATCCTATTTTCCAGTTAGCCCGCTTCCATCTTAGACTGCATCATCACTTAACATCAGGTGTGATAGTAGTCAAGGGCTAACTAATGATTTAAAAAAATGATTTTATTTAAATATTTTATTGCTATGGCAGTAATGCTGGGCTTATTATAACTAATAACCAAGTCCATCCGTTTAAAAACTAAATTCTTGGGAAAAAATTGCATTTTTCAACGCAAGTAAGGTTTTAACAGCATTGCTGTCATAGTTAAAAATATTCAAAATTATACCCTCAATCCAAATAACTACATTTTTTTCTTTAGCCGGCACTTTGACATTTTGAGATTTCTATTGCAAACTGTCAAACTAAAAAAAATCAAAATAAGTTTACTCGAGACTTATTTTAATTTGATTTGTAAGCTTACGCTTAATTTTTACGCATATTAAAGATTAATTTTAAAAGTATTATTTTTTTTACCAAAAATAAAGAAATGTATTAATTTAGTATTTATTTGCACAAATTCTTGTGCTCTTGTCGAATAATAATAATAGAGAATGTACAAAGTGCAATGTGATTTATTTTTTATTGTGGCAATAATTTATTTATGACGTATTTATTTCAATAAAGATATTGTGAATTAAAACTTGTGTATTATTTATTAAAACACTAGATAACGCTGGGGTCTCCCGTTCCCATATGAATTTTGGGATAAAATGTAACCTATGTGTTGTTCTGATATGTAATTAAATAATTTCCCCAGGATATCATCATCAGATTCTAACATGATGACAATGGGACCATCTTGAAGTATGCGCTTTCTAACAAAAAAAGAATTATCAAAATCGGACAACTCTGTAAAAAGTTATGCGTGGTCATACATAAAAAAAATATATACGTGTCGAATTGAGAACCTCCTCCGTTTTTTTTTGTCTGTTAAAAAAAGGGTTAACTTGAATAAACAAAACCACATTGGTTTTAATATATACATTTTATTAATTTATTTATATAATAAAGGCATCGATTTTCTGAATTTATGAACAACTGAAGTAAAGTATAAGGCCGGGCGACCACTGTGACTTTTTGTCGCCGTGACTTTAAGTCACCTAATCGAGTGTAATGAAGATATTAGAGAGTGCGCTCACTATGATGACGTGACAATACGGTGACAAATAGTTGCGTCTGCTAGCGACGTGACTGTCACTCGACTTATGCATCGCTATGCGAGTGCGCTCACTGGGCGACTTTACGTCATTGGGCTGCTGAAAGTTCCGATTAGACGTATGCTGCGGTGCGGGTCAGGTAACCTCCACGCGGTGCATCCCGGGCACCGTTCAATAACTTACTGAACAAAGTCCCAATAAGTTATTGAACGATGGCTAATAACCTGACTGGGGGGAATGGGGACTCTACGTGGGCCTTTCATCAATAAAGAGCGCACTAGAGAAGGCACGGTATCAGCGAGTATACATTTATACCACCACCGCCAACTTCGTAATCCCGAATTGCAGCACACACAAAGGGACCGAAAGTCTTGCCTTAACCAGCCGGACTACGAGGAAGAAAACCTCTATAAAAAATCACCCCGAATCTCAAGCGGCGGCACACCGTGATGAGATGCATGGCTGACGGGATGGTCAGTCACTAGTGCGTCCCCCGCCAGGGTACCGGCCGACCCCCTGAGCGAGTTACGTAAAGGCTTACCTGGGTGCAGGGGGCACCACCCAGATGGACCACATATATCCCCCATACTCGTGGGACGAAAATGGAATCTAATAATCTAAATCCAAAAGACCATATGAGAGGGCTAGAAGGCCCGTTAGACGAGGACGAGGCGTGCGTTTTCGCACGTCCGTCGGGAAAAGAGAGTGAGGCAGATATTTCTGACTGCTCGAACGCTTCCGGTGCCACAACACGAAAAAGGCGACAGCCATATCTGTGCAGGCCAGGAAAGGCGAAAAAACCGGCTGTGGACGAAGAGGATGTCGTGGATCCTTACGAAACTGTGCCGGTTACAAGGACGAAAAAAGACCTTCCGTCCGTAGAAGACATGCAGCAGGAGTTAAAAGGTCGGACCTCTGAGGAAGTGAGAGCGCAAATAATTGAGTCCGTCTCCACGATTGATAAAATCGTTGACAGCTTGCGTAGCTTGAAGGGACTAAATGCACAAAGTCTTCGGATAGCAGCTCGTTCAGCGCTAGCGGCGGCTTCAGAATGGACATCAAGGAATCCAACTCCTGAAATAGAGATGCTCCAAAAAGAAAATAGAGAATTGCGCTCAGAGCTGACCAGCTTAAGATCTGAAGTAGCGAACTTGACTGTAGAGGTAAAGAAGTTTCGTTCTCCGGGTATGGAAAGCCCAAAGAGCACGCAGTCTGGGCCAAAGAACATACCCCACGACGATAACGATGACCCACTAGTGCGCAGTATATCCGCCATTATAAATAAAAAGCTGGCAGAATTCCGTACAGAGTTATTCCCTGAAATCCAGAGTAAAAAATCAGAGAGCTCTAATAATAAAAAAGAGCAGAGAAACAAGAAAAAGAAGGGAGGGTCCGCGGTTCCGGCGTCTGAACCGCCTGGGTCAAGGGAACCTCTGATCTCGCCGGCTCCCAACCCAGAGCCGAAACAAGCAGATACAGCTACTTGGAGTGAAGTCATTAGTCGCAAAAAGAGGAAAAGCCAAGCAACCTCGAAGGCTTCAGCTACCACTACAGCTTTAGCTAAGGCTCCGAAAAACTCGTCGAAGATGAATTTGATACCAGCTCCTCCTAAAACCGCAGCAGTCACTATCACATTGGCCGACGAATCAGGTGCCAGTTATGCCACAGCTATGGCAGCCGCCAAGCAGCGTGTAAACTTGGCGGAATGCGGAATATCGCAAATCCGCCAAAAGAAAGCAATCACAGGGGGGCTTGTATTACAAGTTTCGGGTCCTGACAGTGCCAAAAAAGCCGACGCTCTGGCAGAAAAACTCAGGACAGCCCTCGCCGACATGAGGGTGCGAGTTGGAAGACCGTTCAAAACAGGAGAGGTCAGGGTGATGGACCTGGATGAATCCATCACTAAGCAGGACATAGCCGAGGCAATAGCTGCGACTGGAGGATGCTCTCAAGAGGAAATCAGGGTAGGCGAGATACGTCTCAGTAAATTTAGAATGGGCACAGCCTGGGTTCGTTGTCCACTCACGGCTGTCCGTAAACTTGCTGAAGTTAAACAGGTGCTTATAGGATGGGTCAGTGCAAGAGTACGAGTTCTGGCAACCAGGCAACTGCAATGCTTCCGATGCCTGGAAGTCGGCCACATCCGTAAGCAATGTCAGAGCACAGTAGACAGAAGTTTATGCTGCTATTGCTGTGGAAAATACGGACACATAGCTCGCGATTGTGAAGCGCCAGGCCCGAAATGCCCGGTATGCGCTGATCTTGGTCAACCAGCAGACCACAGGCTAGGAGGCAAAAGTTGCAATCAACGCAAAAAGAAAGCCCCAAAAAGCGAAACACAGGGTGTGCCCGAAGGAAAAAAGGGTAGCAAACCAGATCAGTCTTCCAGTCAACTGGCAGAGGAGGCCTCAAGCAAACAAAATTCGAAGGGTTAAGGGTACTTCAGGGCAACCTAAACCATTGCCGTGCAGCTCAGGATCTGCTGGAACAGTGCCTTACGGAGTGGTCGGTTGCTCTTGCAGCGGTGGCAGAACCATACAAAGTCCCAAACCATCCACGCTGGTTCAGTAGCATTGGGGACAACGTCGCCATATACTGGGGTGGTGCGCAAGGCGATCCTCCATGTACACTTTTGGAGAGAGGATCAGGGTACGTCTCAGTGGAATGGGGTACTATAGCAGTAATAGGCTGCTATATCTCTCCCAACTCCGGTCTTGACGGTTTTGAAGCGTTCCTAGATGAGTTAGCTGCATGCATTCGTCGAAGTTTACCCCGTCCAATAATTATACTCGGGGACTTCAACGCACACTCGAAGGTCTGGGGAGACAAACGAGATGACCGCAGAGGTGATATCATTCAGTCATGGGCAGCCGAACTTGATCTCCAGCTACTAAATCAGGGCTCTACAAGCACGTGCGTAAGGTGGCAAGGAGAGACCATAGTAGATCTTACGTGGGCAACTACGTTAGCATCACACATGGTGTCTGGATGGCGAGTTGCGGAGGAAGTCGTTACACTGTCGGATCACAGACATATTCTTTTCACAGTGGTTCAGCGACAGCCTCTCATTGCCGACCGAGCAAACAGAACCCCAGCCCGTCGCTGGTCTCTGAAGAAGCTCAACCGCGAAATGTTAGCGGCAGCTGCTCACATCGCTGCGTGGCCAGACGTGGACCAAGACTTCCCACGCGATCCAGAAGAACAGGCCAACTGGTTTCGCAAAACGATGACCACGCTTTGCGACGCTTCAATGCCACGAGCTAGAACAGCTACGAGAAGAAAAGTATACTGGTGGTCTGAGGACATTGCAAAATTGCGTAGAAACTGCCTTAAGTTAAGACGCCAATACACGAGAGCCAGAAGGAGACGGCGCTCTACTACCGAAGATATAGAAAGCGCGTACGTTGCTTACCGAGGGGCCTCTAAAACGCTTCAAGCTGCTATAAAAGACGCTAAAGCGAAATGCTGGAAAGAGCTGCTAGAAAAGCTTGATGGAGACCCATGGGGGCGTCCGTATAAAGCTGTGTTGGGTAAACTTCGACCATGGGTACCGCCACTAACCGAGACCATGGACGCAAATTTATTAGAAACGGTAATTGGGACACTCTTCCCCAGCGTTCAGAGTAATTCGACAGGCTCCGTGGAACCCATAGAGGATGTCACCTGGTCTGGCCACCTAGATGTATCTGAGGACGAGCTAAGAACGGCAATTAAACGACTTGCAACCCGTAATACAGCTCCCGGCCCTGATGGTATACCGGGCCGAGCATGGGTACTTGCCTCTGAAGCTTTACGGGATAGAATGAGAACCCTCTTTAGCAACTGCCTTAGATCAGGCGTTTTCCCACGCAGTTGGAAAGAAGCTCGGTTAATACTTCTGAAAAAAGATGGAAGGGCATCAGATTCCCCATCTGCTTACCGCCCAATATGCTTGCTGGATGAGGCGGGAAAATTGTTCGAGCGGATTATTGCTACGCGCATAACGTATCACCTGACTCACAGTGGCCCTGACCTTTCCAGCAGGCAATTTGGTTTTCGAAAGGGCCGATCGACGTTAGATGCGATCCTGTACGTCCGCGGTATTTCCCAACAGGTTGTGAGCGCGGGCGGGGTAGCGTTGGCGGTGAGTTTAGACATCGTGAATGCCTTCAACTCCCTACCATGGCCAGCTATTAAAGATGCACTGACTCACCACAACGTGCCTCCATACCTGCGGAACATAATTAGGGCTTATCTGCATAATAGAACAATTCAATATGTTGGACGAGACGGTACTACATGTATCAGGCAGATAAGCTGTGGAGTTCCTCAGGGATCCGTACTAGGGCCGCTCTTGTGGAACTTGGCGTACGACATAGTTCTCAGCATTGATCTCCCTATTGGCGTCCATACTGTTTGCTATGCGGATGATACCATAGTGCTTGCCGAAGGAGCAACCTTTGCAGAGACTTTGAAACTTGCGGAAGACGGAGTAGCAAAAGTAATTGCCAAAATAAATGGGTTGGGACTTAAAGTGGCTGCTCAAAAAACAGAAGCTTTGTGGTTCCATAAACTTCCAAGGCGTTTGGAACCACCAACTATAGCAATTCGGGTTGGTGATGTGAACGTCCAAGTGGGCAAATTTCTTAAATACCTGGGTCTGACGCTAGACAGTCGCTGGGGTTTCGAGGAGCATTTCAACCGACTGGTACCCCGGATCCAAAAAGTAGCTGGCGCAATACATGGATTGCTTCCAAATCTAGGAGGTCCACAAGAAGGAGTCCGGCGTCTCTACGCGGGGGTAGTTCGATCGATTGCTCTATACGGTGCACCAGTATGGTCACAGAGACTTTCTGGGGTGCAACGGCTAAGGGCAAAGCTCAACAGCGTGCAACGGAAGATCGCAATCCGGGTAGCAAGAGGGTATCGCACAATATCGTTCGAAGCAGCAACCGTGTTAGCTCGTTTTCCGCCCCTTGACCTACTGGCGGACATGGATGCAAAGATCTATACCCAAAGTCGCATACTCATTGAAAAATCGGGTCACAAAACAGATCTTAACGTGATTAGGCAACGAGCGCGCCAACAAGTGTTGATTGCTTGGCGGAAGCGTCTTGAAGAAGATAGGAGTATACGCCAACGAGTGGTTAAAGCAATCTTGCCAAACTTCCATATGTGGCTAACCAGAGAGAGCGGACACGTCAGCTTTAGACTCACACAGGTACTCACCGGGCATGGTTGTTTCGGGGAGTACCTGTTCAGAATTGGACGTGAGGTGACACCGCAGTGCCACCACTGTGATTATACCGATGACACCGCTCAACATACACTCGAGCAATGCCCAGCTTGGGAGCTAGAGCGACGTGCCTTAGTTCGTCACGTTGGTAGAGATCTCTCTCTAGCTGCTGTGGTGACTGCAATGCTGTCCGAAAGAACAGCCTGGGAGGCGGCAGTTACCTTTTGCGACGCGGTGATGGCAAAAAAGGAGGCCGCCGAGCGAGATCGCGAACGGAATGATCCCGCTCGAAGGCGCAATCGCCGAAGCGCCCCACAACCTTCCATACAATTTTCCCGTCCGTAGGGGACATGGAGGTCGCAAGCTGCCTGATCGAGGGCTCGGGTTGCTTACTTATTACCACCTCAAGAGCGACCTAGAGAGGAGGATGTTGAGAGCTGAGATGAACCTTACTGGTAAAGTGTAAGGAGACACCGGTATGTATTTCTCACGAGAGCCCGGGGTCTCTAAAAATACACTGAGGATGGCCACCGAGGGGGTTTTAGTGGGTAAAAATCCCACATAACCCGACCTCTCCCTCAAGAGTTCGGGTATCTCTAGATTTCCCCCCCGTCAAAAAAAAAAAAAAAAAAAAAAGACGTATGCTGCACAGAAAAATTAATCACTTTTTGTTTGAAAGGAGATGCTTCAAAATGTTATAAAATTATTCATATTTTTAAGCAGTAAAAGTAATTTGTATAGATAAAGGAAACAAATTATTGTATGAAAATTTATAATTTTCAGTTTTTTTGGGCGTCCCATTAATTAGTTCAATTTTTTTTCGCTTCTTATGTAATCCCTTGCCTAAATAAACAATATATAATTTAAAAAATGTATGCATAAATTTAAAGTGTTCATTTTAATTCAGAATAAAAAATATTTTAGTAATCTTTCAGTGTACAATATAGGATGCACCCTTTAGCGTCTTTTTCGTTTAATTTATTTTCGTGTATTCTGAGAGATCATATTACAGCAACCTAATTGAAATCGATCTAGAACTCAAATAAGCTCACTTTGTCACCCGGTGACAGTTACAGTGGGCGCCTTGATGGTGACAGAGGGTGACGGCAACAAAATGTTACCGTGACAAAATATCACAATGGGCGCCCGGCCTTACAAGATTTTTAAATAGATTATCAAAGTTTTATTCGAGGAGTGATTTTAAAAAATGCTACAATATTATTTAATTTTTAATTTCATTACAATATAAACGTGAATCATGTTATAATATTAAAGAACAATGGCAAGATTATATTCGAGTGATTTCGGAGGCGTCTACAAATGTGACTTATACAAAACTTAGTAATTTAATTCGTTATTATTTTATATTTTAGTTTTACATGTTAAAGTTGAGATTAAATTAATCAATAAATGAACATTTATTTGATTCGATACTGGTATAGATGCGCCACTGGCGAATCAGTTTTTTAGGAGTTTACACGTCGTCTCTACTAGATGGCACTAGCAACTTTGCTTTAGCATATATATGTATATATTTATGACATAATACTTTATACAAAAATAAAACAAAGAAATATATTTATTAACAGCAGCACAGTCCACAAAACAAGCAAAGTAAGTCAATATGGAAATCACTACTAGTAGTGACATCTAGTATTGTTTTAGAGCACTATGCTATTTAGTAGACACGTCTTGTAAACTATACTAAAACCAAAAACGTTTGAGAATGCTTTCCAACAAACAATATAAAAATGAAGGTAGAAATTACTAGTCATTTTACACCTAATTTTTTTAATTAACTTGTTAATGACGAATTCATGACAATAAATTAGATAAGTAAGCTTAAAACAAATTAATTTATTCAATATCTTTTAAATAAGATTTTATAAACAAACAAAACATAATTTTAAATTTATTAGGCATAAAATCTATTGCATTTTCTACCATCATTTTAAATTTGTTTGTTGACAAGTATTCTCAATCGAGTTTGGCGTATAGTTGGCCCTACTTTCCATACAAAAATAAAATTTAGACTTTAAAGTATGCACTGTCGCCCCCATGCGGCAAACTTTTTGTTATAACTTACTGTGCTTGTCTATTCTTATTATGTTAATATAATTTTTTTGTGGCCTCGTCAAACAAAAAATTTTGGTGATTATGTTTCTGTAATACACCAATAATAGTTTATACATTTTTTCCTATATAGACGCTTCAAATAGATTTCAGGTAAAATGTTGTATGGGCTCTTGTCATTGTTCTTTTATAATCGAACTTATGATATGACTTATAAAATAATAATTAAAATTTAAAATCACTGGTGATTCTTGCAAAAGAAGAAATTATAGTAAAATTATGCTAATCCAATTAATGTAGGTAAATCTTAATGTTAATACTTTTAACATACCTACTTAAATTTAATTATCATAATAAATGATAATTATTGCTAAATTTAAAGTGTTTGTACCTATGTCTGTCTTCTAAGTTTGTACTTAGATATTTTGTGAGCAATTAACTTTATTTACTAAATATAAGTATTTGTATATTTTATTCAATTATAATAAAAAGGATTGAAAATCTAATCTATACTAGGTGATGAGTTTGTTTGTTTCAACTAATCTCCGGAACTATTGAAACGACCTCCGTGGCGCAGTGGTATGCGCGGTGGATTTATAAGACTGAGGTCCTGGGTTTGATTCCCGGCGGAGCAGATTGAGATTTTTCTTAATTTGTCTTGGTCTGGCTGGTGGGAGGCTTTCGCCGTAGCTAGTTACCACCTTACCGACAAAAACGTACCGCCAAGCGATTTAGCGTTCCGGTACGATGTCTTCTGGAACCACTGAGCTGGTCTGATAATGAGGCTCGAAGGTAGGAGACGTAACCCTGCTCTACGTTTTTAGTAAACCCATCGAGTTTGGGCTCGTCGAATTTGTCTTGACTGGTACTTTTCATGTTTCTAATTTGGGTCGGGAATTTAAATTTTTAATTTAATGATTTATTATTTTCGTAATCTTATTTGTTTTAGTCAATAATTAAAAAAAAACAATACCAAAATTTAAAAATAAATATTATCTATTTACAAAAGGCACTTGATTTTCTTATTCTTAATTTCTTTAATTTCTAACACTAGTATTATTAGTTTCTCTTATCTTTCTTATCTTTCTTTCCTTTCACCACCTTCTCCTTTCTAAATGAACGGAGTACTCTCTTAATAAGGGTATAGATGAGGAACAGAGCCAGCAGCAGCACGGCGAGCTGGTCCACCATCCACAGCTGGTAGTAGGTGTACAGCTGGTTCTTGGACCGCAGGTGGTATGCGCCTGTAATAGAAATCATCAGTCAAGTCATCATTTACAACCTATTAACCCCTGTGGGCCTGACATTCAAACCTTCTTTGAGGCCCGCGGCTACCCGGGTAGCGACGGAGCTATAATGACAGCTGTCATTATTTGCCTGACGGTTGCCAGGGGACCCCTCGGGGCTGTGAAACTTTAATGACCTGAGAAGATGAATGATCTGAGATTCACCTCCTATGAAGATATGGCGTATAGACCCACCATACCGCTCCAATACAGGTTCGTGGGTATAGATATTTGGACTTTTTTTGTATCCATTATGAATTAGCCCTTGACTAAACCCACACCTGATGGTAAGTGATGATGTAAGATGGAAGAGGACTAACTTGTTGAAGTGAAACTTCTTTATCGGGGTTGGAAAAAAATTTAGTGTAACATTTTTTCGTTACGCGTCACATTTTTCCGTTACGCGCCATCTATGACTTATGGAAGTGACGTGATAAATATATATATATATATATATATATATATATATATATATATATATATATATATATATATATATATGTTATATTGAAGTGATCAGCAAAATCAAAGGGTTTATTTTAATTCTAATTCCAGTGAATTTCTTAAAAAGGTAAGTAATTACGACATCAATGATAGTAATAATTCTATTACAATTAATGAAATTCAATAATAATCTTTGTAGTAATAAGCTAAAATGAAATAATTGTAGAATTTGTATTTTTGTCTATGATAATAAAAGCCTTTTATTAAACTTTATCTAATTTAACTTTATTTAACCAATTTCTGTAAAGTTGCATTTAGTAAATTATTTTTTGAAAAATAACGTCATAAAAAAGTTTCGCTTCTTACGAGTGTACGCTAGTACACGCACACATTTTTTTAGATTTGGATGAAGTCCACACCATCACCTTTATACGCATTTAGTGAAATATATTAAAGTTGTAAAATGGCCCACTACAGGGCCAGACCTTCCTCCTTATATGAGAGGAAATATGGAGCGTACACCCACCACGCAGCTCCAATGCGGGTTGATGTGCTTAGGGTGGTAATGTTTCATTTATTAACGATCACTATCAGATGTTGATGATAGTGACCGGGACCGACGGCTTAACGTGCTCTCCGAGGCACGGGGGTGTAACACCACCAACATCCAGACACCGGGCTTGGACTATACTGAATATTAAAATTTCATAGAAGAATGAAAAACTCAGAATTATTCCGTGACCAAATCCAGGAGTCGAACCTAGGACCTCCTGATGGAAGCCACATAGGATGACCACTAGACCAACGAGGCAGTCTATATACAAAGTTAATTTATTAGCACAGATATAGTTACCTTGTGTCTCAATGGCCAGCTCAACGTAATGCTGTATCAGCTTCTTGTTGGAGACGGGGCGGTTGCGGAACAGCTTCGACAGCTGCTGAGCCCGGCTGTAATAGCTGGAAGCAAGAGCAAATGCTTTATTAGAACCGAAAGGCCGTCCTAACACTTTCCTCAAAGGCCGGCAACGCATTAGCAGCGCCTCTGGTGTTGCAAATGTTTATGGGCGGCCTAATCGCTTAACATCAGGCAACCCGCTTTCAAATCTATATAAAATTTTTTAACAAAAAATAGAACCGACACAAAACGCACTAAAAAGTAAAAAATAACTGCGTCATTTTGTTGCTTTAATTTACTTAAGCATATCTATGAAGTCGGTGCCAGCAAGTACAAGGAACATTTATTTAAAGCAGTTTGTGGGTTCTAGATAACGTCCTTAAAGTAGAAACCTTGGCTGGCACCGACACCTAGATATGCTTAAGTAAATTAAAGCAACTAAATAACACAGTTATTTTTTACTTTTTAGCGCGATTTGAGTCGGTTCTATTTTTTGTTAAAAATTTTAATTTCTTACTTTTTAGTGATTTATCGCCACGTAACGTACTCGTACTATACTCTCATAGTATATTATACGGCACTAGTAGCCAAAAAGCTACCGATACTTACACAAAAACCGAAATCGCTGCAAGTGTGCCTATAAAATTTGAAGAGTTCCTTCAATTTTCCTAGGATATCATCATCAGATCCTAACATGATGACAATGGGACCATCTTGGAAGTGTGCCCTTTCTCATAAAAAAATAAATTATCAAAATCGGACAACTGTGTAAAAAGTTATGCGTGGTCATACATAAAAAAATATATATATGTACGTGTCGAATTGAGAACCTCTTCCGTTTTTTTCGTCGGTTAATAAAAGAACCAAAGCTTTATGTCTAATAGCTGATGGCAGACTACGTCCATATGAGATTAAGGGAAATTAATTAAGCTTTCGTTTTCCCTACCACCTACAATGTGGGTAGTCGGTAGCTGAAACAGTCGAGAGTGAACAGGCATCTTCTATACAAGCAGGTTCCATCGCAGGCTGCACCATCGCTTACCTTAAGGCGTGTCAAAAAAACTAAACCTAACGCCCAAATACTCTAAATGCAAATTAAATGTTAGTCAGTTCTTTGGTGCCATCTTTTTAACCGACGAAAAAAAACGGAGGAGGTTCTCAATTCACGTATATTTTTTTTATGTATGACCACGCATAACTTTTTATAGAGTTGTACAATTTTGATCATTCTTTTTTATGAGAAAGGGCACACTTCCAAGGTGGTCCCATTGTCATCATGTTAGGATCGGATGATGATATCCCGGGAAAATTGAAGGAATTCTTCAAATTGGTAGCTTTTTTGCTACAAGTGCCGTATAATATACTAAGACAGTATAGTATGAGTACGTTACGTGGCGATAAATCACTAAAAAGTAAGAAATAAAACTTTTTAACAAAAAATAGAACCGACTCAAAACGCACTAAAAAGTAAAAAATAACTGCGTCATTTAGTTGCTTTAATTTACTTAAGTATATCTAGGAGTCGGTGTCACCCAAGGTTTCTACTTTAAGGACATTACCTAGAACCCACAAACTGCTTTACTACGTTAAATAAATGTTCCTTGAACTTGGCTGGCACCGACTCCTAGATATGCTTAAGTAAATTAAAGCAACTAAATGACACAGTTATTTTTTACTTTTTAGTGCGTTTTGAGTCGGTTTTATTTTTTGTTAAAAATTTTAAAATTCTCAATTAACTCCGTCGTCCAGGTTCCTTTTCCAGTCCCCAGCCTTACCCCGTCCCCTGCGGGAGCAGTCTCACGCACTGGCGTATTTCTATTCTCTCCGACTGTTCAAGTGAGATCAGTTCTTTATCTGCGAATGATTGGCCGCGTTCTTCTACTAGCTTTGCTAAAGGGATCAGGGACAAACTTATGTGATTATTTATTCTTCGTCGCCAAGCTTAAGCTCGGTAGGTATATCCAAGGCGAAAGTCACTTACCTGTTGTTAGAGAGCATCTCGTGTAGCGCCACCCGGAGATTGGCAGCCATGTCCGGGGGATGGAAGTTCACCAGGAGCGCGTGTCCGGCGCGCACGCAGCGCCGCGCGTTGCTGGGCTGGTCTCCGAACACTGGGATTGCTATCACCGGCACCCCAAACTGGAGGGACTCCAGGGTGCTGAGGAGTCCACCGTGTGTGATGAATACCTTCACATTGGGGTGAGCTGGAAACACATTAAATTTGTAAAATATTAGTACAACCTGCTTGATGTAGTCAGTCAGGGGGTGACGCTATACGATACGGGGTCGCTATTCTAGCATGTCGGGACCACGACTTTAATCAGTTCTTCGAACTATGCGTCCACTCATTGCCACTTCACTTTGCAGCCCGTGGAACTATGTCAGTAACTTTGGTTCTTCTGCGGATCTCCTCATTTAAGATTGGATTGCGATCACGCAGAGATACTCCGAGCATTGCTCTCTCCACAAGTCAGTTCTATTATGTGGCAGTGGCATCATCCTGAGCCTTTTTATGAGGCCCACAGTTAGCGATTTCATAGGGTTAACAAATAATTAGAAGTCTTTATTGCACACACAAAATAAAGAAAAAAAACAACAAATAAGCAAATGCGGTAAGGCGGTCTTATCACAAAATCAGTCCTAAGAATTTTGTATTATTGGCAGGAAAGCAATTCTTTGAATTCCACATCAGTATTTAAGCTGTTTTGTTGCATTGGATTGACTGACAATGGAACCGAAGGTGGGATGATCGACGAGATGTTCGTAAGGTGCATTTTGTTTAAGTTCTGCTTCTGCTCTAGTAGAATCCTTCCAAATTAGTCTGGGCAGGGAGAATAACATGAACAGAGGTGAGTGTACTAAGGGTACCCTTAAACCTACCCCCGTGTCACAAATCTCGGACTCTGTTCGGAGTTTTTCTCTCAGCCACGCGATGTACCCGGTGCCCGGTGAATTCATGGAATGCCAAGTTTTTCATCTCTCGTGTAAAATATAAAACCTTACAAAGTATACTAGACTGCGGCATCCAGGGTCTGATGTGGAGGTTCTTCGGTAGACCGTCCATTTTCTCCTCAAACTTCCACAGCACTGTGTAGGGTAGCTCTGAGAACATCTTGATCAGATCCTTCCGGGTCTGCTCCGGTAGAGCGGCGGATTTGAGCACGGAGCCCATGCTGAAGTACACCACCCCCTTGGGGGACGAGTCCAAAAGGTCTTGGAGGTCCTGGAAACGATTTAGATTACGAATTTTTTTACGACCTCAGTGGTGCAGTGGATGGATTAAAAAAGATGATGGTCCCGGGTTCGATTCCCGTCTTGGCTGATTGAGATTTTCTTAATCGGTCCAGGTCCGGGTGGTGGCTTCGATCGTGGCTAGTAACAAGTTCAGCAAAGACGTAACACTAAGTGTGATTTTGGGTGTGGATTTCATCCAAACAACAAGATGTAATAAATAATATAAAACTGATCTGAGGTACCTTAGGCAAAGGTGGCACCACTTCATCAATATGGTATCCCGCAATGTCCACCACGTTGGGCGGCACTGGCATGGCGGGCGCGAAGGACGGGTGCGAGTTGACCAGCAGCACTGAGATGTTCCTGACAGCGCTGGTGTATGGTGGTAGGGTAGTACCGCGAGCTGCTGCTAGTGGCGTGAAGTAGTGCTCGTAGTTCTGCTGGACTGTTGACTGGTCCCACCTGGATATCATCATCATTATCAGCCTATTAGCAGCCAACTACACCAGGCCTCCCTCCTTATAGCAGAAGGGATATGGAGCCAGCATGCTGCTTCTATATGGGTTGGCAGGCTTAAAGTGATAAAGTTTTATTTATTAATGAAAACTATAAGATGTTGATGATAGTGAGCGGTAACGACGTGCTCTCCGAGGCACGAGGGTGTAACACCACCAACTTCCCGACTTCGGGCTTATGTCCTAAATATTCAGAAAAGAATAAAAACCTTAAAAATTATACCGTGAAACGTAGAAGGCTCAGTGTTCATGAGACGCTGCCACAGCGTCATGGGCATGTCGTAGTCGTTGACCAGCGCCGGGATGACAGGCACGGAGCGCACCGCGTCCACCAGGTGCTCCAGGTGGGTGTGCAGCACCATGCCGCTCAGCTGGATCCAGGGCACTTACGTGGTGTAATACGAGTAGTACGCATAAGCCACAGTGTTCATGAGACGCTGCCACAGCGTCATGGGCATGTCGTAGTCGTTGACCAGCGCCGGGATGACAGGCACGGAGCGCACCGCGTCCACCAGGTGCTCCAGGTGGGTGTGCAGCACCATGCCGCTCAGCTGGATCCAGGGCACTTACGTGGTGTAATACGAGTAGTACGCATAAGCCACAGTGTTCATGAGACGCTGCCACAGCGTCATGGGCATGTCGTAGTCGTTGACCAGCGCCAGTATGACGGGCACGGAGCGCACCGCGTCCACCAGGTGCTCCAGGTGGGTGTGCATCACCACGCCGCTCAGCTGGATCCAGGGCACTTACGTGGTGTAATACGAGTAGTATACATAAGCCACAGTGTTCATGAGACGCTGCCACAGCGTCATGGGCATGTCGTAGTCGTTGACCAGCGCCGGGATGACAGGCACGGAGCGCACCGCGTCCACCAGGTGCTCCAGGTGGGTGTGCAGCACCATGCCGCTCAGCTGGATCCACGGAACTTGGAGTGCTGCTGCGTAGCTGGTAACATAGGTCATCAGTTTCATTACAGGATGTTTAGTATTTTTTTGTCTAGTATCTTAGGGGATCACAGAACTTTATGTCGTATATTTTCTGTATTTCTGAAACAATAAACTCTTGTGAAACTCTTGTGAAATAAGGAAGTTTAGAAGGAATTTCAGGTATTCGCTAGAGGGAATAATTGTAATGAATAAGAGTAATTGTCATATAAAGTCAAACCATAGAGAAATCTAACTTCTTAACATCGACTTTCACAACATCTCCACATTATTTTTTTGATTTCTGGTTGAGTAATTGTCATAACTACTCACTAAATACTAAATGGAACCAGAAGGGCGATACCAGGGATTTTTAGCCAGCGGAGAAACTCTGCCAGAAACAGCCCGAGGGCTAGAAGAAGGAAGATGGGGATAGCGACTCTCTAAAGGCGTGTCGAATCTCAGCTTGGACCTTAGAGGAACCGTTGATATGAGTCTTGTGGATGGAACTCCACCACATCCAGTTCTTACTAACCCAGCCTCTACGTCGGAGAAAAACCACTCAGTGATGACGGCGTCGAACTGTTCCTTGGTCAGGGCGCTCCTCACGGCTGGTGTCTCCAGCGCAGCCCGGGAGATGTTCCACGCGAACTCCTTCACCACTCCCAAGCCTGAATTTCGCTGATGTGTCATGTCTATATCTAAAAATTAAATACAAAGAAAGGAAAGTCAGTATCTATTCAGAAATTTTAGTATGTAACAGCCAAACAAAATATGAGGTCATTGTCATTTTCATCACATCAGCCGTTGGACGTCGGCTGATGGATATAGTCAGGGACATTTTAACTTAACGATCCTAGGCCACCAGTGGCCAGCGGCTCCCTGCGAGACCCTTAATATCGTCGACCAACACTGCCTTTTCCTGTGTGGTGTATCATTTCAGGACGTCAAAGTCCATCAGTTTTTCGAATCACGTGCCCAACCGATTGCCATTTCAGTTTGCGCCTCGCTGACCTATGTCGGTTACTTTGGTTCTTCTGCGGATCTCCCAACTACTGATTCGATCACGCAGAGATACTCCGCGCTTTGCCACTTCAGTTTTACGACTCGTAATACCATTAGGATCTGTTCAACTACTTTGTTATAAATGGTGTAACTAACCCGACTTTGTTTGTGCCAGTATATCTCCAAAGAGACCTTGCAGGTAATTAATGGACGAACGTCCACGTATTAGGGGACCCTAATAATCGAAGATATTTCATCATCATCATCATTATCAGCCTATTGAAGATTGTTTTAGTATTTTTAGTAGTTTTAGGATTAGAATGAGATATAGACTCATTTTGCGCGAGCAGAATTTACCTATAATATTGTAGATAATTAGCTAAACAACTTAATTAGATCCAGTAGATGTAAGTAACAAATAAATGCTTACATTTAATAGACTTTTATTACCCTTAGTTGTAAGTTTACACATTAAATCTTTAGATTGTCACTGCTCGACGCCCGCGTAGTAAATAAGCCAAGAATATTGCTATCTTTGTCTTGCTGTCTTATCTTCCTTGTCTAATGTATATATCTGCCTCTTTCTACGCTTAAGTCTATCTCTATCTAATTATATACCTGTCCTTGTCTATTGTTGTTCTATTAAGTTACAATAAAGATTATGGGTTGCGTGCGCTCCTACGCCTATATAATCCGGCGACCATTGTATGGCCGCACACATTTCACTCTCGCCGCTTGAAGCGTACGCATCTCTTTATATTCAAAATTACTACGTGTTTTATTTCAACGCGTCTCCCACTGTGGCTTGGACCCTCAATAATCCACCATACAGCCTATTAACGGCCCATTACAGGCCTTCCTGATACTTACGTTTTACTAAATCTTGGATATGGCTGACATCAATGTACGTCAGGTTTGGCACCGGTTTCGAATCCGGGAATGTGGTGATCCATGTCACCTGAAAACATTAGAATATATATTAGTTTAAACATTTTTTTTTTAATTGAGAAAGAATACAATAAGGAACTTAAGCTAACTTATCCTAATAACTATACAAATCATGCCCACGTGGAATGGTGGCAAGAATACTGGCTGCATTTCCGCGTTGGATAGCCAGGCTAATCCTTTGTGCAAACGAGCCAGCCCTTCGGTCACCAGTTGAAGCGATTAGGCGCGGTGAAATGTTACGGAAGAATTTTTTGGCACTGCGACTCCATGGCCCAAGGGTCTCCACGGCAAAAGATACAAATGTGTAACTCTGTCAAAGAGGCATACTTGTGCCACTTACCGGTTTCAGCCTTTTCTGCTGCGGCTCCCGGTCTTGATTCTGTCTCCCTGATATGTCACGGAGCCAATGTGTCAACGCAAGTAGCGTCCCACATTAGGGCCCGTCCCACTTCCCAGGAACCAGCGTCAATCCATCAGGTCTCTTGCCATCATCCCGGCTTATTCCTGACGGCTCGATTAGCGCAGGAACGTTTATGGTGGCAAGAGCCCTTTTTATTATATCATTAAGAGAGCCATGCCGAAAAAGCCTACCGCCACTCCTTTGGCATGAAAGCCCGTGAATACCAAATTTATTTACCTCTTTCCCACATGGACATCTGTGCTCTAAGCACAGTCGTGTTCCCAACCTGAGGCCTAGAGCCACACGAAAAGTTTCATTATCCAAAAATGTTCCGAGATTTTAAACAAGATGATGATGATTTTTTATAAGTGATGATGCAGCCTGAGGTAGAAGCGGGATAACTTTATAGGAGTAGAATGAAATGCTTTTGTACGACATTGTAAGAAGTTTCCGATTAGACCTTGACGGCCTCCGTGGCGTAATGGTATGCGTGGTGAATTTATAAAATGGAGACCCCGGCTTCGATTCCCGGTAGGGCCGATTGAGATTTTCTAAGTTGGTTCAGGTTTGGCTGGTGGTAACTTCGGCCGTGGCTAGTTACCACCCAACCGACAAAGACGTATCGCCAAGCGATTTAGCGTTCCGGTACGATGTCGTGTAGAAACCGAAGGGGTGTGGATGTGTGACCTACTTCTAACAAGTGAACCCGCTTTCAAATATTGACGGCCGAGTGGCGCAGTGGGTAGTGACCCTCTTTCTGCGTCCTAGGCTGTAGGTTCAATTGCCACATCTGGAAAAATGTTTGTGTGATGAGCATGGATGTTTTCCAGGTCTGGGTGTTTATGTATATATTACTAGCTGAACCGGCAAGCGTTGTTTTGCATTAAAAATTTAAAAAAAAATTAGATGAAAATTAGATAGTAGCTGATTCTCAGACCTGCGGCATACGCATACAAAATTTGGTAAAAATCAGTAGGTAAAGCCGTTTCGGAGGAGTACGGTAACTAACATTGTGACAGGGAAATTTTATATATTAATTTTATAGAAAAGTATTTATGTATAGTATATATAAAATATTCATCAGTTATCATAACACCATAACACAAGGTACCTAAGCTTACTTTGAGGCTATATAGCGATGTGTGTAATTGTTCTATGATACTTATTTATGATAGGATTTAAACGATCGTCTTCCTAGAAATGGACATAAGTTAGTCATATCAACTTATCGCCTCCGAAAAGTACAAAAATCTTTCGTAGGATTGGGTGCTCTTCTACAACAAGAGGCCCAATTCAGTTTTAGATCTGCCATTGCATAAGTTTAAACAATGTATTAAAACTCACTTACTGAGTCAGGGTTATTATACTATAGATGAATTTTTAAATGACAAAGATGTTCAAAGGCAATTGGATCAGCTTTCAACTTCACACAGGAAGTAAAATAAATAACATTATGTAACAACACACTTAATATTGTAAAATTGATAATATTATAAAAAGAGCAACTGTTGAGTTTCTTGTCGGCTCTTCTCAACAGGACCTGCCATCCGAGCCGGTGGTAGAGTCACTACAAATAGTTCAATTTGACGTTTCAAAAGTGCTTGTAATAAGCCTACTTGAAATAAACGATTTTGAATTTTTTTTTTATATTAGATTGCATCATAACTTACCACCACCAAGGGCTAACTTGTAATTAATAAAAAAAGACCTGGACCAATCAGGAAATTCGCTCATTAGCCCAGCGGGAATCGAAGCAGGATCACTTCTTATAAATCCATCGCGCACACCACTGCGCCACGAAGGCAGTCGGTATAATAGGAGTCGAGGTCATTCGCATATTTTAGAGGTAAGATTATTTAATTGAAATAAACACGAAAACGGAATAATAATCGAGTTATGATTAATGGTATAATTCCCTTTAATACTGTAAATTAATCAATTGACGTTAATCGTTATCAATTAATGATTGACACGACACTTTAAAGGAACGAGCGTGTTGTGTCGGGGCGGGCCGGTTGGTTTCACTACTACAAGCACGCGGGGCATGTGTGAGTGACCACCGGCCGCTTGTCGCGTACGCGGCGAGACTGGAACAAACCGGTTTACGCTGCCACAGTTAGTTGACAATCTTAGGGTCATGTCAGTGCGACATGTTTGTTTGGTTTGTTGGAAGCAAGTATTATATTGTGACTACCCTGCCAAAATAGGTAACAATTTTGCATGTTCTTAAGAAACTTTGCCTCTGTTCCTTTTATCTACTATCGCTTGCATTTCGTGATCTATTGCAGTACATAGGTACATTTATTTGTGGAAATATCTATTTTTAACCGACAAAAAGAAACGGAGAAGGTCCTCAATTCGATACGTAAGAAATAACAATTTTTAGCAATATATAAAAGCGACGCAAAACGCACTAAAAAGTAAAAAATAACTGTGTCAGTTGCTTTAATTTACTTAAGCATATCTATGAAGTCGGTGCCAGCAAGTTTAAGGAACATTTATATAACGTAGTAAAGCAGTTTGTGAGTTCTAGGTGATGTTCTTAAAGTAGAAACCTTGGCTGGCACCGACTCCTAGATATGCTTAAGTAAATTAAATCAACTAAATGACACAGTTATGTTTTACTTTTTAGTGCGTTTCGAGTCGGTTTTATTTTTGTTTAAAAATTTTTATTTCTTACTTTTTAGTGATTTATCGCCACGTAACGTACTCGTACTATTATACGTACTCGTACTATATACTCGTATATATAGTTATACGGCACTTGTAGCCAAAAGGCTACCGATACTTACACTAAAACCGAAATCGCTGCAAGTGTGCCTTTGAAATTTGAAAAGTTCCTTCAATTTTCCCAGGATATCATCATCAGATCCTAACATGATAAAAATGGGACCACCTTGAAAGTGTGCCCTTTCTAATAAAAAAAGAATGTAAGTGATACTTGTGTCTACTTTGACTTCATGTTTGTATATAAACACTGTTTACTTAGTATATGACTTGTACATATATTGTATTAATATATTGTACATATATTGTACATTTAATGAGTACTAGCTTTTGCCCACGTTTCCGTGCGCGTGGTATTAGTCATAACGGCAGCCAAATTTTTCTAATTAACTGCCTAAAAATACGTTATATTTCTCGCTTTAAAAATGACGATACTTTTATACATCGTTCATCCCCACTTTTAACCTCTTACAACCCTTTTTTGCAATTAAAATCATAGACTATCGGTGTACCAAAGGACATTGCCAAAATTAGCCCCAGGCTGTCCAAACGTATGCTCATATTTAACTATTTTATTTAAATACACAATGAATTTTAAACAACTGCCCATGTTTCATAGCAATCACTTGAAAATATATCATAAATGTAAGAATTTCAATCGCTTTTTTGTCTTCTGAATCACGTGACCGTCGTCGTAGTATGAAAAGTCAACTTTTATCAACCTTCATAACTTTTATCAGCGACTGCTCAGCTACAAGGAACTTTATTACTATTTAAATAGAAGATCTATACTATTTAATGACATATATATCATCTCTGGGCATCTCTGGGGCAGACTTCCATACATTTTTGGAACGAAGTTCCTTATCGCGCGTTGTGAAAGGGGGCTAGACGGAAAAAATTGGTACGAAAAGTTGTCACGACACTTTTTGATCAAAGGATCTTGCCGCCGCCTTTGATGTGTGTGCGCGTGAGCGGCGGAGGGCGCCCGCGCTGTATGCTGTCTCGCGCTCTCGTGGCGCCCTCTGGTGTTTCGGTGTACAACAACAAATATTATTATTACTTTAAAAAAATAAAATTTTATTACAATTCCTTCAATAATTAATCGAAAGGAACTTCGTTCCATCCGGGTGTCCCTTGACACCTCTCAACTTTTTTACCTGTGTCCTTTCATTTTAATCTGTTCCATAGTTTTAGCGTGAAAGCGAGACAGATAAGAGTTAGGATCACCATGGCAGAGCTAGTTAGGCAGGTGGACCAACTTTCCATCGCTCGCTGAGTGACTCTGAGCCTTCTTATGAGGCACCCAGTTGTCGTCCAAGTCTCAGGTTATTCACAGGTCATCACTGGCAACACTAACTGTTCAAAAACTCTCTAATTGATATATCATACTAAATCTAAAATTCATGATGGTGAAAACTTCAAGGTCAGAGGTTTTGGGGTTCAGAAACAGACATACCTGATGGCCAGCCTTCAGCAAGGGGTACACCAATCCCTTCATGAGATGGTAGTGGCTCTTGGACGGCACATTCTGCACGCACAGGATGTGGTAGGCACACGCGGTGGTGAGTGTCGACAACGCGGCAAGCAGCACCGTCAGCTTCATTGTATCTGTTGAATAATACATAAAATAATATTTAGCTCTTACAATACCCTTACAACCTTTAGTACGATACATGGCGATAAATCACTAAAAAGTAAGAAATAAAAATAGAACCGACTCAAAACGCACTAAAAAGTAAAAAATAACTGTCATTTAGTTGCTTTACTTAAGCATATCTAGGAGTCGGTGTCAGCCAAGGTTTCTACTTTAAGGGCGTTAACCTAGAACCCACAAACTACTTTACTTCGTTAAATAAATGTTCCTTAAACTTGCTGGCACCAACTTCATAGATATGCTTACGTAAATTAAAGCAACTAAATGACACAGTTATTTTTTATTTTTTAGTGCGTTTTGAGTCGGTTCTATTTTTATTTAAAAAAAAATTTCTATACTAATATTAATGCGAAAGTAACTCTGTATGTTACGCAATTACGCTTAAACTACCGAAACGATTTAAATGAAAGGACATATGTATGGAAGTCTGCCCCAGAGATGCCCAGAGATGATATATATGTCATTAAATAGTACTCTTAGTAATAGATCTTCTTTTTAAATAGTAATAAAGTTACTTGCAGCTAAGCAGTCGCTGATAAAAGTTATGAAGGTTGATAAAAGTTGACTTTACATACTACGACGACGGTCACGTGATTCAGAACACAAAAAATCGATTGAAATTCTTATATTTTTGATATATTTTCAAGTGATTGCTATGAAACGTGGGCAGTTGTTTAAAATTCATTGTGTATTTAAATACAATAGTTAAATATGAGTATACGCTCAGGGCCGCGCCAACCCCCCACAACGCCTGTGTGCAAACCTATGAAGCGCCTCACCTTGCACACACTTTCAATTTACTGATTGTTCAATTGTTTAATGTTTTGGCACTCTCGTGTCTTAAAGTCGGGGAATCCCCGTGACCCTACTCCGCTTGCGTCGCACGCATAGCATCGGGTTACATTCATAATTAATTCAAACAAACTCACGGCGGTTCTTTTGATTTTAACTGAGCTTGTAACTAATGTACACTAAAACCCAAATTGTAAAATTAAACCATACGCTTGAGTATTATCTTAGAAGGCTTGTATAATAAGCACATTATAATTATTTTGTTACAAGGCATATGTTGCGCCTATTATACCTACTTACTCATCGATAGTCTACCACAATATTATGTTGTTGTGTAAGTGTAACAATAATAATTTCGATAGCGGCGCCTCTATTGTCTTGGCGCCTGTGAGCGCCGCACACTTCGCACGTAGGGGCGGCTCGGCCCTGTATACGTTTGGACAGCCTGGGGCAAATTATGGCAATGTCCTTTGATACAGAGATAGTACCTATAGTACCTGAGAAAGGGCATAAAGACAAGGTTTTGTGAAATTACCACAGAACTTCAGGTATTACATAAGTAAAAAGTCTAAGGTTACAATAAGGAACTTAAGCTAACTTATCCTAATAACTATACAAATCATGCCCACGTGGAATGGTGGCAAGAATACTGGCTGCATTTCCGCGTTGGATAGCCAGGCTAATCTTTTGCGCAAATGAGCCAGCCCTTCGGTCACCAGTTGAGGCAATTAGGCGCGGTGAAATGTTACGGAAGAATTTTTTGGCACTGCGACTCCATGGCCCAAGGGTCTCCACGGCAAAAGGTACAAATATGTAACTCTCTGTCAGAGAGGCATACTTGTGCCACTTACCGGTTTCAACCTTCTCTGCTGCGGCTCCAGGTCTTGATTCTGTCTCCCTGATATGACACGGGGCCAATGTGTCAACGCAAGTAGCGTCCCACATTAGGGCCCGTCCCACTTCCCAGGAACCAGCGTCAATCCATCAGGTCTCTTGCCATCATCCCGGCTTATTCCTGACGGCTCGATTAGCGCAGGAACGTTTATGGTGGCAAGAGCCCTTTTTATTATATCATTACGAGAGCCATGCCGAAAAAGCCTACCGCCACTCCTTTGTCTAAGGTTCAAATCAGATTGGCACAGAGTCGATACGTCGCGACGAATCATATTTTACAACAACAAATTAATTATAATCATCATGTGAATATTCAATCCACAAATGATTCCACATTTAAATAAAATATAATAATAAAAAACTTAAGCACGGTTAAGATTATTGTATATTTGTAGGCCTTAAGTACACAATATGACTGTTCATTGTGCAATTGAAATAATCCAATCTAAATTAAACTCTAAGGCTAAGATCATAAGGACTAAAATCGAGTGTACAATCATTTGTATGAGTCAGTAACTCATTATTTTCATACTAAGATAATTTGTATTGTGAATTGTCATTATAGATACTAATTTTGCACGTGATTTTGTTCGCGTAAAGTTCGCAATAATTTTTTTTTAATTTATACAACTTACTGCTATCATACTTGGTATTAAGTGGTGATGCAATCTAAGATGGAAGCGGGCTAACTCCGTGACGACCTCCGGGGCGCAGTGGTACGCGCGGTTTATAAGACGGAGGTCCTGGGTTAAATTCCCGGCGGGGCAGATTGAGATTTTTCTTAATTTGTCTTGGTCTGGCTGGTGGGAGGCTTTCGCCGTGGCTAGTTACCACCCTACCGACAAAGACGTACCGCCAAGCGATTTAGCGTTCCGGTACGATGTCGTGTAGAAACCGATAGGGGTGTGGATTTCATCCTACTCCTAACAAGTTAGCCCGCTTCTATCTTAGACTGCATCAACACTTAACATCAGGTGTGATAGCAGTCAAGGGCCAACTTGTAGTCGATAGAAAAAAAACTTGTTAGGAGTACAGTTATCCACACCCCTTTGGTTTCTACACGACATCGTACCGAAACGCTAAATCGCTAGGCAGTATCTCCTTGTATATATTTCACCCCTAATTCCCATAGGGGTAGAGATACGTCCTTCCACTTGCCACTGTCCTTGCATATCCTAGCTTCCTCCAATTTAGGGTACTCATCATCTGTCCTTTTACTAGAATGATCTAGATTTGATCCAGGTACGTACGCCTTGGTCTTCCACTTCCAACATTCAGTCTCGCCTATAAATCCCTTCCGTAAATCTCCTTTCATTCATTCTCTCTTCATATCCAAACCATCTCAGCATATCTTTCTCGATCATCTAACATCTTCTTTTTAACCGACGAAAAAAAACAGAGGAGGTTCTCAATTCGACACGTATATTTTTTTTATGTATGACCACGCATAACTTTTTACAGAGTTGTCCGATTTTGATAATTTTTTATTAAAAAGGGCACACTTCCAAGGTGGGCCCATTGTTATCATGTTAGGATCTGATGTTGATATCCTGGGAAAATTGAAGGAACTCTTCAAATTTTTGAGGCACGCTTACAGCGATTTCGGTTTTTGTGTAAGTATCGCTTGCTTTTTGGCTACAAGTGCCGTATAATATACTATGACAGTATAATACGAGTACGTTACGTGGCGATAAATCACTAAAAAGTAAACAATAACTGTATCATTTAGTTGCTTTAAGGTTTCTACTTTAAGGACGTTACCTAGAACCCACAAACTGTTTTACTACGCTAAATAAATGTTCTTTAAACTTGCTGGCACCGACTTCATAGATATGCTTAAGTAAATTAAAGCAACTAAATGACACAATTATTTTTTACTTTTTAGTGCGTTTTGAGTCGGTTCTATTTTTTGTTAAAATTTTTTTATACCACATCGTCGATTTTACTCACTTGGTAAATCTTCTTTTATGACACTGCTCTCTTATCACACTAATTTTAATTCTGTGCTATAATATTGTATATCTATACTAATATTATAAAGAGGTAAAGTTTGTAAGTTTGTATGTTTGTAAGTTTGTAAATAAAGTTCTGTTGGGGCTAATCTTCGGAACTACTGATTCGATTTTAAAAATTCTTTCACCAGTAGAATGCTACGTTATCGGTGAGTGTTATAGGCTATATTTTATATTTGTATTGTATATATTACCCGAGTTATCACAGTTTTTGTCGTGCGAGTCGGACCATGAATTGAATTTAGCTTTAGGCGCGTACGCTGCCTTAGATATTAAATTAACTGAAAACATTCTATGAAAACTTTATGCATCTTGAAAAGTTCTACAAAAAAGTCCGCAATAGCATATATCTATCTTTTATATTTTGGCTTATCTATAACTTTTGTGTTTTAAAAAATCATTTAATTCATATGCTTACGTTTACGTCATTATTTATACTACTAAACATAAATTCTTATTAAAATAAATTGCTTAATAACCACAAGGATATTATAGAGATAAGATTTGCCATTTACAGTATGTTAATTAGTTATATAGTTAAACTATAAAAAAAAAAAATTGAGCGGAAAAAGAGCAAACTTTATACGAAAGCCTGTCTTTAAAATTAAAAGGGTACCTAAGAGGTATTCACGCGGACGAAGTCGCGGTCGACTGCTAGTTCTATATAATTTCGTGCTTCTTCTGCCATACCCAACTGACATTACCATACAAATAGGTCTATTCGAGGCACTGGCATGCCAGAGCGCTAACTAGCCACGGCCGAAACCTACCAGATCAGACATTAAGCAGTTTAGAAAAAACTAATCGTCCAAGATGGAAATCGAAGTGGACCGCTATATTGTACAAACAAACTGCGTCTAGGATGTCAGATAATCTAATCACGTCCCAAGGTTATTTCGAGTGCTTTACTGCACAATAATAATTACAATTATCTATCTTATACTTTAGTGGTTAGCGATCACGAGGTACTGGGTTCGGATCCCGGATTGAATGTTTTTCATCCTAACTATAATATTATAAAAGCGAAAGTAACTCTGTCTGTCTGTCTTGTCTTGCTTTTACTCTACAACTACTGAACCGATTTAAATGAAATTTAGTACACAGTAAGTCTAGAGCCTGAAAAAGGACATAGGCTACTTTTAATTGCGAAGAAAGGGTTGTAAGGGGTTAAAGGGGGGATGAAATGTTGTATGAAAGTATCGTCATTTTGAAAGCTTAAAACCTATTTCTTAGGCAGTTGATTAGATATTAATAAATATGACATTCAAGGCTTAGAAAAATTAGGCTGCCGTAATAACTAATTCCACGCGGACGAAGTCGCAGGCAAAGCTAGTTCTTCTATAAATCAGTACATTGCAAGCCTGGAATCTGGATGTTAGTGGTGTTACACCCCCGTGCTTCGGAGAGCACGTTAAGCCGTCGGTCCCGGTCACTATCATCACCATCTGATAGTGATCGTTAATGTATAAAACATTATCACCCTAAGCTCGCCAACCCGCATTGGAGCAGCGTGGTGGGTGTACGCTCTATATCCCCTCTCCTACATGGAGGGCCTGGCCCAGTAGTGGGCCGTTAATATGCTGATACGTTTAATAGGTTAATATGCTGTCCTCTAGGTAGGTAGTGACTTTATGCATTTATGAAGTGCATTTATTTTGAACGGCCGAGTGGCGCAGTGGGTAGTAGCCCTGCTTCTGCGCCCTAAGCTGTGGGTTCGACTCCCACGTCTGGGTAATATTTGTGTGATGAGCATGGATGTTTTTCAGTGTCTGGGTGTTTATGTATATATTATAAGTATTTATGTATAATATATATAAAATATTCATCAGTTATCATAGTACCCATAACACAAGCTACTTACGCTTACTTCGGGGCTATATAGCGATGTGTGTAATTGTCCTATAATATTTATTTATTTATTAAAAAAAATACCATCCAAACCTATCAAAATATTTGCATAAATTGGGCAGTAGGTAACAGAAAATTAAATGCCTAATATACAAAAAACACGGTTATTTCGACCAAACGAATTGCCTCACACCATAACAAATAAAAAACAATTATAAAAAATAAACCTTGACCTTAACTTAACTTCTTTGTATGGAGGTAGACCATATTTAGAACTCAACTAGCTTATGTCCGCGGTTTCACTCGCGTAATTTCCGTTGCCGTGAGAATATCGGCATATGCAATTATAATTATTTATTTCATTTATACAGTATTTTTTTACAAGCGTGATATTTCAAAAAGTCATTAAAAGTTCTGGTATTTATCGATAGATGGAAAAACTAAAAAGTATCACCGCTGTGCCGGTCGGAGTGGGGGGTGTTAGGGTTTTTTCGTTACGTAATTTTTGGATTCGGTCTCCACGCTCAAGGCCCGCGATAGAAGCTATGCAATTGGTTTAAAAAATATAAATGGTAAAGTTCGTAAGTTTGTAAATGGATGTGTCGGGGCTAATCATCGGAACTACTGATCCGATTTAGAAAATTCTTTCACCAGTAGAATTTTTCACCAGAACGTTATCGGGGGCTTGCATTGAAAACATGGCTGTACCTTTACCCTCTCCCTGCGGGAAAGAAAAAAAATGGTTGTTTTTAAATGTTCCATTATATCTTGTTTGCTATAGATATGTACTTTAGCCCCTGTGGGCCTGACAATCAAACCTTCTTTGAGGCCCGCGGCTACCCGGGTAGCGACGGAGCTATAATGACAGCTGTCATTATTTGCCTGACGGTTGCCAGGGGACCCCTCGGGGCTGTGAAACTTTAGTAGATATAACAATGTTTGACGCGTCACGCGCCTACCGGTTTTATATCTGAAAACCGGCAAAATTGTTCGAAACGAAACTTGATTTCTTAAGTGACTTTCCAAAGGTTTTTGACATCAACGCCTTGCATTGGCTGTCTTACGCAGGTTTTTATTTAATTTTGCTCTGTTATGTCTATTCATCCGTGGTGCAATGGTATGCCCAGTGGATTTATAAAGGGATTCTGGATTCGATTCCTGGCTGGGCCGATTAAGATTTTTTAAATTGTTCGGGGCTAGTTATTACCCTACCGACAAAGAAGTACCGCCAAGCGATTTAGCGTTCAGGTACGATGTAGTGCGGAAATCTACAGAGTGTGGATTACATCCTACTATTATGCATCATCACTTACCATTAGCTGTAATTGCAGTCAAACGCTAAATTGTTAAGAATAAAAAAAATCATGTTATTTCAAATTGAAAGTACATACGGTACTTACAATAAAAAAACATTTTTTTAATTTTCGTTTCTCTGTTAGTATCGATTATATATTCATTGTACAGAATTTGACCTGTTAGGCAAACTTTATCTCGAGCACGAGACCGACTCGCACTTGGCCGGTTTTTAAGATTTTTGTAGGTAAAATCTTAGCTAAAATATATTACTTAGCACTGTTAGTAGTTGTTAAAAGCCTTTGTCATACTACTTCACTTATAAAGTGTCTTATCTGACACTTGTAGTAGTGTATGCAGTATGTCGTAATATTTCTAATTATCACCATTGGGTTATAGATATAGGGTTGCCGCCAGTACTTTATTTATTTCCTCTTTATTTGTACACCACAACGAAGAAGAGCATGTAATAAAGACATAAAAAGCGTTAACTGTTACAAAAGGCGGCCTTATATCTTAACAGCAATTGTAAAGTATCAATCATTAATTCTGTTAAAATAATATTTCGACTGAATCTTAGTTTGAAAGAAAAATAAATTGCCAACTCCAAAATGCTGTAGTATGCATGATTCTTATTTTATCTGTTTTATTTTAATTAAAAAAAATCCTTTGTATACGACTTAAACAAAATATATTTTTTAATATGTGTAAAATACTACCTACCTACCTATTAATTAAAATAAAATAGATTAGAAAAATGACAGGATTTTTTCGATAAAATTGTTAAAGGATAATAAGGTCACGGCATACAAAAAATAGCAAAATTCCAAAGTGTCGGCTGAAAATAAAAGTTTACACTGTGGATTGAAGGAAGGGGGATGTTTATATTGTCTATCTATTTAAAATTTTGAAAAGTTTTGGAAACATTGCCATAATTTGCCCCAAGCTGTCCAAACGTATGCTCATATTTAACTAGTTTGTAGTACACAATGAATTTTTAACAAATGCCCATGTTTCATAGCCATCACTTGAAAATATATCAAAAATATAAGAATTTCAATCGTTTTTGTTGTGTTCTGTTAACGTGACCGTCGTCGTAGTATGAAAAGTCAACTTTTATCAACCTTCATAACTTTTATCAGCGACTGCTTAGCTGCAAGTAACTTTATTACTATTTAAATAGAAGATCTGTACTATTTAATGACATATATATCATCTCTGGGCATCTCTGGGGCAGACTTCCATACATTTTTTACCTATGTCCTTTCATTCAATAGAAATAGTAAGTTTATTTTTTTATTGGCCGGTGCTACGAAACATTTTGTTACGTTTTGAAGGATATTAAACGTAATAAAATAATCAAATCCTATTTTATTATGACACGATTAATTATTTTCAAAATAGGTGACAACCCTAAATAGGTACCACTTCATAACGTTTGACTTATATTTATATAATAAAGATTTATTAGGTAATGAAATACGTTAAGTTTATTACATAATGAACGAAATATAATTAAGATTACGACTCTTACTAGGTAAATAAACTATGTATAACAAAGTAAATTATCAATTAAGCAAAAATAAATACGTATAATTAAAAAGTTTTAATAAACAGCTTACCGAGAAATCGTTAGAATCAAAATTATAAAGCACAACACTATTTAATCATTAACTTAAACACAGACCTAACTATATAAAAAAAATTAAAATATAGAACGCGATTCGAACTCGCCGGTTCAAACGTCGAACACTAATAAACTAATGGCTTGTTTGAGACGGGATGAGAATAAGATACTCCCTGTTTACCTAATACAACTAAAACTTGTCATTTAATAACAAAATATTACATTCAATTATAACCTTTATCGTTACCAAATAAGTGTTATTATGGTATCAACTATATCGACCAACAAATAAACAACGGGCAGCGGTAAACAAATGAATACAATATAATTTGAAACATACAATAACGAAATAAAGTTTAAAGTCGAATGGCACATTGCTGACATTAGTTGAGGCCAAAGCTATGTTGTTATTTTAAAATGAACTCTATTTGTAACTGTTATTTGGAAGGTTTTTGTTTTCACCATGGATAGTAACTATATGTCAATCTGTTTACTAATATTACGTAATATGGAAAAGGGAGTATCATACTGATTTTATTTACAAAACATAATGTTCTATACTTAAGCCAAACTCGATTGAGAATGCTTGTCAACAAACAAATTAAAAATGAAGGTAGAAATCACTAGTCATTTTATACCTAATTTTTTAATTAATTTATTAATGACGAGTTCATAACAATAAATTAGATTAGTAAGCTTAAAACTAATTAATATATTCAATATCTTATAAATACGATTTTATAAAAACAAAACATAAATTTAAATTTATAAGGCATAAAATGTGTTGCATTTTTAACCGACGAAAAAAAACGGAGGAGGTTCTCAATTCGACACGTATATTTGTTTTGTTTTTTTTTTTTTTTATGTATAACCACGCATAACTTTTTACGGTGTTGTCCGATTTTGATAATTATTTTTTTATTAGAAAGGGCATACATCCAAGGTGGTCCCATTGTCCTCATGTTAGGATCTGCTGATGATATCCTGGGGAAATTGAAGGAACTCTTCAAATTTTGGAGGCACGCTTACAGACCGCACCGACTTCATAGATATGCTTAAGTAAATTAAAGCAACTAAATGACACAGTTATTTTTTACTTTTTAGTGCGTATTGAGTCGGTTCTATTTTTTGTTAAAAAATTTTCTACCTTCATTTTTAATTTGTTTGTTGACAAGCATTCTCAATCGAGTTTGGCTTTAGTATAGTAAAAAAATATATCGATATTCTTTACTCCTAATTTTTTTCACGACATCGTACCGGAACGCCAAATCTATTGGCGGTACGTCTATGTCTTTAGGGTGGTAACTAGCCACGGCCGAAGCCACCCACCAGCCAGACCTGGACCTATTTAAACAATCTTAATCTGCCCAGCCAGGAATTGAATTCAGGACCCCCTTATAAGTCCACTGCGCCACAGATGCCATAAAAAAACCGCCGTTATTAAGAACAAATATGTCTGTTCAACTATTAGACCGATTTTGGTGAGATACACTCATGCTAGCGCTAAGCTGTGATCCCGTCTGACTCAGTTTGTAATACATAAGGTTTAGATATATCGGGATAATGCAATAAAAAAAATTGGTTGTCTGTAAAGTCGGTTTACTGACGATAGTTGAACGTGACAATGTCTTAAGAAAATACTGATGGAATGGTAGCATTTAATTGGTTATTAAAACTTTTAATTTAAGTATATATTTATAAATATTAATTTAAATTATTGAAATAATTGATTTTGATTTTATAAATTTATAACAAATATACTAATTTATAAATATATTAATTTTTAATTTAAAATTAATATATTTAATAGACGGATGTCGAACGCTGCCGAACGCAAAGGCCGATTGTGCTTCTTCGTTGCTCGTTCTGCGCTCTCGCTTGCACTTCAAGCCTTACATGGAACGCCTCAAAGCGAGGTAACGACGCATGACGTCATGTTTTTTCGTGCGTGCAGCCGGCTCTTTCGAATTATAAGACGTTGTCACGTCAAAAATTCGTGTTTTAAACTATCGAATGCTTCTTGAGCTTTACCTGAGTTCATTGTCGTGTCATTGTGAAAGCACTCTTACATTAAGTTCAAGGTCAGTGACATTGATACAATTGGTCCAATGATTGAACAAATACTTGTTTGGCTTATTTGGCAAACATTGGCCCAAAGAACATTATATTAGATATCAAAAAAAATCAAAAATCGTTTATTTAATAAAACAGCACATAATTCAACACAGGTGGTTGGTGCCTTCTTTTAAATGTAAAACTACACCTGTCCCAGAAGACACCACTCTTTCAATTCATACTGATGTGATAGAAGATGGAATTTACACCCCTTTCGGTTTCTACACGATATCGTACCTGAACGCTAAATCGCTTGGTGGTACGTCTTTGTCGATAAGGTGGTAACTAGCCACGGCGAAAGCTTCCTACCAGCCAGAACAAGACAAATTAAGAAAAATCTCAATCTGTCCCGCCGGGAATCGAAACCCGGGACCTCCGTCTTATAAAATCGTCAAAAGCTACTCTTATATTTCTTAAATAGTTTGGATGGGTAAAATAAACACATGGATTGCCTCATTGGTTTAGTGGTTAGCCTGTGTGACTTTGGTCGTGAAGTCCTGGGTTCTCATCCTGGCACGGGTCTTGGAATAATTCCGAGTTTAATTCACTTGTCCGTGAAATTTTCAGAACATTCCTAGAAGTCGGGATGTTGGTGGTGGTACATTCCTGTGCCTCAGAGAGCATGTTAGTTGGTCCTCCATAAATAATACACTATCACCCTAAGCCTGCCAACCCGCATTGGAGTAGCATGGTGGGTGTAAGCTTCATATCATGATGATGAAATGAACACAGGTAGAGAAGATGATTGTTGACACATCACAAAAGAGCTCTTTTAGATTGTAGTAAAGGCCTCTTTTAGCTTTTGTTCAGGTTTTTGTTTGCCACATGATAGTCCTGGTGCCTGCGCAGTGGAAACTTGGAATGCTAACAAATTTTACTCTCTAATTATAAAGAGCAACTATAATAACTACAATAATATGCTACAACTTAAGTCTACAAGTATTTATAATAATTATGAAGTGATAATGTCATAACAAACCATTTGTGGTACAGTTTTGTAAGAACAGTTTGCGCTACATTCCTATTTTATATTTTTTTTTTACAAAATCTAAGAAAAAAATATACAGTTTGTGCATCTTACATTTCTGTGTATTGTAGTCTTAACAAAAGGCCTAAGTTTAATATCCAGGTCTAATTTTATTGGTAGTGTCAGAACCTACCCACCTATACTATAGCCAGACTTGATTGAGAATGCTTGTCAACAAACAAATTAAAAATGAAGGTAGAAATTTCTAGTAATTTTATACCTATTTTTTAAAATTAATTAGTTAATGACAAATTCATGATAATAAATTAGATTAGTAAGCTTAAAAATAATATATAGTATAGGTCCCTATACTAAAACCAAACTCGATTGAGAATGCTTGTCAACAAACAAATTAAAGGAAGGTAGAAATTATTAATCATTTCACACCTATTTTTTTTAATTAACTAGTTAATGACGAATTCATGACATTAAATAAGATTAGTAAGCTTAAAACTAATTAATATATGCAAAGTCTTTTAGATAAGATTTTTTAAATAACAAAACATAATTTTAAATTTATTGGGCATAAAATGTGTTGCGTTTTCTACCTCCATTTTAAATTTGTTTGTTGACAAGCATTCTCAATCGAGTTTGGCTTTAGTATAGTGAATATTTTTCTCTAACAATATTTATACTTCATTATCATCAGCCGACCAGCATCTACTGCTGTACATAGACCTTTTTAGAGCCTTCAAAATATAACAAATTTTATGTTGTCAGTCCGCCTAGTGGGGAGTCGAAGTCGACTGACACGCTTTCCGGCGCTGTCGCACTTTGGACTCTAAACGTCCTTCAACGCTTCGAAACCACGTGCCCCGCATATTACCACTTCAGTTGTACGACTCGCTGAGCTATGTCTGTTACTGAAGCCTTCTTATAGAGGCCAGCAGGCCCACGAACTTTATGATAATGTTCTAATTTCTAAAGTTTTTGCGACAGCGGTTATTTGTGATGATTTATCTTTAATTGATTATTTTATTGTGCGATGTCGAAGACAAGCTAGAAACTTCATATTATTAATTTAATTGTTTTGTAGAAATTTCAAATCTA
Source organism: Mycalesis mineus (assembly GCA_034621355.1). Lineage (NCBI taxonomy): Eukaryota > Metazoa > Arthropoda > Insecta > Lepidoptera > Nymphalidae > Mycalesis > Mycalesis mineus. Next base: position 21,619 of record JAXAVZ010000334.1, on the reverse strand, counting down.
TTAAAATAAAAAATATAAAAATAAAACAATTTGCAGGTGACACTTGACAGTTGCCGAGTTGTATTGTTGTTTTTTTTAATTGAGGGACTGGACTCCAGCGTTTTGTGTTTTAAATGCATTTTATGTTTGATTTTTTTGTGTATGAAAACACAAGTGTATTGAAAAAAAATTCTATTATTTGTTATCTGTTTCATTATATGGCTCTATTCTCTGTGGTTAATGAAAAACTACAAAAGACTTGATTCCAAGCTGTTAGATAAATTAATAAAAGTGTTCTCCGATGTTTGTTACTTGGTCTGTGGTGTGTGGTTTGGTCTTTCTCTTTGGACTTCGATTTTTGGCGGGAATCGAGTGGCGTGCTTTATAAATTGAAAATTTTACTTTATAAGTTTTTAAACCTCTAGGAGTAATATTCCAGTGTATATATGTAAATTAAACCAGGCAAAATGCCGTCAGATAGTGATGGCGATGCCCATGAGAGATTAGAGAGGAAAAAAAGGAAAATGCAAAAGTCTAGTGAGGACGATGGTTCAAAGTATAAACCATATATTAAGCCGGGATATCGCAGAGCCTATATGGACAACAGCACCAATACGGAATTTCCTGTGTTTGTTGAAAGTAGTGAGGTGGACGTTAAATTGGGAAATAAAAACCCATTAGTAGTTTCTAAATACTTCAAACAAGTGAAAGGTATTCATGAAAGCAGACGCATCAATGCAAGTAAAATAATGTTAGTCTTCAAGCAAGCAACAACAGCTAATGATTTTCTCAAACACGAATGCCTATCTGTGTACAAACTTCGTGCATTCATTCCAGCATCTTCTGTGGAGAGGGTAGGGGTTGTTAGGTTTATTCCTAAGGAATCCAGTAATCACGAACTATTTAATAAACTCTCTTCTGAATGTGAAGTTATAGGAGTAAGGCGTTTTATGAAAAAGGTGGGGGACGAATTTGTTCCCCTTACAACTATAAGTGTCATATTCACTGGTACAAATTTACCGCAGCATATTTATTTAGATAACTGGCGTTATAAAGTATACACATATACGCCTCCCTTAATGCAGTGCTTTAACTGCATGAAGTTTAACCATTATGCCAAAATATGTAAAAATAAACAGGTATGTTCACGTTGTGCTGGGGAACATCACTACAAGGACTGCGCTATAGACATTCTCAAGTGCAGTAATTGTGGTGGTGCTCACTTAGCAATATCAAAAACATGTCCCATAAAGGCAGCAAGAATAGAAAAGCAAAAACAAACTTATGCTAAGGTACTCCAAGTTAATAGTGTAACTTTTCCTACACTCCCAAAGCCTCAGGCTCAGGTTCTGCAAAAAAATTATCAAACCAACCAAGACATCCCAGACAAGAAAGATATGTCTCATTCAGACATTATAAATAATAAGAAAGTAATAGCAGCTATAATAAGTACATTAGTTACAATAGGGAACTCTAATGATATAAAGTCTACTAAACAAATAAAAGAAACATTTTTGAAACATTTTAACGAATCTTAATGGATTCCAAACTCAGCATTGTACAACATAATATCCAGAGCATTAATAATAAAAAGCCCTTATTAAAATCATTTTTAACACAATACAATATTGATATTTTATTACTGAATGAAACATGGCTAAAAAATACTAGTAGTATTATAAAAATTCCAGGGTATAATTTTGTAGGACAAAATGCAAAAAATGAGCATGGAGGTGTAGGTATTTTATTAAAAAACACATTAAGGTATAAATTGTTGCCAACAAAATTTTATGAAGACATTCAATCCATAGCAATTTCTTTAGAAACTAGTGTTGGCGTCTTGTCAATTTTATGTGTTTATTGTCCTCCTAGAAATAAAAACAAATGCAGAATCAATAAACTTAAAAATATTATTAATGATTTACCAAAGCCCTGTTTGGTATCAGGAGATTTTAATGCCCATCATATTGCTTTTGGTTGCCATAGTACTAATTCAAGAGGTAGATCCCTATTTGACATATTTGATGAAAACGATCTGTGCATATTAAATTCTGGTATGCCTACAACTCTACAAAGGCCAAATTCTAATAGTTCTGCTATTGATGTAACAGGAGTGAGCCCAGTACTAGCACCATTGTGTGAATGGTCAGTCGGTGATGATACATTAGGTAGCTACCACTATCCCACGTTTACAAAAATTAATTTATCTCCATCTAAATATGCTGTTAACAATAAAGTAGAGAAATTTTTATTTAGTAAAGCAGATTGGATCAAATATTATAAGAAATCAGAGGAATATTTTAATTCTTTAACATTTAATGAACTAGAACCTTTACAGTCATACAATAAATTTTGTGAAATTTTAAATATTTTAAAAAAAGACTGCATCCCTCTCATTAAATTTGAGGTTCCTGGAGTTCATAAAGTACCTGCTCCTTGGTGGGATGAAAATTGTGCTGTAGCGGTTAAAAATTCCAAATTAGCTTTACAACTATATAGAAGAGAAGGGTCAATTATGAATTACATAAATTATAAAAAGCTAGATGCATTGAAAAAAATAATCATAAAAAAGGCAAAAAAAGATGGTTGGGCGAATTTATGTACATCATTTAATAGATACACTCCTATTTCTCATGTATGGAATTATATGAAAAGATTTAAACGAATAAACATTCAAACTCAAGTTAAAAATGATGTATGGGTTCCAAATTTTATTTCAAAATTTAAAAGTAATAACTGTAACATAAAAGTAAGGAACTCTATTTTTGAATACAATAATAATAATGAAAGTTCTATGTTCCTATTAAAACCATTCACTTTTGTAGAATTTAATATAGCACTTCAATCAAGAAAAGACTCTACACCAGGCTTAGACAACATTCCTTATATAATGCTTAAAAAGTTACACAAAGTTGGTCAATTGGCTTTACTTAATATTTTTAATAGATTATGGCTGAATCAATGTGTTCCAGAGAGTTGGAAGATTCAATGTATAATACCAATTTTAAAACCAGATAAATCTCCAGATGACTGTGATTCTTACAGACCTATATCATTAACTTCTTGTATAGGAAAATTGTTTGAAATAATGCTTAAAATAAGAATAGACTATTTTGCAGAAAAGAATAATCTTTTACCATGTTTCCAATATGGTTTCCGTAGGGGTAAAAGCACAGCAGAAAGTTTGACTTCATTTATGTATGATATGAAGAACTGTCAGTTCTCTAGATCTACAGCAGTTTGTGTATTTTTAGATATAGAAGGTGCTTATGATAATGTTGACTTAAACCAGCTCACAGTTTGTCTTAAGGATATCGGCATTCCTGGAAAAATATTAAAATGGCTTGCAAATTTTTTAAATAATAGACAGTTTTATGTAAAATACAATAATATACTCCATGGGCCTAATTTAACAAGTAAGGGTCTTATGCAGGGTGCATCGCTATCACCAATTCTGTATAATTTATATACCTCGCAAATTGAAAAATTTATAACTAGCGATGTTAAAATTTTACAGTTTGCTGATGACTTATTGCTGTACAGTGTAGATAGAAACATAGAAATAGCAAAAAATAATGTTACTTCAGCACTGATCCAGTTGCAGCAATATTATAAAGATTTGTTAAAATTAAATATTAATACCTCGAAAAGTTCATGTATGATTTTCGGTAGCCCAATGGGAAATCACATAAAGTACAACAATATAGATATCCCATTTGTAAAAGAAAAGAAATTTTTGGGTGTTATTTTTGATACCAAATTAAAATTTGATAGACATATTAATTACATTAGCAAAAATGCGTTAAAAAGTATTAATATTATAAGATGTCTGGCTGGGACATTTTGGGGCTCTGATCCTAAAGTTTTAACTCTTTTGTATAAGAGCATGGTTAGAAGTCACTTTGATTATAGCTTTCTTGCGTACATGCAAGCGAATCCAACATTACTAAAAAAACTTGATGTTATTCAAAATATTGGCTTGCGAATAATTAGTGGTGCTATGAGATCTACGCCTATTAATTCCATGGAAGTCGAAACTGGTATTCCTCCGTTATCTGTAAGACGTATATTTTTGGCTGAAAGATTTTGTTTAAAAGCACTGACATCGAACATTTCATTAGTAAACAAACTTGTACTCCCTAATAACCTGATGGCTATAACAAAATCTACAGTTGAATCCTTAGAAGTAACAGCTAGTTCACTTCTTGCCGGTAAACAACCTACCATTTCTATTATAATGACATACATGAATAGTATTGCCACTAACATTAATGTTACTAGCATGTGGCCTATGTATTCTTGTCCTTATGAGGGATTAATTTTGGAAAATACAATTCATTTGACGAATATTAAAACAAATATAGACTTCCTAAGATTTATAGATAAGAATTGTAAATATTATTATAAATTATATACAGATGGATCTAAAAATCAGAACCTCGTGAGTGCTGCTTTTTACGATCCACAGAAAACATGTAGTAAGTCGTTTAAGCTAGATGTTCGATGTAGTATTTTTACTGCTGAATCATTTGCAATTTTAAAAGCATTGCATTATATAAAAGAAGTAATTTCAGATAATGTAAATAATTGTATTATAGTAACTGATTCTAAAAGTGTTCTTTTAGCAATAGGTAATTTCAATTTTAGTTATAAGTGTTCATATTTTATTTTTCGAATAAAAAAATTGTTACTAGATTTAAGAAATACTGGAATTAATATAGAATTCGTTTGGGTACCCTCCCACAGAGGCATAGTGGGCAATGAAATAGTTGATTCTATACTAAGGCAAGGATTGGTTAATGAAGATTGTTCAGACAGTTTTCAGATTCCGTTTACGGACTTATACTACGAATTGAATAAAAGACAGAAATTGCTTTGGTATAAATATTGGAAAGAAACTAGTCAAAGTAAAGGACGTTGGTATGCAGATATACAAAATGAAATACCGGTTCGGCCTTGGTATATTAAAATGAACTGTGATTCAAGAATATTCGTATCAGTAATAAACCGACTAAGATTTGGTCACTGTTCAGTGCCAACTCATTTATACAAAATAAATATTTACAAGGATAAAACGTGTCTCTACTGCGAAAATGAAGAAGCTGACATTAACCACATAGTTTTTAAGTGTTCTGCTTTTGGCTTGCAAAGATTATTATTAGCAAGTTCCATAGAAGCAATTAAAGAAGAAAACAAACTTGAGTGTGATACCCGCCATATTAAGGACTTGTTAAAAAACTGTTTATTTTTTAGGCCTATTTTTTATTTTATCAGTAATACTATAGAAAAATTGTAAAAAATATTTAGGAGGTAATATTGTAATGATAATTTTAAGAGAAATTGTAACTTTTCATTAATGAAAGGCCATAAAGGACTTGATTCCAGGCCGTTAAATAAATTAAAAAAAAAAAAAAAATCTTTCTCTTTGCTATCGTCTTCTTGGTTGGTCAATGGTCAGTCCGGTTTTTTAATTTTACTTCGTTCATTCCTTGAAATGGCATAATATTTGTTGTTATTCCGATATTTAATTTTCAAAAGTTGTTTGCTTTGTTTGTAGATATAGATTTAATGTAGTTCCAATTGTATTGTGTGTGTACAGCTCTTGTAAATCAATTGTTACATCGTTTTTCTATCGTTTTGTAAAAATGAATGCTTTACAAAGTTCCGTGCATTGTATTAAAATCCTAAAAGTCTCATCTCGGTAAGCTCGACTGCAAATAACCACAGGTGTTGGGCAAAAAATAGTGCTTTCAAATTCTTGTTGAATTTTTAAAAATATTTTGCAATTGTTGTCGCAGAGTAATATAGCAGTGACTAGTATCTTGTCCAAATCTTGTCTTGGTATTACACTTGGAATTATTGTTTCTGTAAAGATTTATTTGTATTCTAAAACCTACCAGGTTCTCGTTGCATCTTAACCAATGTCTGTACTGAATCTCAGTAGTTGGTGAAATCAAGGAGTTTTCTATTTGGAATGATGACTAAAATTAGATTGTTTGCGTGCTTAAGGCTTTACAAGTCTTTTTAACATCGTGTCACATGTATGTATGTATCCTGAGAGACCTCAATATAAAATCAGAGGAAATACAGTCTCACAGTTTGAAATATCAGAAGTAATTAAAGGTGCAGGCCAATTGCTGAAGCATCATCTGGCAGGAGATGGCCGCTATTTTGCAGATTAAAGCACAATACTATAACAAACTATGCAATAAAATGAAACTTGTCATCAAAAAAGGAGATTTTGTCAGTGGACATACTCCTGCGATCACACCATATTAAACTTAACCTACAGACAAATGGTCCAATATGTCGTAACAGATTGCCCAGTCTCAGTATATATAACAGAGGGGAAAAATGAAGTACTGGAGTTTTTACAACTTGAGTTACAAAATAAACTTTACCCTTAAACCTACACCCGTGTCACAAGTCTCGGGCTCTCTTCGGAGTTTTTCTCTCAGCCATGCGAATGGACCAGTCACCCGCACGGTGAATCCATGGAATGCTAAGATATTCGTCTCTCATCTCTTGCTCGTTTTAAATCTTTGTTAACAAAGTTGTTCACAGGGTTATCCCTGAAGTTATGAAAACTAGAGTTTTAGTTGACATTTAAGTTTTTATAACTGAAATTATAAAATAAAGTTGTTGCTCGTTTGAATTTATGTTTATGAAGTTGTTCACAGGGATAAAGAAGTTATAAAAACTTGAGTTTTTAGTTGACACTAAAGTTTTTATAACTTAAATTATAAAATAAAGTTGTTGCTCCTTTGAATTTTGGTCAATGAAGTTGGTTGCTTGAAATAAAAGTTATAAAAAATTGAGTTTTAGTTGACACTAAAATTTTTATAACTTAAATTATAAAATAAAGTTGTTGCTCCTTTGAATTTTGGTTAACAAAGTTGTTCGCAGGGATAAACAAGTTATAAAAACTTGCGTTTTATAAATACTAAAGTTTTTATAACTTAAATTATAAAATAAAATTGTTGCTCCTTTGAATTTTGGTCAATGAATTTGTTCGCAAGGAAAAATAAGTTATAAAACTGGAGACACTAAGGGTTAAGAAACATTTATTCTCATTAAAAGACTCAAGTCACTAACATGAGAACATAGTTCTAGGTGTTTATAATTGAAGGTTTTTTGATGAATAAAAGCGTGGATCTTGAAATATAATATTGATTTATTCTAGTAACAATTGAACCTCCAATTGGAAGAAGGGAATAAATCCAAAAAATAAGAACGGAGATAATAAAAAAAAACTTCATAACTTTTAACTTTCAATTTTTAAGCTTATGGGACATCAATGATTATTAAGAAAATATAAATCCTGATTTATTCACCAACAGATTTGCCTTAAATGTATAATATTTATCTATGTGTGTTCATCGAAATGTGGTGGATTTATTCCCTTCTTCCAATTTATCATATAACAGGTACAAAATAATTTGAAATAATAGACAATATAATGACAAAAACTATTTATTTATTACAAACAGGTAAGGACACTCTGTTATTCATCTATTTCTTCACTTTCAGATCTTGTAGTTGGCCAGGTCAGAATTAAATTGTAGAAATCTTTGAATTCGTCAGGAATATATTGGATTATTTTTTTTATGTCATTCATTTTTTTCTCATTTATAGGTATTTTAGTCACATATGCCAGAGTTTCAGGTATTTTCGGGATTGTAGAAGGTTTTTGGAACAAAAATGTAGCTTTGACGAAACCATCAATAAATTCGGAACATGTCAAGTAACCTTTATGACTTGAACTATACTCAAAGCTTCTATATTGCGAAATCTTGATTGTCGTGGCCTTGTCTAATGACTTACAGGTTTTCTTAAAACACTGCTGCCATGAGTTTTTAAAATCAAGTATTTCGTTTGAAGAAACAGGTTTAACTGAAAAACCCCTGATTTTTGCTGCCGAAATAAGATTATTGTATTCATTTGGAACGTAAATTCTGTCTCTTCTCCTAATGAGTCTTTTAGCTGTCCCAAAATTTCTGTCACACTGTAAAAAAGAATGGCCACGCACAGGAAAGTATTGATATATTTTCTCAAAACGATTTTTTGCAACAAGAGTGAGAAAGAATTTTCCTATTTTGTCCCCCGCAAGCATCGCTAAAAACGTGTAGTTCTTTGACAGAGGGATCCATGTTCTGTATAGTTTTCCATTATAAGCTGCATACTTCATCTGGGCACCTTTTAGCTTCACCCTCATGGTAAGTGTAGAAATCAGCTGAATTCGTCTTTAAGTCATGAACACAAAACACATACAGCCATAGTTTTCTTAAATAAAACATTTCCTGAATTGGGATCTTAGGAATGGGCAGATTTTGCATGTAATCAAATACAATGGCTCCTACATCTTTTCTTTCTTTACATAAGGCCAAAACTTCTTTCTGCTTATTATAAAACTTTTTAGCACGTTTAAGATGTATGATTTTTTCTGCAACCGCCACTCTCTTCGCATTCTCATTGAGAGATGAGCTTTTTATTTTTGCTTCGAGTTCTTCGCAAGTCGAACAAACGTCTACTTGTGGCCGACCGAATCTGTAGCCATGATTATCATTAAAATATTTTCTGTAATAGTCGTATTTTACGCATTGATAATGGGGGTATTTTTTCAGAAAAAGTTCATACATTATTTTAACGTTTAAGTTTGCTTCTAAATACTGTATATGTTTGCTGCTGTAATGAGATTCTTTTAATGGAAACGACCGAATATGTTCATCAATAGCCGTGATTGCTTCGTTTGATAAGACGTTACCTCGATTACGATGCCCTCGTTTATCTTCAGGTAGTTTTCCTTCTGATTTAAGAGAGGTAAGGCGAAAAATAGCCTTACCTTTTATAGCGTATAAAATGGAGAAAGCTTGACGGCAAACTCGAATTTTTTCATTTCCTTTCATTGCAAAATATATGAAAGTGCTGTCACGTTTTTTTGGATTTTCGCGTTTTGAACGGTGGCGATTAATCTTTGCGTATTCAATGAGACTCATCATATATATGTCCTGTTCATTTTTCGGTCGTCCATTATAAACCGATTCAAACAACTGCTGTTTTTCTTCGGTACTAAACTGCTGAGTGCAGTTTCTTTTACAGAGACAGTCACTATTACTGTTAGATTTAGCTGGCACTAACCTCCCAGTACTTGTACTCACATAAGATTGACCAAGTAGACGCTGTGACTTCTGTTTTTCTTTTTTATACAAATGGATATTTCTAACACCTCTTTTCTTCTTTTTTGGAGTCTCAGCTTCTGACTCGTTATCAGTTGAATCGTTAAAGCTACTTTCACTGGTCATATTAAATTTAAACTTTAATGGTGAAATAATTTTTATAGGTTAAGAATCTCCTCGACGCGACACCAAACGAATGCAGCCTCAAATACAACTAAAATGGCGGCTATTAGATCGCTAGTATAACGCCCCCACCACTATGTGATGCGATTTTGTTTATCGAATAAAAAAACAGCCAAAAAGAAATATTATTTCTATACTCGTAAAGTTAATAGTTGGAAGAAGGGAATAAAGGAAGGATTTGTTTCCTTCTTCCAACTAACATTTTTTTTAGCCGCATGAATCTATACGAAATGAATGGACTTTGTTTCTTTTTTCGAACTCACAACTTAGCCCTACGTCTAACGAATATAAAAGTGTATAAAAGTGAATATGTCAAAAAGTGGCGTTTATTCCCTTCTTCCAATTGGTGGTTCAATTATAGTGAACAGGTTTAACAAATGTGAGTGAGACAATTGACAGTTGCTGCCACATAGTGACAGTGACATTAACTAAGAGGGTTGCGTTCCATTACCAACATCCTCTCCTGAACGCAAGCCCATTTTACTTATACAAAACAAGAGCTTATCTAGGGTTGTACCCTTAGTTAAAATATCCGCTACCATTTCACTACCTCTACAAAAATTAAATTTAACTTTAAACTTGTTAACTTGATCTCTGAGGAAATGGTGCTTAATATCAATATGTTTAGTTTTTGTCAAATAACAATCATTATTAGCAAGTCTTATTGAACTAAGATTGTCACAATGAATAACGATTGGGCTGGCCTGTAGCTGTCCAAGCTCGACATGTAGTTGCTGGAGCCAGAGGGCTTCTTGGGTTGCAGAGGACACGGACATGTACTCTGCCTCAGCCGTTGAGAGTGCCACTGTTAGCTGCTTGCGTGAACATCAAGATATGGCACCATTCTGTAACATAAAAATATTACCAGTGCACGATTTACGGTCGTGTATGTCGCTTGCCCAGTCAGCATCGCAGTATCCTGTGATTGTTCCATCACCATCCTTGGTATAGACCAGCATTAGGTCTTTGGTACCCTGCAAGTATCTTAACACTCTCTTGACAGCAATCCAGTGTTGAGTCTTGGGTTCTTTATTATATCTACTCAACATATTGAACACAGACAGTGAACGATATGTCAGGTCTCGTGCATTGTGCTACATATAAGAGTGAACCTATTGCTTGTTGATATGGATGGTCACATATGCTGTCGTCTTCAGAGAACTTAATTCCCACTTCCACAGGGGTTTTTGAGGGTTTACAGTCAGACATTCCGAATCTAGCTAATATTTCTTCCTTTGATTTAACATGACTGCATTTTCTTTTCTTATTATGTGTAGTCCTATACATTGGCTGACACTCCCAAGGTCTTTCATATCAAAGTTAAGTTTTAATTGTTCTTTAATGTTGTTCTTGATGGATGATTGAGATGTGAAGAGAATTAGGTCATCAACCCAAACAGCAATAAATGTGTTCTTTTCCATATCAAAATAAACACATGGGTCCGTTTTACATTGCATCATCCCTATTTCAAGTAGGACTTTATTAAGTTTTGTGTTCCAAAGTCTACTGGCCTGTTTAAGGCCATAAATAGATTTATGTAAATAACATACTTGTGAACCTTTATTATATAATTCTGGTTGCTCCATATATATCTCTTTGTCTATTTCTAAAAATAGGAAAAAAATAAAAACCGATTATTTCTCGCTTTACCTATTTTATAGATATGCTGATAACAGTATTGTTGGTGTGATTTATTTTAAATGAAATCCAGTAATAATGTACTCTGTGTAAACAGTGAAACATAGTAAAATTGATGGCATCTATAAAGATAAATAAAGTATAGATAATTTCGTTTAAAACATTTACGTACAGCAAGCAGCGAAGTAGACACGGATGCCCTTTTCTCTCGTTCTGATATTACGCCTGTAGATTTATTTAATACAATAATTAAACTATATTTTTTGTAGCATTCACAACTTCGTCGTTTACAACCGTCGTTTAACGTCGTTGAAAGTGCGGGTACTGAATGTGATGAGTGTTCCATAGGCCCACATAAATCTGAATGAATAACTTCCAAAGGTTGAGAAGCTCTGGTAAGCAGATTATCCCATACTTGTTTGGCTGTTTCACAGTTCTGAACATGTATGTATATCTGTGGGTCTAGAAGAAGTATTAATTTAGCTTTGGCCTTGACATCTTTGGTAGAATCCACAATTTTGCCGGGTGTCGGTTGAACACATTGCCACAAATCTTCGTGTTCTAAGTAAGTTTTTGCTGCAAATTTCCATGTGGCAAAGTTTTCTCGTCCAGTAAGTTTTTCTAAATTGAACATTTGGCCATGAGAGCTCATTTTGAAAATTTCCCACACGCCACCACGTGTTTTCTTATAACCTCAACTTGCACTCGGTAATTGTTTTTTCGGTAAACTCGCTGAATATGTATATTTCCGATCTTGAACACTGAGATCGAACCACGCTCTGCTACCATGAAGGTTTTGATGAATAAAAGCGTGGATCTTGAAATATAATATTGGTTTATTCTAGTAACAATTATAGTGAACAGGTTTAACAAAAGTGAGTGAGACAATTGACAGTTGCTGCCACATAGTGACAGTGACATTAACTAAGAGGGTTGCGTTCCATTACCAACAATAATAAATACTTCAATACAAAAGTAAATTTTTTATTCCACTGTTTGCACTCTTCCCATGCATTTGTCCAGTGTAGGTAAAGGACATAGGTAAAAAATGTATGGAAGTCTGCCCCAGAGATGTCCAGAGACGATATATATGTCATTAAACAGTACAAATCTTCTATTCAAATAGTAACAAAGTTACTTGTAGCTAAGCAGTTGCTGATAAAAGTTATGAAGGTTGATAAAAGTTGACTTTTCATACTACGACGACGGTCACGTGATTCAGAACACAAAAAATCAATTGAAATTCTTATATTTTTGGTATATTTTCAAGTGATGGCTATGAAACATGGGCAGTTGTTTAAAATTCATTGTGTATTTAAATAAAATAATTAAATCTGAGCGTTGGGACAGCCTGGGGCAAATTATGGCAATGTCATTTATTGGTATTACATAAAATATATGAAGTTTATTTATTTTTAACCCTTAATAAGGCTCGCGCCTGTGTTAGAACTAGAAAGTAAGTTACAGTGGAAATAGAGTAAATAGATATTGCAGAATTTAAAAAAAGTATTTTGAAAAAGGGGGGTTTTTATAATTATAATATGGGAATTATGCCTATACTCGGAATTTTAATTCGATTCCAGATTTGACAATTTCAGTGTTGCAACGTTACGACTAGTAAGAAATAGTGACGTTGCGAAATTATTCGATATGGAAATGGAATATTTCCGGATCGATTCTTCTCGTTTATAATTTTACTCGTAAACTAAGTATATCAGAAAATTGAATATTTCTGAACCGATAATTTAGTTTTGACCATTAATTAACCATCTTAAACATTTCTTTTATAATTGTGTGTGAAATAAATAAAAAAATTGATCATGAAGAACATGACAAATAAAACAGATAGATGTATTATGGTAATAATTTATTTTATAAATTGTCGTCGTCATCGCTATCGCTATCGCTGTCACTTTCTGTAACATTTATTATAAATGTGTCTGTAATATTGTCAATTAACATATCTAGGCTACTCATTTTTTCCTCTTCTTTGACAACATGGGATACGCATTTAGACCATTCGGCAGCCGTAATTTTTTGAATGCCTTCCTGAAATAAATTTCTCACGTCTGTCAATTTGAAAGTTTTATTATTTTGAGCTACATGCCCCTTTACCTGCGCCCATATCAATTCGATAGGGTTTAGCTCGCAATGGTAAGGGGGCAGTCTTAAAACCGTGATCCCATGTTGTGCTGCCATTTCATCTACAGCGTACTTAGTAAAAGACTCGTTGTGTGGAATCAGTTTTAAAAGCGTAGCTTTAACCATATCTGGTTCGTAGTGAATATTTTTATTTAAAAGCCATTCTTGAATGGCAGCTTTTTTCCAGCTCATTTTTGGTGCCGTTTCCAATTTTCGGGAATGGTATGGTGCATTATCCATCACCACAATTGAGTTTGGTCTTAATTTTGGTAAGACTCCAGCGAACCACTCCTCAAAACAAACTGCATTCATCTCATCATGGTAATCTTCACAATTTTTCTTTGCTTCAAAAATCATGAGCCCCTCTTCCAGGAAGCCTTCTTCACTACCTATATGGCTAATTATGAGACGTTTGCCTTTTCCAGATGGATTTTTTAATCCAGTGGTCAGTCCCTCCGGAAACGCTTGTCGAGATGATGTGACTTTCTTATCGACCCAAGTTTTTTTTACAGTATGACCTTAAAAAAAAATATAGTACATGAACATATACTATCAATATTACTATTAAATTTAATGTAAAATGTATATAAATGTTAGGCTTACCTGCGTTAACCCAAGTTTCATCTTGATAATATATATGTCTCCCTTCTCGTCGAAACTGACATATAGATCGCAAGTAACGCTGCCGCCATGTTATTATATCATTTCGATCAATAAGTGTGCTCTTGCGTGAACGTGCAACATATTTAAAATTAAGATGCTTCAAAATTTTTCTGACGGTGTCTTTGGAAATCTTGGGCATTTCTGAATCATCGTTCATCACTTGTAAAACCTAAAATAGTAAATTTTATAATAGCTTGGAATCATTACTTGTACATATAAAAGATGTAGGTATAAAATAATACTGTCTGACTGATTGACTAACCTCTGCAATGGTTGGAGGTTCATTTCGGTAAAAGAACTGATGAATTCTTCGTATTGCAGAGAATGTAAATTCATCAATTTTATCTTTAAAACTTCGCTTTGGACCAGTTTTATTAGGAGGAGTTGGCGGCGCACCTTTATTTACTTCCTTCAAAACGTTACAAACAGAGCGTGAGGTTATTCCCAATATGTCACTAACTTTGCTCATACATTCATTTTCTACCACAACTTCAAAGGCCTCCCATTGCGCAGAAATTTCATTTTTCACGTATTTGTAGGCGTTGCGGATCATTACTTTTTCAGTCACAGTAAAAGCTTTTCGTGGACGCTTTTTTCTTGGGGACAAGAAAACATCCGCGTCTTTTTGTGATGTACTTGGCTGGGGATCCATTTTGATGGAAAATCAAAACAAATATATTCACTCAAAGTTCACAAAAAACTATAAACGTAACAACAAACACAAAGTAACAACACTTTCACAAAAACTCAACAAAATAACTAAATATCGATTCGCAATGAAATAGGATATTCGTGCAGTCAGACTGGGAGAATGAAGCCGAATGACACGATAAACAAAATGGCAATAGCTGCACGAGCGCGCACGGGTTGCCAATACTGAAAAATATCTAGGCATTATAAGTTTTGTTTTTAATATAAAAACAAAAATATTAACTTTTTATAAAATAAAGCAGCGATTACTAATTAATAAATAATTATTTTGAACAATGATGTATTTATTTAAATAAAAATCAATAATTTAGTCTTTAATTGGCACACTGATAGCACACACACTGATTGTTTATCGATTTTTGTGTTCATCACTACACTATTATATGTGGTATCATTATTTCACAAAATGACAATAGCTAATGTCAAATCTGGAATCGAATTAAAATTCTGACTATAGTTTTGTTGTTATTCATATACTAGTATTTCACCTGGTTTCGTTTTTTACACTTTATTTATTTTTTGCACTAGATTTTTTTTCTTTATGAATAAAGAAAAAAAATCTAGTGAAATGCGTTACGAACTTTTATTTTATTTACCTATGAATATTATCATGCATGCTAAATAAAAAGCGGTATTGCAATCGCATTTTTATTCTAATAATTAATATAGTTCGTTACAAGTGACGCTAAAAGCGTGTTAAAAATAAAATTATTCTTGGGGGGAAGCCTCGTGGAATAATTTAAAACATTTCTTTGCACACAGTGCAACTTGGCACGGGGAACATACTATTTTTGTTCTTCTCCTCTTTTTTTGTGCTACAAAATCGGCGTCTTTTGTAAGTATTTTCTGGAATTCATCTGGAAGATGGACGCCGACATTGAGTAAACGTATCGCATCTGGAACTCCAAAGTTGGAGCCCTTTTTGTTTTTGAAAACCACCTAGCGTTTTACCTGTTTAGAGTAATTTGATATCAGCTCACGAGCCAATCGCAATCGAAAGTTTCTATGAGAATGAGTACTTGCTACATGCACAGTGTTGTAGGTTATATAGCTGTTTGTGATTGCCGCATCAAACATAAAGAAAAACAATCTCATCCAAAATTTCCTGCATTTTCTATTGATCAGATATGATGATGAAATGATCAAAATGATCGACGCCTCCCATGGTGAGCGTATACTGAGCAATAGCTGTGGGGATGAGAACTTATTTATACGCATGATCAGCTACAACAGCATAAGGATTTGCTGGGCCATATAACTGTTTTAATGGCATTGAAGAATTTGGAAAATTTAGTAGTAGTAGTAGATTACAGATTTTTGTGTTATAGTTTTCTTTATTGATATTCCAAATGATAGAGTAAATCTTTTAGATGGCTTCTTTTTCGGCAACTTGTGAGCTACTAATGGAGAAGCTATAAATGGACCTTTGGGGGCATGAAATGACTGAAGTTGTTGTGTACACACTTGATGCAATAATATCACTTAGTCACGAACCATATGTACAATTCCGTGTAAAAGTACAGCCACATGTTTACATTTTGCCTCAACGCCACTTCCAGCTGACCATTCACAATGTGATTCTTGTGGAGTTCCATTTTGCTGTAACTTCAAATTGACTTCATATTGTAATGCTTTCATGGTTTTTTTACAAACACCTTTGATAAAAGTTTTTTTTTTTTTTTAAATCTTTATTTTTGAGTCTTCATCACAAAGTGATGATGTCGCTCCGTTATGATGTTTACATATTACAATCAAAATATAGAATAAACTACCGACAGATAATAAACACTTAAAACTAAAGTAAATAAAGAATATTAATACTACAATTATAAATTATTTATTTACAGTTAAACATGTACATTGAATTAAATATTTACAATTAAATAAATAAAAAAGTAAAAGCTTATACACTACAATATCCTAAACTATAAATAATATATTAAACAATAAAAATAAAAAAAACAGTAAAAAAACTTAGGCGTCAAAAAAAAAAAATACTACAATACATTCAATAATAAAGTGCACAGCAACTTCGCCTGCTCCGATAAGGGAAAGGCCAAGATGCTGTTGCACTGTCCAACATCTACACCTTGTTTCAGTATGGCTCGACGTTCTACTGCGTTTCGTTCACACTCCATTAAAACATGTTGAACATCCTCAATGACTCCACAAACCGGGCAGTTTGGGGAATCGGATATACCCATTAAATGTGTAAATTTCTTCGATGGAATGTGACCAGAGCGCAGTCTGAATAGAGCGACTACATATTTTCTTTTTGTATTGTGATACCATGGGTAACGAAGAGGCTCACTCTGCATAGTCCGATACCAAATTCCTTTCGTCCGGGATCTTTCATCGAAGTACTCGTGCCATATTTGTCTACACATATCTTTCACATTGCCCAGTATATCAGATGGCAGGGGTAAACACGGGTAAGGCGTTCCATCAAGAGCTGCTTGTCGGGCTGCTGCTTCGTTCCCTTTTAGTCCTACATGAGATGGTATCCATTGCAAAACAATATCTTTACCATTTTCACGGAGTCTACTGATAGTCTCTAAAATAAGTATGGCTACCGGGGTGCCTCGACAGTTCGAGGGGATCTGAGCCAAATGTTGGATACTGCTTTTAGAATCCGTGAAAATAACGAAACTTTGTTTATCAATACTATTTATATGTAATAGTGCCTCATAAATAGCTATTAATTCCCCATTCATAATGGAGATATTTTCATTAATTTTAAATTTATGGAAACTGTTAATTTGTGGATCATAAAAAGCAGCTCCCATACATGTCTCATTTTTAGATCCATCTGTATACAGGCAGTAATAAGAACTATATATATCAACTATAAATTTCAAGCAGGTCATTCTTAGATCAATAACAATAATCATTCTTTTGGGTTTATCTATTCCAATTATATTAGCGCAAATAACATCACTGAGATCAATATAGCTAGCCCACGTATTTAATTTGAATATATTAGGTATAGCACTGGAATACATAGGTATATCTCTGTAGGTTCTAAATATATCTACTAACAAAGGCAGTTTTTTATTTCTCCAATAGTGGCCTTGGCAGAGACTGGAAAGCTCCTCTAAAATTGTACTTGTGATGTTATTGGTAATGAATTTCGTTCTCAAAAAGTATTTTCCTGCGAGAATCTGCCTACGAACTGATAGTGGCTGAATGCATAGTTCACTTTCCATCACATGGATTGGGGTGCTTTTTATGAAACCTCCGATAATTCTTGTTATTTGGCTTTGTATACGGTCTAGTTTAATTAGATGACTGTTGGCACTATTATGGTACAAGAAGCTACCATAATCAATTCTACTACGAATAATTGAAATATAAAGTTTACGGAGATGTTTTGGATGAACACCCCAATTAGAACCTGCAAGAATTTTAAAAATATTTATATGCTTTTCAATCTTAGTCCTAGTTTCATTAATATGTTTTGCCCATCTTAACGAAACGTCAAGCCACATGCCAAGGTATTTTATACAACTAACTTGTTCAATAGTCTTATTATTAACACTTAACTTAATGTTACTTCTAATTTTGCCTCTGCTAAATACACATACTTTTGTCTTTTTATCTGAAACGTTAAGGCCAATTTCCGCAATTAAATTTTGAAAAACAGTTAAAGCACTTTGTACATAGAAAACTGAGTCCGTTAATTTATCCTGTCCTGAATAAATAATGAAGTCATCAGCATACTGAGAAATAAATACTTGATTGATATTTCGGCAGATTTTAATAGTAGCCGCATTAAATAATATAGGAGATAAGGGATCCCCTTGAGCAATACCGATTCCAGTAGTTCTACTAAGTATTTTATTATCACCTGTCAGAATTGACAGATTTCTCTGATGTAGATATTGCCAAAGATAATTACATATAGAAGATCCTACCCCAAGGTTATCCAAAATATTTAAAAGTGCTGAAAGGTCAACATTATTATAAGCACCATCAATGTCTATAAAACAAGCAACAGTGGGATAATTTTTAGAAAAACCAATCTGAATTCTAAATACTAGTTTTGATAGTCCATCATAACATGATTTAAATCTCCTAAATCCTGTAGTGTTTTGTGACAAATAATTATTTTTCTCCAAGTACCACTCAAGTCTACGCGTTATTATTAAATGGAGAATCTTACATAAACAAGATATTAAGGCGATCGGTCTAACATTACTTGAATTTGAGTTGTGATTTCCCGGTTTGGGCACAGGAACAATTCTGACATTTCTCCATTGCTTGGGAATAAATCCTATACTCAAAAATTGATCATATAAAAGAGCTAGTATGTTTTTACCTACTTTGGGAAGATGTTTAATCATAGAATATGATATATTATCCAAACCTGGCGCAGTATCTTTATTTTTAATTGAATTAATTACTTCGTGTAATGTAATGGGACTACCTAGTTGTGTATTTTCAGAGCCAAAACTAGGAGCTAGAGGAACAACATAGTCTGGAGCTAAATTATTTAACAAAAGCTTTGCAGTTTCGTAATCCACGTTCGATCTACATGTTTTATATCCTTTGACCCATTTCATTTGAGTCCACATATCAGATGTTGATGTTACACAGTCTATATGATTACAAAATTCTTGGTACGATTTGGAACTGGCTCTTCGAATTTCTCTTTGGGCTATACTAACTTTTCTTTGTAAATCTTCTAAATTTTGTGGTGTAGGGTTTCGTCTGAAAGTGGCCAAGGCTTGACGTCGCTGTGCAACCAAATGTGATAAGCTTGTATTCCAGTGTGGTCTTGGTTTAAACTTCTTGAGACGTAGGGGGCTATCACAAATTTTTATGATTGGAATAAACTTATCAGCTGCACTATTTATGATGTCTGTAAATTTATTATACGCAAGTTGTAGATCTAAAGTAAAAGAAAAATTGGAAAGTTCTGTTTCTAAGTGACTAGTATATGCATTCCAATCTGCTTTCTTGTAATTTCTGCGAGTAGTATGTTTACTAAGACATTGAAGTTCGGTACTGATTTTAATTAACATGTGGTCACTTCCTAGATTTTCATTCATAACATTCCATTTAAATTTTAAAGCCAAATCCGTAGATACTACAGATATGTCAGGGGCAGTTTTTTGTATTATATTATTAACCATTTTAACGCGGGTATCAGTTCCATTGTTAAGTGTAATAAAATTGTTTTCTAGAATAGACTCATATATTTGATTTCCCCTAACGTCTCTTTTTGATGACCAATTAGAATGGTGCCCATTAAAGTTGCCTGCTATTAAAGTCTTATGGCTATTAAGGGTAAAAATTTGATCCCAGTCATTTTTAGTTGTTCGCACTGATGAAGGGCAGTATACTGCTATGACATTTTCAACATCGGCACAATTCAGAAGTTTAACATGGAGAATTTGTATTTCACTATTTGTTAAATTTAAGTTACACATCATTGCTTTAATGGAATAATGTGTTAATATTGCTATTCCTCCATATCCGTCACTACGATCTGCTCTAAACATGTTATATCCACTTATTCTAAAAGAACTCTCCGGATCTAGCCATGTTTCACTGAGTATAACTATATGGATCTTTTCTTGGCTCAACAACAGTTCAAACTCTTTCTTTTTCGGTCTTAAACTTTGGCAGTTCCATTGGACTATCTGAAGTTTTATATGTCCGTATCTGTTATCCATTGTTTAATATATGATAGGAATGGTAACTGATATATATAGTTCATTATGAATTGTTTTACTGAATCAAAAATTATTTTAGCACATGTATTGAATTTTTCTTCTAACGTTAAGCTACTATCACAAATTTTTTCCTGCACGATTTTAAGAATTTTCTTCCAGTTTATTTTATTTATTTTATTTTTATTGATTTCGTCTTCTTCAGTTTTATTGTTATTATCAGATTCACTCTCTGAAGAATAATTGGTGTTGTTTTTTACTTTAGTTTTCTTTTTTGTCTTTTCCTTTTTACGTTAGTCATGTCTTCTTTTGTATTGTATTCGTTTTTATTTAGTATCGGCGACTTTACTACATTTGCATATGTTTTATTAGGTACAATATTATTTATATTTTCTTCTGTAGGTTCTGTCTCACTGAGTATTTCTTCATTGACTGGACGTCTTGTAGATTCTAAACTGATATATGTGGCGGCTTTTCTATATGAGCAATTGAATTCAGCCATCAGCTCTCTGATCTTTTTTTCTTTCTTATAGGTTGGGCAAGTCCGTGACAAAGTCATATGTTTTCCTGAACAGTTATTACATTTAAAAGTCGTAGTTTCACAATTGGCATGATAACCGCTACATTTAGGGCAAATGATTTTGTAAGATGGACACACCTTGGCTGAATGTCCATATCTCCAGCACCGTGCACACTGAGTAACCGGATACAGATAAGGACTTACTGAACTAACTGTATCAAAAATATATACCTTACTTGGTAAACATGACCGTTTGAAGCATATTCGAACAGCTTCCGAGTTTTCCCACTGACCATTAACACTATTTCGTCGTTTTAATCTTTTTACTGCCAATATGTCCACGTCACTCTTTAAACTTGCTAGAATCTCTTCATCCGTGCAATCTAAATCAATATTTTTCACTACCCCATATACCTCTTTCACATCGAATGTTCTTTGGCATTTAAGTCCATTTTGCTTAAAGAACTTTGACTCCATCAGCTTGTCTGCGCTATCTTCGTTACTGAACTGTATGATCACTTTATAAGAATTAACGTATTTAATTTTCGTAATATCTTTAATATTTTCTTTTAATAGTAATTTTGCCAATTTAAACTGTTTAGGAATTTTTTCGGTTGTTAGACTTACAATATTTACTTCTGTTTTATCTTCACGGATTCTGAAAATCTCATCCTTTTCATAAGTTCTAGCGATTCGTTTACCGCGTCTACCAATGGTAGTCCATACTTCGTCCTCGTCTAACGTTCTATTCCTCTTTGGTGCCCGCGGGGTACCACCCCAGTCATCATACTCCATATTCTCACTTTCACATTCTATTATCACCTCCTCATCCCCCATTCTCTCGTAATACTCGTTTACACACTTCGCGGTTTGAACACTAATAGGTATCGGTTCGTCAACATGCTCTTCACTATCCATACCATTGACATATT